>JAJEJO010004695.1:198330-403963 GCA_020662805.1 Glaucomys volans | reverse complement strand
CTCCCTTCCCTCTATGCTATCTATCCTTCCTCCATTCTTGCCACCCTCCCACCCTGCATTATGTATCATCATTCATTTATCAGAGAGACCATGTGGCCTTTGGATTTTTGGGATTGGCTGATCTCACTTAGCATAACAGTCTCCAACATCATCCATTTACCTGCAAATGCCATAATTTCATTCTTCTTTATGGTTGAGTAATATTCCATTGTGTATATATACCACAGTTTCTTTATCCATTCATCTATTGAAGGGCATCTAGGTTGGTTCCACAATCTAACTTTTGTGAATTGGGCAGCTATGAACATTGATGTGGCTGCATCACTGTAGTATGCTGACTTTAAGTCCTTTGGGTATAGGCCAAGGAGTGGGATAGCTGGGTCAAATGGTGGATCCATTCCAAGTTTTCTAAGGAATCTCCACACTGCTTTCCAGAGTGGCTGTACCAAAGTGCAATCCCACCAGCAATGTATGAGTGTACCCTTGGGAAAAGGCATTTTTAAGCAACCTCTAAAATAGCTTTCCAAAACAAGTGTTCTAATTAATACAATGTGCTTTATTTGAAAAAATCATTTAAAGTTTATTTTTAGATTGATAAATAATAGTTTTTACATATTTATGGCTTATTATATGACATTTGAAACAGGTGTACATTGTGGAATGGCTAAATGAAACTAATGTGCATCACTTCACATATTTATCATTTCTTGTGTGTGGTGAAAACACTTGAAATCTGTTCTCTTAGCAATTTGCTAATAATACAGCATACTTTAAACTGGTTGTTTAAATGTTGAAATCACTCTTTGCTCTTATCTGGAGAACAGTGTACCTTTCATAACACATAAGTGGACGATGATATATAATCGGGTTGAGTTGTGGGGCGTGAGAGAAGAATGAAAGAATGGAAGAGGGAAATAAGAGGGGGAAGAGGTGGGGGGTGTGAAAAATGGAGGAATGAGACAGACATCATTACCCTATGTACATGTATGATTACATGAATGGTATGAATGTACATCATGCACAACCATAGAAATGAAAAGTTGTACCCTGTTTGTGTACAGTGAAATAAAATGAAGTCTGTAAAAATTTAAAAAATAAAAAAATAAAAAATAAAAGATGAATGCAGGTGTCCAACTCAGGAGAAACCTTTTTGGAATATTTGATTCTCATTTTTTTTTCTCCTCCCTCCACCTAAACTCCTTATTTTAGATATAAGGATCAAATTGGAGCCTTGTAAATGCCATCAATTATAGCACTGCTCATAAGAAACACAATTAACATTTGTCTCTTTCTATAATATTCTGAATTTCTTTAAAAGAAGAAGTCCTACTCTCTTTAATTCACCCAGGATAATAAATATTAAACATTGAAAGAAACCCATCATTATAGGAGAGACTTAATGAGGTGGGCATTACCTCTTTGTTAGTGCTGTTTAACTTTGGAGAGGGCTGTCCCCAGCACAGGCAGTGTACTAGTTCTGAAAATGTTGTGCCTGCACTACCTAGATCAGAATCATTTGGAATGATTTTTGAAAGAACAAAACGCAATTTTTTTTTTCTCCGCCCTGGGATGGAATCCAGAGCCTTGCATATGCTCACCAAGCACTGCATCACTGAGCCATATCCCCAGCTCTCACCCTGGCTCTGGAAGAGCAGATTCTTAGGATGAGGAATCTGAATCTTTTGATGGGGTCCATGAGTGTTTCATATTCACTTTGGTAAACTTGCCTACATGACTTCTGTGTGCAGCAAAAGGCTTGAGAACCTCTGGAAGTATTTGTATCTACAAAACCATTAGCAGAGTCCTGTTTTCCTTTAGACATATCTACCCCAACTCCAGGTTTGTATTCTGCAGGGAGGGGAACATATTTTGCAGAATCACACACTAAATGTAATGGGGCTTCTGGGAAAAGTGGCACTAGGTGAAGAGAATTCAAAACTTATGGAGCTGTACTTGGAGCCCCAAAAGAATGATGATGATCCTAATAAAAACTGTAGCTCAGATACTGGTCTAAGGCCTAATGACATTTGTTCTCAAAAATTTAGTTATATCTTTGAACCCTTAAACCTTGAGGCTAATGCTTTTTAAAAAAATGTTCTAATTATACATGACAGCAGATTGTATTTCAACTCATTGTACACAGATGAAGCACAACTTCTCATTTTTCTGGCTGTACAAGATGCAGAGTCACACCGTTTGTGCAATTGTACATGTACATAAGGTAATAAAGTCCATCTCATTCCACCATCCTTCCCACCCCCAACTCCGTCCCTTCCCCTCACTCTCCTCTGCCCAGTTCAAAGTTCCTCCATTCTTTTCTAGCCCTCCCCACCAATATGGATCAGCATCTACATATTGGAGAAAACATTTGGCCTTTTGGGATTTTGGGATTGGCTGCTTTTGCTTAGCATGACATTCTCAAACTCCATCTATTTATCTGCAAATGCCATAATTTCATTCTTTTTTAAGGCTGAGTAATATTTCATTGTGTATATAACACCACATTTTCTTTATTCATTCATCTGTTGAAGGGCATCTAGGTTGGTTCCATAATTTAGCTATTGTGAATTGAGCTGCTATTAACATTGATGTGACTGTGTCACTGTATTATAGTGATTTTAAGTCCTTTGGGTATAAACTGAGGAGTGGGATAGCTGGGTCAAAGAATCAATAAACCAAATGGATTCAAACTGATACCCTTCTTCTTAGCAAAGGAAACAATCATGTGAAGAGAGGCTACAGAATGGGAGAAAATCTTTCCCCCATGCACATCAGATAGAGTATTAATCTCCAGGATATATGAAGAACTCAAAAAACTCAACACCAAAACAACGAATAACCCAATCAATAAATGGGCTAAGGAACAGAACAGACCCACCACAGAAGGAGATATTCCAGTGATCAACACTGTATGAAAACATATTCAACATCTCTAGCAATTAGAGAAATGCGTATCAAAACTACTCTAAGATTTCATCTCACTCCACTCAGAATGGCAACTATCAAGAATACAAGCCACAATAAGTGTTGGTGCCAATGTGGGGAAAAAAGGTACATTCATACATTGTTGGTGGGACTGCAGATTGTAGCACCCTCCCCCACACAGACCTTGTCCTTGAGAACTTTGTATTTTAGGGGAGATTAGAATTAACTAATTTATCCATCTTTTCTGCTTTTAAGTTGGTAGATTCCACTGTCAGAGCACTTCTTGCAAAAGTGGGGAAATACCTTTGCATTATCTCCTACACCATTGACTTTTCCAGGTAGCTTGACATTATGAAAAATAAAGTGGTTCTTGAAGCCAGTAAACCAGCCACTACTTAGAGCAAGAAAGATATATGTGCAGAACTGTCCTCTTTTCCTCTCGGATGTCCACGGATTAGCATCTGTGTCTTTAATAAGCAGAAGCTTGTCCCTTATTGCTTTGCAGCATTAATTCATGGACATCAGGCCCCTACTTAGGACTCACTTTTTACAGGAACATACGCATGCAGATTCTCTGTGAATATTTCATTTCCTCTTCCATTTTTGTCACTGTCATGGTAAAATTCTTAGAGCTGGAGTTCTCATGGGTCCTCTCCTATGGTTGAATCAAAATGGTTTACTGCATTGCTGATAGAATTTTTTTCAGAATGCTGACTGCAGTTGTTCAAGAATGACCCAGGGCCTGTCTGTAAGCTGGTCTGGGCTAGGCTGGAAGTGTCTTACTTCTGTAGCTTTTAACTTACTTCAGGGTGATTTCCCCCATTGCAGATGGATTTGCTCATACTTTCTTAACAGATTTGCTGAGCACTTTTGATCCTGTTCCATAATGTTCCCTTGTATTATGTAAGATATTTTAGGTATACCAATGTTATGCCAGAAATAACTTTCTTTAGAAATAGCATTTAATCAGAAATTAGTGAGGGATTTCTTTAGATATCAACTCAGGAGTGAATGTAATATTAATCTGTAAAATCTTCATTTGAAGATTTTGTTTAAATTTTCTTTTATTCAATTTTTAAGTGATTTTTTTTCAAAAACAAAAACATTAAAAAAAAATCACTGCAACCTAAATTGCACAGTCACTAAAATATTATTTACTTTGTTATATTAACTGTCAAATTTAAGCACATTCCTTTTGATATGTAGGTTTGGTTTCTTGAAACTCAAACCTTTGTAAATGATTGGAAAATTTTGTAAAAGCCTTTTCTTTTTTTGTGTATTATTGTAATTGCAATGCTAGAATTCATTAATCATGTTTAAATATAAAAAATAAGGTTAGTGACTCTGCTCATAAATTCCTAAAACACCATGTACAAAAGGGAGCATAGAGATTCATGACTCACGTTGGAATTTAACAGCACTAAGAGATGATCTGACCTTTTCATTTTATGAAAAAGAAACTGAGGCCCCCGAAAGAGACAGAGAGAAAGTAGTTGTGTGGATCATAAGTGGTTGGGGTCAGTGGGGTTACATTTCAGTTCCTGAACTTATAATGGTTTTTTTCCCTCTGTTCTTCAGAGTCTTTTTTGTGAGTTTCTTTGGTGGAAGATAAGAAGGAGAAGTGATGCTCAGCTAGTGATTCTACTGTGGTTCATCTACTTTGATAGACTAGGGTCCTATGTATTATCATGAGATACGTGTTTTGCTGATATTAGGAAATCAACACAGGTCATTTCTCCTTGGGAACTGTATTTGTGTTCTATGGCTCCTTTAACAAATTATCATATACTTAGAGGCGTAAAACAACACAATTTTATTGTATTCTCTGAAGGTGGCTTCAAATAAACTATAGCCAGGCACAGTGGTGAACACCTGTAATCTCAGTGACTTGGGAGGCTGAGGCAGGAGGATATCAAGTTTCAAAGCTAGCCTCAGCAACTTAGGGAGACCCTAAGCAACTTAGTGAGACCCTGTCTCAAAATAAAAAATAAAAGGGCTGCCGATGTGGCTCAGTGGTAAAGCACCCCTGGGTTCAAACCTTAGTACCAAAATTAAAACACAAACAAACTACATATGACCTCTCCATATTTAATTTCCACTAAAAGAAAGTTAAAGAAAGATTAGTTCCCTTCATGAATTTAAATAATTTCATATGAATCTTCTATGAAAAGGAAAAATCTGCTCTTTATAGAGCATGGCAGTATGCATGTGCATCGCATTCAAAGCAGGTGATACAGCGCTTGGTTCTCTCACTCTGTCCTATGTAAGTTGAAGCCACTTTGCAGAGAAGGAAGATGAGGCTTCTGCAGAGTGAACAATTTGGTCAAGTGCCAGAGCTTTAGGTGGGAAAATTGGAATTGGATCCTGAACTGCCTGCCTGGCTCCAGCACCCATGTTTTTCTTCTGTATACTGCTTCTTGAGTCATTTTCCTCTGCCACCTCCCAGAATGCGCATTTTCCAAATTATTGTGCAAAACTTCATTTCCTTTTTATTCTAAAACTACTTTTCATGCTTCAGGGTCTTCCATGAGTTGGAGTATCCTGTGAATCTGAGAGATGGTTTGTTTCTTTGTGAGATTTTATGACTTTTTAAAGATCCCATTGCTTTCTATTCTTGGCCTTCCCTTTATCACTCTTTAGGATTCTATAATGTTTAGTCTATTCCTTTATACTGGCTGTCCTTCCCTCTGAATATTTTAGTGACCCTTCTTGATAGTTGCCAGCTGTTTTTTTTTTCTTTTTTGGTCCTAATGAATGACCACACCATACGCAGTTTTTAGGTATTAAGTATATATGTTTGTACCCTTTGGATTTATATCATCTAATATTTCCTAATTTTTGATGCTTTAAGATCATGACAGTTATATCAACATTGATACTATCTAATTTAAAAACAAACATACAAAATGCTTTCATTACCCCATTTTTATTTTTATTATATTTTCACAACTTAATAGAAATAAGTAAGGCAGGTACTATTTCCCCTCATTTTATGACCTAGATTATTAAAGTTGAAATTTTGTGACTGCAAAGTTTCCTAGACCAACTAGGTACCTACCTTAACTCAGGTTTTCTGAATCTCTGTTGTGTGTGGTGGGGGTGAGAATAAAACCCAGAAGCTGGTGCATGCTACACAATCACAGGCACTTGTCAACTGAGCCAAAACCTCTTTCCTCCACCTGCCACTCTTCATTCTTACTATTGATGGAGACTCCGAAGCCTGAGGTAGAAGAGTAGGGTGTTAGGTGTAGAGTTTAGTAATTTAAATTCATGGCTATTAGCAAAGAATCAAATTAACCTTTTTCTAAATAAAACAAAACTACAGATATTTTTAGTGAAGGAGGGGAAGAAAGCTACATGTTGATGCTCTGAATAAGCTTTATTTTAACTTCTTTTGGATAACCTTTTATTGATCTTTATTGCAATTGATAACCTAGTTGGTTATCTCAAAGTGTATGGGAAGAGCTTTCTTGCACTTTCAAAAGATGCCTTAATGAATTTATTTTTATGTAAAATAAGAGAAACCACAAATTCTAACTCTGGTTGTGATTCCTTATTGTGTGTTACATGAACTCAAACTGCATTGCCTCTAATCATTGTTTGGCTCCTAAGGACTGTACAGGAAACTCAGCAGCCTTCTGGTTGTGTTCTGTTGTCCACAAAAACAGGTTGGTTTTTAGATGATCAATAATATTGCACAAGTTTTCTTATTACAACTTTCTGTTTAGACTGACTCTGGTTATTTTCCACCTCTCCAAGTTAATGTCCCTGAGAATTCTAAGATAAGAACTTGCCTCCTAGGGCTTTTCCTGTGTCATAGAAAGTAAAATGATAAGGATTCAATTGTTAGTCTGTCCACAGACCTACTTAGTAAAGAGCTACCCAAGCTTTAAAGATCTTCAGAAAGTCAGACTTGGACCCTGCTTAAGAAGGAATGCTAGGTTAGTTACTTAAACTGTAATAAACAGAGCAGAGAGAGACTTAACTTCGATCTGGGAGGGCTCAATGAGTACAGAAGGCTCATTTCAACCCTGGCATATACATTTAATATGGTTTAATAAATTATTCAGTTCATTAAGTTTAATTCAGTTTAATAAATTATCTGTGGACCAAAAGGAAAAATCAGGTCATGATTATCAGGAACGGAGCCCTGCCTTAATAACAAACAAATTTATGAGGTTTGGAATGGACACATTTATTTCAACAATTTTAGCTTTGCTAAATTTTTTTTCTTCCTCACAGAAGGAATAAGTTTTAAATGGCTATATGGAAAATAGATAATGGAAACTCATATCCATAGATCATTTAGGGACTTTATTTATATGCATTGCTTAAAAGTTCTCATGTGGTTGTCATGGTTTAAAACTAATTATAACCCTGTACTAAATCCTCTTACCTGGGAATTTATCCAGTTTAGAACATGTAAATGAATTCCTTTTTTTCAAATGAAAAGAAGAGAGTTTTAGTGACATCAATTAATTAAATGCCATTTGGTTTGAACACAGGAAAATACTTATAAAGACAAAAATTAACACTTCAAAGTCATGCTAATGTACTAAAATGGTTATAAAGGCAAACATTAACACATCCAAGTCATGCTAATGTGTTAACCAAGAAATACATCAGAACAGGAAAACACTTATAACAAGAAAATAGATATATATTAAATTTTTACTGAGTCATTCTCAATATTTATATTTAATTGATATTGTGGAGGTGATATGGCAGGTCTATATAACATATAGGGGAAAAAACCTTTGCTTTTTAGTAATAAAAAAGAGCAAATTTATAAGTTTATGCCCCATAGAATTTGCTACACAACCATTATGTGAAAATGTGCAGGGTCCACTTTAACCCTGTGCAGTTGATGGCCTTAAGTGAGCTTGCCTGACATCTTCTTTATGTGCATGAGTGAGATGTTTTTCTAATTGGGGGCAGCTGTGGTGACAGCATTAATTAGACAGGTCTGTTGAGCATTTACCTTCAAGCTGCTGCAACCGTTGATTTACCCAGCATTCATTGTCATGGCGTATTGCTTTTACACCTTGAAAGAATAACATTAATCTGTTAAGACACTTTTGTTGCTGTATCCTCACGTGGGGGTTATCACATTTCAGTGAACACAAGAGTGAGACACAGCACAGTTGACCCTTGTGGCATTTGGCATATATGACAGATGACAACCACCTAGTTCAAAAGAATTTTTTTGGTATAATTTCAAGTACTCTGTCTTGTTTTATTTCCCCACAAGTCATCAAAGTAGCTCAGCAAATTTAGTAATTTTGCATATCTACTTTCTTTCCCAGACTGTCTTTTGTGCTTGGAATAAATGCATAAGTGAACTGTTAGGTGGTGGGTCTCAGGTTTTGTCAGGAAAATATGGTCACTATTGATAATCAATAAGTTAAATCTTGAGCACATTTCAACTACAAAACTATAAAGAATAATGAAGCATTCAGTTTATTGCCTGGCAATTGATATCAAGGGCTCTGGGGTCAGACTCCTGAGTCTGTATACTGGCTCTACAATATACTGGCAGTGGGCCTATAGGAAAGTTCTCTCTATTTCTGTTTCTTCATCTGTAAATTGGGAATTATGATAGTGATACATATGTTCTGGACTTGTTATAAAACTTAGAAGAGTTAGTGAACATAACACTTTTAAAACACCATCTGGCACATAGTATTAGCTATTATTGTTTTAAAGGGGTTTATTATTGAAACCTTATTTTATTTTAATTACATAGACTTTCAGAACATTATTGTTAATAATATTGTGATTTTTCCTTTACCCCCCAACTATGAAATATTGGGAAAAACTGCAGAACTGTATAGAAAAGAATTGACAATTTTGACAAACATAATATTAATTTTCAGGGTGAAAAATGTTCTTACATTTACATTACATAAATCTGCCCTCATTTGCTCTTGTAGAATTTTACTGTGTTGTAACTCTCTTGAAGGCTTATGTGAAGAGGTGAACTGATTTATATAGTTCATTATAAGAGTCAAAAAATTACCATAGTGGCTGTGATATGATCTTTCCTAGATTTTTATTCTAGAGTTCCTCTTCCCTTTTTCTGTCTCTACCTCAAACAGGGCAGACGCACCATGGTGTATAAAGTCCTAGATCTAAGACCTGACTATGCAGCTTGTTAGACTCCTGACATTGCACAGGTTCCAGAATAAGCTCTCACTTCCGCACCTGTAAATGGAAATAAAGATCATCCACCTCATATGACACATATACTAGAACTGTTGCCAAAGAAAGGGAATTCAACACAAATGATAAATTTGTGGGTGTATAATGATAACAAAGCATGCTAAGAGTTAAGAGAGCAAACTACAGCCCTGTAGACTGGGGCCCTTTATTAGAGGAGCTGCTTGGATGTGAAGGCAGAGGCCATGTGAAGATGTGTGTGCTGCTCTTACAGTGTGCACGAGTAGCCTGACCACAGTGGGTGGACTCTGAGATAAGGTAAAAAAATGAGACTGGAGGAAGCAGGACTGGGGTCAGCTTGAGACAGGTCCTGGGGATCCTATCCAATATCTTCCATCTAATACATTTAGAAATTGGAATGTTTGAATATAGTGTCAATCAAATCAGACTAGTACCACCACCAACAACAACCCAAGCTTTTGGATGAAGACTATGACCACCTATTACTAACAGTTCCTACCCTCATCTGATTTGATAGGGATAACGTCCTTAAATCATTCTCCTTTCATACATGTGCTTTTTTAAATATAGCTTGTTGGATATGGTATTCCCATGTGGAATCTGATTATTCATTTTCTCTGACCTTAGAATAAGCATGATTTTTGACTGGGTTGATAGTGATGCATGCCCTCAAGTGGAGCATCTAAAAGAATCATACTGGTTGAGCTAACTTATAGCGGTAAACTTTGAGAAGTGAAACATGGGGGACATCCTTGTGTCAAAATTCCCCCAAAGGAAACTGATATGTTTAGGAATCAAAGAAACCAGTTCTGGTTGTAGCAGTATTACCATTTTGAATATTGGAAGTCAAATGAAGAAATATTGCTCCAGTTTTGCAATTGTTTTATGTTGTGTCATGACATGTTCTATGCATGTGTTGTGAGGGTTAGTGTGCTGAGAATGGAATAATTGAGTATTTTTTGCACACATCATCACATTGTGTAATGAGCTGTACAGGTAACTGCCAAAATGGTATTTCAACTAGTCTGAAGCACTTTCTCAGTGTGTTTACTGGTGAGATATAGTTGACTGCCAATGATATATAGAGTCAGATTGAGAATATTTCATATTAAACAATGGAATTTTACAGTGACTTTCTTTCAAGTGAAGGCACTTATATGTTTATCCCATTCTCAAAGTATCCTTTCTTAATACCCAGGGACATATTACCATCCCAGTTCATCTCATAGAACACTCTGGTTGACCTGAATCAGGACATTCTATCTGAAGCATGATTCATCTGCAGCATGGGGAAGTATGAACACATCATCACCACATGTGGCAATGTTGATTCTTAATGTAACTCACCATCACCCAATGCATTAGGAACAGGGGATTAAAACCTAGGAGTAGCCTGTTGTAGTGGTGTTCCCCTATAATCCCAGCAACTGGGGAGGTTAAAGCAGGAGGACTGCAAGTTTGAGGCCAACCTCAGCAATTTAGTGAGACCCTAATTAACTAAGCAAGACCCTGTCTCACAATAAAAAATAAAAAGGGCTGAGGATGTGGCTCAGTGGTAAAACACCCCTGTGTTCAGTCCTGGGTACCAAACTAAAAGCAAACAAACAAAAACAAAACAAAATCAAAAAAAAAGAGAGCAAAACTTAGGTGTATTCTGAAATACTGTTGTCACTAGATTTTGCTGTCTTTTACATGACTGTATTTACACATTTTAATCTGATAAGAGACATTTTCCCTTTTATAGCCAGATTTGTGAGCACAGCTCAGAAGAGCAGATGGTGAAGCATAAACTTTATCCACTCTGCGTGACCATAATCTTCTCCGTGAGATAGTGCATTGAGAGAGAAATATGGTCCGTGAAGGAGTTTTAGAGACTTTCTTTAGTAATTTATTTACCTCTAATGTGACTATCCCAGAAAGGACAACCTGCACAGAGGACTGAGTAATGATATTCATGCTGCTTTCATTGACGCACATTATTTGTCAGTCACCAGTTTTCACTGTTAGGTCTTCGTGTGTGTGTGTGTGTGTGTGTGTGTGTGTGTGGTGGCAGTCTTTCTAAAGAAAGGTTTTATGCAGGGAGGACTTCCCTGGGATCCCGCTGAAAGCTCATTGTTATTTGATAATATTTTGCAGGTTTCCTGTTTAATTTGTTCAGTGTGTGGAGACTCTTCAGATTAACTGCACAAACATGGAGAATAATGATATGAGCTAACTTTGCATTGTTAGATCCTTCAGAGAACAGAAATAACAACTTATCTAGTGTCACATGTTATCAGCTTATCTCAGCAGCATAAACATGCTAAAATTTGTTTCCTGTTTTTAATAGTACAGTACAATATTTGATAAAGCTTTGCTGAATATATTTGGAACATAAGTGTACAGGAAATGATCAAAACAAGATGTCTTACCTGAATAATTCCCCTTTTTTACAAATTCATTTTGTATTTATCACAAATATTTATTTACTAATTAAATTATTGAAAGAAATGAACATGTTGCCTTAGGTATTATGCAGTCAGAATGTAAAATCAATATTTTTGGATTAATACCACAATATTTTCTATATTGTGCAACATTTGAAATATGAAAAGTAGGAGACAGATACTGACTGTTTAAATATACCTAGTATACGTACTTGTGCTGAGTTAGAATTGAACTGTATCTTATGGTTTTCAAATACTCTTTATAACACTTAAAGCCTGTAAAAAGACAAGTTAAAAAGAAGCACCTGTAAAATGTGTGGTATTGTTCTGGTGGTTCTGAGTTTATTTTGAAAGACTCCTTTCTTGCACTTGACTGTCTGTCTCCATTAATGCATTTCTAAGGGTGTGGACATGTTCATATTAACATAGAGCACATTTGAGATAAATTTAGCCAGAGTCTACTTAAAATTTGCTCTATCATTAAATTGTTTCAGGGTGTGGAAATACTGCCTCCGTAGAAACACATTGAAAGGAAAATTATGAACTGTGATAAACCAAATACAATTAAATCATGCCTAAGATTCTCTGAAACTTCCTGGTATTTGAAGCATAAACTTAACATTGGGTTCCTCTCACCCAATTTTAAATTGACAGATTGTTTAGTTTTAGAATAAGAATTGAAGGACAAGAAAAAAAATATTTTCAGTTTTAAAATCCAAGTACTCAATCTAAAATATGGACTCCAAGTTTAGGAGCCATCCTTGGGCTTATGAAGTTATAACTGTGTATAAGAAAGTACTTGGTAGAATAGGTTTTTTAAAGTTAGTGAGGTTTTATCATGCAAAAAATCCCTGAGAAACATGCACATGTTTAAATTGTATTCTATTGACAAACAATTTTTTTTTAATAATCTATGACCAAAGAAAACTTACTGTATTAAAGTTGTCTCCTTTAGGACAGATGAGAAAAATCATAAAACCATCCAGTTCAAATATTAGCTTGCATTTTCTGGAAGAACCTGTGAAATATTTAGAGCTATTTCAGTAGTGTGGCAATTCAAGAAGACAAGGCAGAGTTGATATGTTGTCCGGTCTCCTGGATACAAGTTGGGCTCTGCCAGGAGTGGATGAAGAATTGTGTATGGTACTGCTCCAGCAGGCACTGCTGACAGCAGAACATCCATAGGTCAAGACTTCAGTCATGGGGCTCCATTGGTGGTATGCAGGTTTGTTTCTCCATTTATACTGTGGACGATTTTGCACTCTTTACAAGAGCTGATTCCTGACAAGCTAGGTATCCTCATGTCAAAGATGTTAGCCTGTGTCACAGAGGACTCAGAAGGAACATTATTACAGACTTACTTACTTCCAGGGACACAAGGCCAGAGTACCTGGGAGCTTTCCTCCCCTATGGATTTGGAACTGTGCAAGAGAGGGTAACTTAGGCTAGTCTTTAGAGGTGTACCTGAACTCCAACCATCAAGAAACATTTATCCATCAGGATCAGCTTGAAGAATAGAGATTTATTAGCTCAGACCTTATCTGAAGGTCTCTGTCTCATTACTTTGAAGATCATGTTTTAAGGAAAGGATGTCCTCTTTGGGGGGGGTTCTTTGTATATGAACCCCCAAAGTAAAGGCTAAATATTGAACTGTCAGATGAACAATTGGCCCAAAGGGCCTGATGAGTTTAGAGCCCCAAAGTCATGGTTATGAAGTTGAACCACGTGAGGATTTCAGTGCACCATGGCTCATAGAATTAAACAGTTGCAATGAATTTGCATGGTTTATATTATTAATTAATTAAGTAAATTTAAGTTGTAAGTTATAACCCAAATATTTGCAAGAATTTCCTTCATGATTGTGAACTTAATCAAGATTTTAAAAGTACTTAATAAAGACAGGGGTTATAGTTCAGTGGTAAAGTGCTTGCCTAGCAAGTGTAAGGCCTTAGGTTTGATTCCCAGAAGTCCAAACAAACAAACAAACAAACAAACAAAAACCACAACAGCAACAATAAAACAAAATCAAACAAAAACCCCCAAAATCTCCATAAAACAGACAACAAAAATCCCAAAGAAAAGCCTAACTAAACCTTTTATTTAATAGAAGACCACATGAGAAAGGCAGGAAAACAAAGAGAAACCAAAGCTCCTTTTATTCTTTTCTCTGTGGGTATGTTTTGTGTATATGTTTGCATGCATTTCCTATTTCTAAGTCATCTAAAGCTTAGTTGAATACATCCATAACATTTTACCCCTTAATTTTGCAGCAGATACCTCCTTACAACTAGGAGATTCTTCTGTATAACACATGTAATGGCCACACTTGAGGAGTTGAATTTTAATACAATATTTTTTATTTAGATTTCCCTAATAGTCCCAATAGTGTCCTTCATAACCATTACCCCTAAAGCAGGATACAATCAACAGCTGCATATTACATTTGTCTTGTCTCTTTTATTTCCTTTAATCTAGGTCAGTCACACCATCTCTCTTGTCATTCATTACACTGATAGTTTTAGTTCAGACCCCTTTGTGGAATATTCCTCAATTTGAGTTTGTCTGATTGTTTCCTCATGGTTGAATCAAGATTCTTAATAGAGAAATAAGAAATGAATTAATGAAGAGAGGAGGGAAAGGGGAAGGAGAGGGGAGCAAATGTAGAGAAAGGAGGGAATTAAAAAAAAGGGAGGATATGCAAACTGATTCTCTGATGAAATGTTTATACAAACCACAGAAAACTAAGTGTAGTAGGTTTATGTTCAGATATTGATAAGTAAAGATATGAGCGGTGAATAAGGGAAAATGTGCTTATTGAGATTCAGGGAAAATTGAAATACTACATTTAGAGCATTTTGCTTAGAGACAAGGAAATAAACCTTGAGAATTTTGGTTGTGTTTCAAATTAAATGTAAAATCCAGTGGAAAAACTCAAGCTACTTCTTTGAGTTCATACATAAAATGAGGCCATTTATTTTTCTCAATACATACAAATCAGTTTCACTCGTGTCATTTAGCTCCAGCATATATAAGCACTATTCCAGATAGATGAGAATTCATTCTCTTAAAAAACAAAACAAAACAAACAAACACAAAACCTCCAAGTTAGAGTCACGAACCACATCTTAAAGAGACTTTTATGAATTCTGTTCAGAAAGTAAATCTTACTTTTGTCAAAAAAAAAAAAAGTAGATGTAATCATCAGGTATCAAAAGCTAAAACCAGATGAAATAAGTTTTCTATAATGTGCCACTGTGCCTGTCACAATAAATGCCTGCTTTTCCACCTCGTCTCGCAGATCCACAATAAATAAGAAGGGCGATATGCAATTGTAGGACTACTGCTAAGAAGTCACAGTGTTCAAATATTTTTTTGCTCTAACTCCTGTGCTCATTCCTGACATTGTTTTGGGTTTGCCTGGTAAGAGCAGAGTTATAGAAAAACAAATACTCTGAGTAGGCAAGATATTCCATTTCCTGTTCATGCCTAAGGTGGCTTTGATCGCTGTCCTTGGAGTCTTGGTACTTACCCAATGAGTAATTATGCACTGAATCAGTGTGGTACAGTCTCATTTACCTAGGTTTATTTTCTGGGATTTCCTGCTAATTCCTGAACTGGGTCAGAAGTAGACTTTGTAATAGGCTTTTCTAAGACTCAGTGGAAACTTAGAGTTGTTGAGCTCTCAGTTTCTGTGATGTTGATTAGTAAGTGAAATTGTGTAATCAGAGGAAAATCCATTCATCTGTGCTTTTATTTTTTTAATCATTTTATCATGAAAAAATCAGATATACCATATAGAATTATATATCAAACCTCCACATGTACTTATTGCTCATATTCCACAATTATCAACTTTTTGGTAATTTTGTTTCATATTTATGCCTAGTCATTCCCTACCACATAGTATTTTGAAACAAACCTCAGATATTATAACATTGTGTCCAAATACATTTCCCCAGGTAATATTATTTTAAGCATTCTTACATAAAATAAGAATTACACAGAGATGTTTAATGTAAAGTATTTTATGTTACTGCACAATTTAGTATTTGCAATTTCTGTTGAGAAGTTGCTAAATCCAGTCAAACCAACCATTTGGCAGAATCATGGTGGTCAGTTGGAACAGCATTAATTGTTTTTGAGGTAGTTATTGCTAGGTCCAATAGAAGAGCAATATGACCAAAGGATTTCTCTCGAAGAAAGGAAGCGATTTTATGATTATAAATTTTCTCCCTTCCTTCCTTCCTTCCTTCCTTCCCTGTGGCTACCTCTAATGGTTACTGAGATAAGCCCAAGTAACCAAGAACTTTATGGCCATGGATAAGTCACTCACTTATACTCTTATACTGATCTCTGAAATCAAACTTTCCAGTTTAAAAAGTGGGTATGATACATTCTGAATCTGTTAAAAGAACTGTGGTGAATTATGACTTGGGATATGAAAGTGCTTTGAAAATCATGCCAAGTTACATGTTCTTCTTGAGCACAAGCTTTGTTCTTTGAAATTACCAATGCTTAGGACCTCTGTTCCTTGCTCACCATTCCCAGGCGGGGGATCGAAACTAGGGGCACTTTTCCAGTGAGCTACATCCTCATCCTCAGACCTTTTCACTTTTCTTTTTCTGTGGGGTGGCATTGGGCGGCTCACTGTTTCCCAGGTTGGCCTCGAACTTGCAATACTCCTACTTCAGCCTTCCAAGTAGCTGGGATTACAAGTGTTTGTACCACCACTACGACAACATTAAGGATTCTAAATGGTATCAGAATGTAAAGCTGGAGGAAGTAACTATCTAGAATTTTTTTAGAAATAAATTTATAATCCTGATTTTTTTTTAGAAATAAATTTATAAATTTATAATTCCATTTCTCTCACTTTCTCTTTCCTGAGTATCTTGTATTTGGACATTTTGCTTTTTTTCTTCCAAGTTGAATTCCATTTTCACTCACCCATTTTTCAATTTTTGTTTCTCTTAGTTAGTAAAACCTTTGGGAATAGTGATTTGATCAGGCTCACTCAAAATTAATGTTTCTTTTTGAAAGATTGCCTGGTGATCATAAATTTTTTTCTTTTCTTTTTCAGCCTTGCCTCCCCGACTGAAAGAGATGAAAAACCAAGAGTCAGTTGCAGGCTCCAAACTAGTGCTTCGTTGTGAAACCAGTTCTGAATACTCCTCTCTAAAGTTCAAATGGTTCAAGAATGGGAATGAGTTAAACCGTAAAAACAAACCACAAAACATCAAGATACAAAAAAAGCCTGGGTAAGTATAATACAAATAATAACAGAGTCTACCTGTAGCAATAGAATGATAAAAAAGAAACTTAGATCCTAATAAATGCATTTACTATCAAAAACCATAATGCACAATAAATGAGAAGATTATTCATTATATAGTAATCAGAAACTGTGATATCATATGGGAGTGTTTGGAGTTTCTGAGTTTTACAGCTTTTGAATGAAGAAAGGAAAAGAGGAATGGAAAAAGAACTATAGGAAGTGGAGGTAAATGAAAAGCAAGAGCGAAGATAGTTTTATGGGCAGCTGCTGTAATAGTGATGGTTCTGAAATCTAATTTCTTTAAAATAAGACAAATACTTTTTAGAGTAATAGTGCCTTAGACAATAAAATCCCAACTTCATTATAAAGCTCAATAAGTACCTATTTTTAGGGAGAGTGTTGGGATATAATCAGTTGAATTTGGACTGTTTTCAAGGAAGGGGTTAATACATGTAATGGTATCTGGTTAGGATTTTTAATCAACAATCCTATTAAACTACATGAATATTATGGTGTTTTTCTTGGGTAGCAAGAATCTTGCATTTTCTTGCATTTTTGAGGACATCCATATTTGGAAGGGCTCCATCTGATTCTTGTGAAAATTTAATAAATGTATTCTATATCTGCTCCAAAATGATGGTCCTTTAAAAATTTTTTATTTATTTCTTTTTTATACTGGGGATTGAACCCAGGGGTGCTTAAGCACTGAGCAATATCCCTAGCCCTTTTTGTATTTTATTTAGATAAAGGGTCTTGCTAAATTGCGTAGGGCCTTGCTAAGTTGCTTAGGCTGGCTTTGAACTCAAAAACCTCCTGACTCAGCCTCCTGAGCCTCTGGGATTACATGTGTGCACCACTGGGCCCAACTCCTTTATTATCCCTGCATTCTTCACTTTAATTTATTGCCATATTTAAGAATTGTTTCCTTTAGAATCAAACTATGTTTTGAAATTAGGGGAGAGGTAAGTATGTTGGGTGTTTACTTCTAAATAGTTCTTTAATCAGGGTGACCCATATAATAGTGGTTCTGAGCCACAAAGGTGTTTTCTTCCCTCACACCTCAAAGGGTTCCAGTGAAACACTATGTGTTTGCAACAGCAAAAGGGTCTCCTTTGATTTTATAGGATGTCTATCAAAATGTCACACATTCATGAGCAAGGGAGAACAAAGTGGATGATAATATGAATTTGATTGAATCTTATCAAAGAGTTTAAGAACTCTGATAACTATAAATAGGAAATTTTCCTAGTTTCCATGGTTTAATTATCTACATTGCTTACTCTTGTTATTGGTTGTGCCAGCAGGATCTTGTTGATTTGAAAGTATAACAGAGTGAGAGAAAGAGTGGGTATCACTTTCTGCAGCAGGTGGTACTTCAGAGATCCAAACTATAATTCTACGAGGAGAGATGGTGCCTTTTTGTATGATCTTACTCTTAAACAACATTTCAAGATAGAGCAGTTGTACAGTTAGTGCATAATGACTCTAATTTTGCAGATTAGGGAATTGAAAGTCAAAAAGTGTTTTATTTTGCTTCGAATCACACAACTGACAGACACCTTAATTATAACATGCATCTACTTGAATTCCTTAGTGCCACCTTCCTTATTTAAAATTTGAGACTGTCCTTGTGTGTATGTAAGGAGGAATAGATAGAGTGAATGAATCGAAAAGATATGGCCGCTTCTTACAGAGAAGGTTCACAAGACAAAAAATACTTGTGGATACTGGGTTAAATAGATTTTGGTATTTGGTTTTTCAAAAATTAGACAGATTAGTAAGAAAATAAGTTTATTTACATATGAACAATAATATTTCATTTATTGCCTTGAGGCTGTTGAAACGATGTCAGTAATACTTAAGTGCCTATGAAAGACTACGCCAGGGAGGTAGATGAATTGAGGAGGCATAGAGCATCATTGCAATGGCCACACAGCCATAAAATTGCAGAAAAACTAGAGGCTCTCTAGTTCAGTCCTGTATAAAACAGAAATTCCAGATCCCGTGCTGAAACAGTTAGAGCTGAGAAGGAAGGAGGGAGAAGAGTTTGATCTGGACTGAAGGAGCAAGGTTCTGAAGACTGCGAATATTCAGTGTGATGGTTTGGGAATAAAAGCAAATGAAGTTGGGTAATAAGGTTAAAAAAAAAGAGATACAGAAAAAGTGAACTGATGTGAATATGCTTTTGAAAGGACATGTGGATACTTAAAGAGGTTATTTGTTACATGGCTTGGATAACATAAAAGAATCACTAGCATTCAGAAAAGCATTTTTGTATTGACTTCATAGGTTCAGACAGCCTAGAGCACTGTCCAGACAATAACAAAATCCCATTGTACCAGAAATGACAATATTTAGAAATTACTTTTTTAAGAACAATAGCTTTGCTAGAAAGTATTAAATGGGTAAAATTTATTCAAGTTATGTGACTGTAAATTACTTTTGGCAAAACATTAAACATATTTGATCTAAAAATAAGACATTTTGTGTAAAGTGGGCAGCTGGTTGGTAAGGGATCAGCTCATCAGTTTTCAGAATTAAGTATTTTGTCATTTCTAGAGTTGTCTCTTTGTTAAAAAATAGTGTTGTTGCCGACGTGGTGGCACATGCTTGTAATTCCAGTGACTTTGGA
The DNA here is from genome assembly GCA_020662805.1 of Glaucomys volans. Lineage (NCBI taxonomy): Eukaryota > Metazoa > Chordata > Mammalia > Rodentia > Sciuridae > Glaucomys > Glaucomys volans. The sequence goes on along the minus strand of JAJEJO010004695.1, from coordinate 384,525 downwards.
GGTTGAGGCAGGAGGATCATGAGTTCAAAGCCACCCTCAGCAAAAGTGTGGCACTAAGCAACTCAGTGAGACCCTGTCTCAAAAAAGAAAAGAAAAAAGAAAAAGGGCTGGGGATATGGCTCAGTGATTAAGCGGCCCTGGGTTCAATCCCTAGTACAAAAAAAAAAAAAAAAAAATAGTGTTGTCAGATTTCTTGGTCAGGTAAAAGGACCCAAGTGAATCTAAATATAATTAAGATTTGCAAAGTTCTCTATTATTCAGTGTATCCCATAAATATAAGTAGAATACACACTATTACAATTGTCATGATTTTTAAAAATAATTACTATCCCGAAGGTGAAGGAAGTTAGTTTCTTCGTGTAGATTATGGCAGTGAATAAGCTTTGGTTTGAAATATGTCTGACTCTCAGGCTTATATCATTTTTCATAACTACTTGTGATTTTATTATATAAAATCAGAATACAGGACTTGGTGCATACTCAGGCTTAGGATAATGGATTAGTCAGCTTTTTGTCACTGTTACCAAATACCTGACAAGAAAATGTAAAGGAGGGGAATTTAAAGGAGGGGAACAGTTTCAGAGGTTTGTTTCATAGACAGTCAACTCCATTCATTGCTTTGGGCCCATCGTGAGGTCGAACATCATGGAAAAAAAATATGGGAGAGAAAAGCTGCTTAGCTTATGCTAGGAGAGACAGAGAGCACTTGAAGATACAGGGAGAAGATAAATAACATAATCTCCAAAGGCAGGCTTCCAGTGACCCACTTCCTCCAACCATGCCCTACCTACCATTAACACCCAGTAGTCCATTCAAATCATTAATCAATTAAATGGATGAATTCACTGATGGAGTTACAGCTCTCATAATCTAATAAATTTACCTCTTCCTGCTTGTCTAACATGAGCTTTTGTGGGTTGGGGGGGATACCTCATATCCAAACCATAGCAGGTAATGTCTTTAAAAAACTACTATTGTTCAGATTCATCTATATGTTAATACTTTCTTGTTACTAAGATGTTCAGGCTCTTAATATTTTGTAGTGAGTTACATAGTTGGTTACTTGTCTTAAACTGTGGTCAACTGAGCGGAGGTGAATTTTAGTTTGAGGTTTAGGATTTCTCTGGGATTCTCTTTATTTAAATGAAACATTGATTCTGGGCCAATCCTTAGTGTAGGTACCTCTGTCAATTTTGTAATCTAGATCATACATAGCCAGAAGTTTCTATTAATTTCTTAATGCTATGAAAAGATTTCACATCAATATGTAATACATTATAGTGTAAAATCTTATCCCTCTTTTTACCTCTGTTCCTACTAATAAACTACATTCCTACATGTTCTTCCTGTGATTTTTGAATTCACATTTGAGCCTTTGTTTGTTTTATTTGGCTAAAGCAATGTGTGGGACCAATTAAAAGAAATGGGAAACTGCCTTGTGTCATGTGTCTGCTGATCCCTTTGTTCTTGTTTTTTTTTTGTTTTGCTTGATGGATGATTTTGATCAAGAAAAAATGGTTGAGAGCTTTGGAGCTATTAGACTGATTGTATTTAGATTTCTCTTCTGTATTCACCTTATGAAAGACTGAATTCTTACAGTTTGTATATTTCATACATTCTTGAATGTCCTTAATTTTCTCTCAGCTCTTTATTTCAGCTCTTACATATTTTAATCTTGCTTAAAGTTGACTCTAATTCATTTGCTCAAAATTTTAAAATATTGGAAATGTTGAGTTATTTCTGCTGTCAATGGTTGCAGTTTTTGTTTGTTTTTGGTTCCATATGAACTAACATTGTACACTTTTCCTTTTCTTATTAGCTGAGCAGCTCTGGCAGGCCACTTGAACTTTATCTGTAAGGCAGTCTCAATTTCCTTATGTACTCAGAGACCATGTATGTGAGGCATTTGGTACGCTGCCTGGTTCTATTGCCTAAGAAGTGCCTCTTCCCCTTCTGTGTCCTCACGATTATCAGATGGACAGTATCTGAAGCAATATTGAACATACACATGCATAGTGTGTATGACTCCTCAAGGATCAGAGGAATGGAATTGTGCAAACTGAGAACCTGCTCCCTATGTGTGTTTGAGTTGCCTTAGCCTGTAAACTATGGGGGAAGAATCAGGCTAAATTAGAAAATCTTGATAATAGCTATTGGAACCTTGAATTGATCTGCTGAGTACTTACTAAACTATATATATGGTTTGATTTTTGATAGAAAAAATAAAAAAGAAATTAATATTTAGAACTTTGATTTATAAATCAGTTTGTATGTTTTCCAAAAGTAATGCATGCTTATTATAAAAATGCAAATATTTTAAGAGTGTAGAAATATTATTATTATTGTAGATGATACTTATTTGGAGCTTACTGTATTACAAGGATTACTTTAAACATTTCACATTGAATAAGTATTAACTCACTGAATACTTTCAGAATATAAAATTCATTGACACACAAACTCTTTCAGACCCTAGAAAACTCATAAATGAAAGAGCAAAAAGTTACATTAATGTTTGAAGGGAATGCAATGTTTTTTCCAAATTAACCTTCCATGGACAACATATGGCAGCCTATTGAAGAAACATAAGACTGATGTATCCCTACTTTTCAAAGCACTAGATCTTGGTGCAATTTATAATTTTCAAGTAATGTTTGGTTATTTCTACTTTCTTACTACATTTTGTCCCTGCTATAGGACGTAAGTATTGAAGAATCTCACAGTTAAATGAATCCTTACAGTTCAGAGGAATTGTAATGATCATCTACATCATTGGCTTTCCATTTGTGTCCCTGGAGAATTCTAAATTTCTATTGAATTGCAAAAAGGGTTGCCAACCACTTTGACCTAAATACTTTCTCTATGATATTTTTGAATATGAAACTTTAATTTAAGCTTTCATTTTAAATAGGATTTTGTTGCAAAAATAGTTGAAACCACTGATCTAATTTAATCTTTCTTTGCATAAAGATATTCTTGTCAGAGTATGCTTGGCCAGTCGCTCTCCAGACTCAAATCTTTTCAACTAGATAACCTAACTCTTTCACAAGATGGATAGCATTTCTCAATGCTCAAAAAGCTCTTCTTTATAATCTCACCCAAAACATGCCTTCTTTTTCCTGTAAGGCTTAGTTCTACCTTAGGTCCTTTTCCTGTAAGTCTTATCAACCCCAAGTGATTGCTTTTTTCTGGATGACAGTCATGAAATATATTTAACTAGCTACCCATGCTTCATTCATAATTGCTTACCAGTGGCATCTTGTTTCTTTAATGAATCCTGTCTCTTGTTAAGATTTCTAGGCCCTGTTAATGTCTGATCACCCTCATTTAAAGTCCTCCATTTAATGATGTTTCTCATCAAATGTCACTCCAAAAAATAGTCCAGTATTCTAGATGTGATCCAGCCAGTGGGCAGTTCATTGGACTTTAATCAAATTTTATTTATGCTCTGATTTGGTATTAATTTGGTCCACAAGTGCATTGTTTCTTTCTTTCTTCCTCTTTCTTATTTTAAAAATAATTTTTTAAATAAATGGATGAATGTTAAATATATTGCTTCTTGAAAAATTTTTTTTCTCTCTATATTGGAGCCAATGCATTTCTTTCCCCCTTTTGTATTTCTGCCACTGATTTTTTGTTTGTTTGGGTAACAGATTGAACCCAAGGGTGCTTAACCTCCACAGTCACATCCCCAACCCTTTTTTATATTTTATTAGAGACAGGGTCTCACTGAGTTGCTTAGGGCCTCACTCAGATGCTGAGGCTGGGTTTGAACTCTCAATCCTGTGTCTCAGCCTTCTGACTCACTGGGATTACAGGGATGTGCCACCATGCCCAGCTCTATCACTGATTTTTGAACCTGAATTTATCTGTTTTGCTTATCTTGATTAAATTGAATCTTGTTCTACCCTAGAATTCCTGAGATTCTCTACAGAAATGATTCCATGGTCACATGCCATGCTGACTTTGGAAATTCATGTAACACATTTGCATAAAAACTACAGAGAAGTACTGTTGTTTAAAAAAAAAAGCCCTTTTAGCTTTCTTTAATGCAATATTTATTTGAGCATTAAGCAACCTTTTCTTTTTTTCTTGTTCTTTCTCTTTCAAGCCTAGCATTTGATTACATTACTTGGGGTGGTATTCCAGGAAGCACTGCCCAGGCCTATTAGGGGAATTTTTATTTTAACTATCTTTTTAAGATTACGTTAACTATAAATTTGATTACCATGATTCTTTAATCCAGTTTAGTAGTTAAATTGCACAGGGTCAAGAAAAAGGTCTTTACATGCAAATTTAGGATTGTTCCTAGATTTATATAATTGGAAAGAAGGGATGCTCTTGGTTTTTGTGGATTCTTGGGATGTTGTTGTCATAATCTTATCTCAGAATTTTGGGACTTAACAAGAAAAGTGGCCATCCTCTTATTTTAGTAATTTACCCTTCTCTGGTGTTGAAGATCAGGACGTTATTTCCCATTCTAACAGTTTTCTGGATTTATCTATTATTGTTAATGGTTTTATGATGATACACAATTTTTTTTCAGTAAAGTATGCTACACATTGGGTTAGAAAATCTTATTAAACATTTAACCCTCTTTTTTGCTTTATTTTTCTAAGATGCCTGTCATGAAGGAAAATTGTCATGAATGGGCCAAGTGTATGAAAAGCTGATAATCCTTTAAAAAAAATTTATATTCAAATACTCTAAAACTAGGCTTGAAAGTTTTCAGAACCTGTCACGGTGATAGCCTGGTGTGTCATATTTTGATAATTTCAAAGTGTTGTTACAGTTTTATTAATAACATCTACTTGTTGGAACACTTGCCACAAAATGGCCTATTTTGTACTTTAGGGAGACTTTTCTTTGACTAACCTGTCTGGTTAATGTGTGACTATTCCTTAAATGGCCATTGGTGGTTTCATTACATAAGCAAGGGTATTATTCTATTAGATCGACTTTTTTGCCTATTTTGATTCTATTAGATCACTGTTTTTCTGTGATTCATCCTTTTTGAAAATATTAACATTAAATGTTAATATTAAACATTATTATTGATGTTAAAGGTATTCCATGTGAGTGAAAAGGATTCCATGGTTAAATAAGTTGGGAGAAATGAAATAATATATCCTGTTTTTGGACTCTTTTTAGTATTAATATATCAAAGGCTCTAAGAAACCCTATAGGAGTTTTTAAAAAGGGGAAAAACACTTGTTTTTATTTAATTTAATATTTTCCAAACTTTGTGAGTATAGAATTGTTTGTTTTGGTTTATTTAATTATTTATCCTCAAATTTGCCTGTTGACTTCCTTGTGAGTCAGGACTCATGAATGTAGTTTTTCAATCAACATGTTGATTCAATCCATTGTTGCCCTTGATTGCTGCCTCTTAACATTGAATTTCCTACTTGAGGAATTTTAGGTCCTTCCATATGCATAAGTGGGAATAGACAGACATCTTCCTTTATTCACACATTCTTCCACTAACGTTTGAGGACACTCCAAAGACAAAGCAGGGGTGTATGCTCTGAAGATACCAATATGTTTAAATTACGACTTCCCTCTCTGACTTTTATGTGCTGCATGTAGTTATATAATAATAATAATAATAATAATATTAAAGACTGTAAGAATCTAGCTGAGAGTAGCTCCAGTTGTATAATCAAGAAAGGCTTGATGACAATTGGCATGAAGATGTTCCTTCTCAGTCAAAGAAGAGTTTGATGGGGAGAAATGCAGGGCCCATTGCAGGAGAAAGAAAGGACGCAACCCAAAGCACAAAGATTGAAGACCATAAGACTTAATGTGGAACTTTGGGCAATTCAGTTTGATAAGCTGGAGAAGAGGAGGAATTAAATTTGGAATAAGTGATTAATAATTAACTGTGTGACTAGAAGACCAGAAAAAATTACTAAAAAAATTAGCAAAGTAAAAAAACCATCCAGAAAGATTGCTGTCTTTCCTTTCTCCCTCCTTTTCTCCCTGTTGTCTTCCTTTCAACAGCCCAGGAATTCACAGTTATCTGGCCGGAGCATAGAAATATGCTTGAGATGCTTTGAAAAGGCGTTGGTAAACTCTGAGCCAGTCCCAGTAGTTCTGAGTTTTTATTCCTGGAAACTGCTTAAATTACAGTCTGTGGGTAACAGTAAAAGAGACAAATGGAAATCACAGTGCTGCCCATGTTTAAAAAATGGTGAATATCGATTTAATATTCAGACTTTTATAGAAGTATGCGCTGTTGTTGCATGAATATTTATTCCAGCATTAAGAAACATTCATGTGGTACTATGCTTCTCCAATGAGAATCTTAAGGAAAGACAGATTCCCTTTCTTTTGGAAATAAGAAATCTTCTTCATTCAAAATTAACATTATTCTTGATGTTACTCCACTGAGAAGCACAGAACATTTTTACCTATTCTAGTGTTCATTAAATGTCTGCCCTTTCCAGACTTGTAAGAAATGATTTTATACTTTTTTTTCTTCCCTTGTGGCTGGTTACATTTAGATGCAGGAAGGAATGAAAATTTATCAACTGAGCTCAAAAATCTAAGGCATAATGTGGTTAGTAGTAGACATAGAGGAATAAAAAGGAAAATTAGAAAAGACTTTGTTTAAAATACTGGTCCATGTGATAAAATAAGATTATATCCATGGTATAACTTAAATACGATGTATCTCACTTTTACTCTAGGTTAATCATGCAATCAAATTGATGTAAATTGTGTTTTAACATGGTATGTGTGGATTGGGGAGGAGGAGTTTGTAAAGTCTGAAACTACAGAAATGTATGTTTTAGTATTTACTAGATTTCTGTGCTATATACTTACACCACTTTGGTCCTGATCTTGTAGGAAGTCAGAACTTCGAATTAACAAAGCATCACTGGCTGATTCTGGAGAATATATGTGCAAAGTGATCAGCAAATTAGGAAATGACAGTGCCTCTGCCAATATCACCATTGTTGACTCAAATGGTAAGAGATACCCCCTGTGTTCTGTCTCCCAATCTCTAAGAGGAGTAATCAAGATACGTGGTAAGATTTGTGATAGAGTAGTGGGTTAAATCTCATTGGAAACAGAGAAAAGTTGGAAAGAAAACCAAACATTCAATTATCTTTTGGCTTCCTTCCTAAAGCTCTTCACTCCATGAAATGATATAGACTTATGTAGAGTTATTTAAGGTTTTGAATAGGTTATGAATTGTAGAGAGAATAGATTCCTGAGAGAAGGAGATTGTACTGTCCCACTTAAGCTATTTAGAGAAGGCGGTCAAGTCCTTGGATCTATCAGACACACACATACACACAGAGAATATATTTATATTAAATACATGTATACAGATATGTATGGATATACCTATATTATCTATATAACTGTGTATGTATATATACACACATATACATCTGCGGTCTCGGAAATTTTTATGTTCCTTTATGTGTTTTTTTCAAGTGTTTACTTCTGGCTCTAGATAGTATCAAGTTAAGCAGCAAGTTAGGCCTATTAATTTTTTAGGGTCTATTAGTTTTGAAAGTAGGAAAATCTTAGAGGTAATGAATTTCCTACTATACGCTTCTGATTCAGCTTTCCTCAGCACAGGGCAGGCAGGACTTTCTAAAGAAATGAGGTAGAAAGTCCTGCCTGCCCTCTAACAACTTCTCTGAGTTACAGGAAAGTAAAAGAGCTGTAGCTAGTCGCTCTCTGTTTCATGAAACCCCCAATACTGCACAATTTGATGGAGACATCTGTAGGAACTACTGGTGACCTGGCAATGCTTGTTTAAATTTCTTGGAATAATCAAATATTGCAGTTAATGATTGCTTTTAGAAGATCTGTCACCTATTATAAACTCAAACCTAATTGGCTTACTTCTTGGTAGGAGATGAGAAAGTATTCATTGCAAGGACATGTTATCTTAAAGTGATAAGGTAAAACAAAACAAAACAAAACCAAAAAACAGATCAGCATGAGTCGAGTAAATAACTTCTGGGTAATCCATAGGGCATGGATGTAGTTCTGTCACTTCATCCACATGTGATGTAATAGGATAGGAATAAGGGAGTGAGATAAAATTATGGAATGGGGGTTAGGAAAATCCAGGTTAATGCCTAATTCTTTGTGGACTTCCCAATGAACTGTTCTTTAGCAGTGTAATCAAAGTTTTTATTTTGAGTTTAAATGTCCTTCCTCCTTAGAGAATAAAGAACCATGAAAAGTAGTTTCCATTACTATTTTTAGGAGTTGTGCTTATGATAGTTAAATTGTAACAGCCATTTAAACTTTATATGAACAAATATAACATCTATAACATTGTTTTACTTTTTAACCAATGGATAGCATTTTGCTGGTATTAATTTATCCCATGTGAATTTTATATGATGCTATATGAAACTAATTTAAAAATCAATTCCAGTGCATTATTTTTTACTTTCTCTTATGCCATGTTTTGAAGCTTGTTCTCAGTTTGACAACTTGATTGATTCAGTGTGTCTCCTTATGATGTATGCTACTGAATTGATTTAACACTTGGATTAGATTTATGTAACTATGCAAACTCTAAAGTTCCAGAAATTAAAACTATAGTTAGTGTCATAGTCTAAGTGCTTATTTAGTGATTATTCCATGGGTCCTGATTTAAAGGCTTTACAATGAATTATTCAGCAGTTATTATTGCTATCCAAAACCTGTAGAGTTTTTAAAAATTAATTTTGGTGTACTAAAAGTTCGATAATATGACTTTTCACAGTTCCCATGTGACACGGACATCCAGTTCATTTTTCTATATTGTCTTTCATGTCTTGGTTTAGTGCTCAAACTTGAATATGTAGTATCTACAAATTAGAGTGTGGAGAAATGAAAGAAATGAATCTTTTTTTTTTTTAACCTGACAAGCATTAAAAGAAATTTGTGGAATTTGTAAGCAAATGATTTTCAGACAAGCAACTGAAATTCTTTTAGGAATGGGTTCTCTTGGACTTTAAAACATCTAAAGGAGGGGTATAAAGAATCTCAATGACAGTGCAAGGTGGTCTTGTTTTTATTTTCTGCTGGGCATGTTAGGAATAGATCATCTTTTTCCAACTCTCTCACTGTATTTAGAAAGAATTGGGAGACTTAGAATAGGAAAGAGAATTGTTTAGAATCACCAATCTATGTAATAGCAAAATGAGATATGTACCCAGGTTTCTTCAATTTCTTGTACCCTGAAGTTCACTCTATTTCTGAATGTACCTGTACAATATTTAAGCAGATTCTTCTACTTGTGAAGAACAGAATGGTGAGTCATAAGAAGAGAGAGAGAGAGATTCTATGGGGAAGAAGTGGAATTTCATTATACCTGGGACTCAGTGAGATGGAATTGTACCTGGGGCATCTCTGAGAATTTAAGTAATGGATTTGTGACTCCTCTCTTCAGAGTCTCTACCTTAAATGTACCTTGGACATTTAACTTTTTAAAACCTATTTCCCGTGCCTTCTAACCTCTCCTGATTTCACTATGCTTTCTAAAAATTCCAAACTTTGACCTACTTATGATCCCAAATGGCCATATTCTCCATAGCTCTGTTTTTAGCTTTAACTCCTATTGTATGATGGCCTTTTTGGTTCCCTAATCAAATTCTCCTTAGCAAGAATCTAATTATTGGGGTTTATCATGTCGTATTTCACCAGAAGACTTAGAGAACTTGCAAATCATCTACCTCTGGTCAAATGTCTACTACTGCTCATCCAGGAAGGGAGAAGATAGAAATGTGGATGCTCAAATTCCCCAACTTCAGAGGCTAGGGCACAAAGCAAAGCAGGCTGTCCACCAGGGCCTGTGGCTTGATGGGAACCATGATTGACAAGGGGCTGGTTATTATATGTGTTGGGAGATACCTTTCCTCCCTGTTCCCCAGGCACTTAGGTGTAGTGTAACTGAAAGTTAAATATGCAGTCATCAGGATTCCACACCCTCCTTCACTGCTATCTGATTTTACTATATTCAATTCAAGGCCCATTATCAAAGAAATCTTAGTTGGGTTCTGTGTTCTCTGAGGCTCGGATGCATGACTTTTATGTCAGCATATCCCCATCTCCCTAGGAATCTGGGCAAACATTAAACAGAACAACATAATTTTATTTTGTGTTCTGTTACTCATTGATCACATATTCCCCCCCAGAGTACATGGGTATGATTTGACAATTCCTATACATGTCTTCTTGATGAATGATCTTGCTATGTTGCTGCAATCTGATATTTATGCTCATACCTTCATATACAAAGAATTCCTTTTAATTTAATTAATTTTTCACACAGTACCTTTTTATACTAAAATATTTAGAATTTAAAAACAATTTTAGATGTTGATGGACCTATATTTTATTCATTTATTTATATGTGGTGCTGAGAATTGAACCCAGTGCCTCACACATGCTAAACAAGTGCTCTACCACTGAGCCACAACCCCAACCCTAGAATTATTTTTGATACATGATTCTAAGAGAGTTGGGTGGGGTGTGGGGAGATATTCATGAGAAGATTCTTTTTTTCTTCCCAGAAGGTCCAGCTGTTTGGTATTCTGTTTAATCCTACTAAAACAACTATAATAATTATTAGAATAAAATTAGTTGAGATCATAAATGTCTTCTGCACTGTTATTATTATTTGCTTAGATTAGCAAGTGGATGTAAATTAAATGATAAAAATTCCCTATGAGTGTAAGAGAGACCACTATGTTCAAGCATTGAGAAAAGTACAGAGTCAATCAGTTTGTTAAGATATAGTTTAGAAATTGTTTTCTGCCTTTTTCAACGCCTTTTAGCTTCCATTTGGAATTGGAAGAAATGAGTTGCCATTCATAGACATATAAACCTATGCAGTATTCTAATTACTTTGAGGATTATTTAACATTGAATTTTCATATAAAGAAGGATCTTGTAGGTAGCAATCACCTGATGAATTATAAGTATATTCCTTTCATAAATTCATATTTAGCAACTGAAAAGGCCACAAACATTATTTTACAGCTCACATACTAAAAATTCATTTTTTATCTGTACTTTATCTGACTTGATCTTTCTATAGGAAATCTTCATTTAGCAATTAATTCTTAGCTAACAAGCTCTATGAAAACTCCTGGGTATTAGAATAGGGAAGAGAATAATAGACTTAGCTGGTTTTCAAATTAATTAAGTAATGCTGTCTTTTCAAAGATTAACACAGGAGACTATACAACTACTCAGTCATGTCTTCTCCTGTGTTTTCCTTTTTAATCAGGAGAAAAATAATTTTAGTGAAATTCTGGATCCCATAGGAGCAATTTGAGCTTCAGGCAACAAAATAGCTGTTTTACTTGAGGAGAGTAGAAGACCATTATTTTTATAAAATTTGATTAAATTATCGATTGGTGCTTCACAAATTTGGCTCATGCAGGTAATAGTCTTAGCTCCCTCATTTGACAATGTTATTAGAAATGCCTGACATTAGTGAACAACCTACAATACAGTTGTGCTGAGGAACATGTAAAATAGATTTTAAAATATGTATAACAGTCTTCACATATGTTGTATTACGTGGGATGCCCATGAAGGCTAATAAGCTAGGGCAATGCAAATAGAATAGGGTTGACAATGTGTAGTATCCATTATGTCTTTATACTGTTTATTAATTTCAAAATTTCTGAGTTCCTTTAAACACTCATTATAAGCAAGAATTCAAATGCTCAAAAGATGTTCTTAAAATCATCTCTACTAGTGCCAATGTATAAATGTGCCTACTTTATCAATTTTTTAAAAAATTCTCTATATCAAATGTTTGTATGCACAATAGGTTTATAGTTTTAGAAAACAAGGAGACTCATAAGTGAATGTTGAAACAAATTCAGATACATCATATGTATGTTGGCTTGTGTGTGTGTGTGTGTGTGTGTGTTGGTAGTTATGTTTAGTGTATTAGGCTTATGGTGAAGTCTCACACAAGTCATACATTTATAAATTAGAAAAATTCCTTCCCAAATACTCCAACTTTTCATTGAGAGCAGATTCACTTTATTAAAAATAAAATATTACAGTATACTAATATTCCTCATGTTTCCTTACCTACTTTGCATAAGTTTCTAGACATTATTCAGTTCCTTTTAATCCTGAATCCTCATTAATTTAACTCTAATGAAGGAGGTGTTCTTTAGTAAATTAACAAATTTAATATGCTGGATCACTGTTGGAAAGCATATTGCTTAGATAAACATCAGGGAGGTTTTAGGACTTAAAAATTTTTAGACACTTTATATTTACATAAAGTGTATATTTGTATATTTATATTACACATACTTTTGTAAGTATAATATAAAATTATTTTCAAATTTATATTTTAAATTAATTATTATACTTATTTTAAAATTATAACAGAAGATGGTTTTATAAATCTGTGAGTTCTGCCCACAATACTCATAAAAATGCTTGCTCAGTGGTTTTAATAAAAAAAGATTAATGTTTTATATTGGCAAATTTCCTTTTCAAAGGAGTACTTTCATTTAGAAGTTACATGTTAATTTCTAAACTGTATTTCCCCTGAGATAAATTTAGAAAGTTTTTATTTGAGACCATAATCACTAAAGATATTTTAAGGTCCCCAGGATAAATGTCTAATTTTAGGAAGGGAGGTTATTTTAAGTTGTCTCTGTGTACATGCATCATTGTAGTAGCCTCCTGTTCTGGTATTTTTTTATGCAGCATTCAATTAAAAAAGGAAATGTTATGGTTAACCTTTCCTCTACTCTAAGGTCTTTCTTTTTTGCCAGAGATAGAAAAGCTTTATGTTTTTTCCCCCCTTGGAAGGTCACAGTGGAAAACTAATTAGTTTGCAAAAAATAAAAAAAATAATAATTTGAAGAGAGTCTTGATATCCGAGTTTGGATTTTGCCCACCTCTTGCTTTGCACCTTGAGTTCCCTCCATCAGTCTGGTTGCCATGCCCTTGATACATTCTGAAGGGCAGAATGAGGAGGCCTCTCTCTTAATGGGGGCACTTTGGAAACATGGAACTGCTTCTAGGTATTCCTAAAGAAGGATATATACACTGTGAAGCCTAAATAAGGTTTCTCATCACATTTCCCCCAAGAAGAACAATTTCATTTTCTACAACCCAGCTCAAGAGAGCTACTTGTAGCTATTTCAGAAACCAGCATCCATATTATCAGATCAAAACATTCTCTTTAATACCTGCTACTTGAGAAAGTTCCAAGGATGTAGTGCACCCTTGCCTGTAAATTCTTTCCACTTTGTACCATTTTTTAGTGGATTTAAGAATTGTGTAGGCATCTTTGATATCTTGATAACAGTCTTACTCCTTGAATAGTTTCTCATCTTTATCCTTGATAAGGGAAGCCCATCCTCACTTAATTCCCACCAGTAAGACACATTTGGTCTTACTAAAGGTGTTCTGTTCTTATTCATATTTAACCTGATACTTAAGCATCCCTTTTAAATCTCACATGACTTTTTCTTTCAATTCTACAAAACCTTTTGTCCCCAGAGAACTTCATATGTCAAAGAAATATTGACATTTACGTTGATTTCTCTTTCTTACTAGTCTAGTCCTGGAAACCCTAATAGTCAAATCTAGATTTAAAGATGATCATACTCATAATAAACATGTCTAACTCCATGATTAACAGTGCATTCACTCAGACCTAAACTGATAGCATGTATGACCTCCTTAGGATTTTCAGTAACATCTAGTTATTTATTGTATAGTAGATAGTATCCAAATAGATTGAACTTCTCTTTTTGTCCTGCATAGGGAGGGTGAAATGCTCATAAGTCATTTGATAAAATTTGTGCACACAGTCAAGGTCAAATGGTATCCATCATTACATAAATACATCTTTCTAGGCTTCATACTAAAATGCTAGATTCTAACAAACCATAGCCCTTTTTAGAAGGACTGAACACAGAATTAGATAATGTGGCTACCTTGTGTCCCATTGGCAAAGACAGTAAGAAAATAAGTTCAATGTCTCAGGCTAATAGTGTGTCCTGAGTGTGCAAGTTCTTCCTTCAATTCTTTTGGGCGGACCCTGCCTGCTTCCCCTATATCTTGCTCCAAGTAGTCTTAAAATTGTCAATTTTAAGTAGAGTTCCATGCCAGAACTTGATGTTTTTCACCAATGCCATTTAGGAGCATTGCTTGTTCTTATTTTTGAACAAAAGTATAATTTTCCAATTTATTTGTGCCATAAACATTCTGATACTACAGCTTTGTCTTTCTTGGCTTCCCTATTGCTACTTTTCTTTCTGAGAACTCACTGCATCTTTGGCCTGTGTTCTTCCTCACTGACCCTAGAAGGGCAGTGAATTCTTCCTAATGATTCTAGTACAGTTCATCTCGTGCTTTTGGCCCAAGAAAGAAGAACTATTCATTTGGACTCTGTTTTTGCATTTCTCACTCTCTGTGAGACTGAAGAGTGGACTTCCATGATTCCCTTGTAATACCTCCTTCCTTGATACTCACTTGCAGTATGAAGGCAGCTGTGGTCCCAGTCTCAGCCTCCTGATTGTACATCATAATGTCCTATCACCTTTTCTTTTTTGCAGAGATCATCACTGGCATGCCAGCCTCAACTGAAAGAACATATGTGTCTTCAGGTAAGGAGAATAAGCCTGGCAAGTTTTACTAACAGGAATGATAGACCTAACTGCTGGCTGTTCCTTTTACTAATCAGAACCCCTTCTGCATCCAAATTTTACTTGTTTCTGTTTTCTGTTCCAATATTTTTCTCAGTCTCAGTCTGCCTTTTTGGATTTTACTTAAGAGATAATTCTTGCTGTATTTCTGAACTTGGACCTGCTCACACACAAGGAAAAGGAATCAATATCTAGATGGTACTTAGTGACATCAGGATTACAAACTCAGCTTGCTTAACTTTATAGGTGCTACTCTTGGTTGCCTGTGCTCTTTCACCCATCAGAGTACATTTCTAGGCAGCATGTCAGTGTGTGAACTTTGGGATTCTAATTAAGAGTGATTCACTAAATCAACAAACTTATATCTTGATTCTTTAAAATGTTATTTGTTTTTCCTTTTTTTGTTTTTGGTTTGTGCATTTCTGTTTGTTTCTCATTTGTCTGTAGTATTTGTAGATAGCAGTTATAGTCTGGGATGATATTAACTACTTAGAACTCAACTTTGATAATCCATGTCCAAGCATAATTTATTGATTTCTCCACTGGTTGTGAATTTATTCATTTTACTATATATGTGATTAAAAAATAACTTCTTTATTCTCTGTAATTTTATGGTTAGTGAAATCTTAGAACATTTAAAAGCAATCTTTATTTCAAAGAAAAATTTTATATAGTTGATATAGAAAACTCATTTCTAAGGTATAATGATAACTTATTTTTGCATGGTGTCTTTTACACCTCTGATAATCACAACAAAATCATAAAAGAACACATTATTTCCCCTCATTAAACAGATGAGAAAAGTGAAGCATTAGAAATGTTAAGTCATGTATCTCAGGAAGTAGAAGAGAAGGTACTTGGAACTCAGTATTCTTTTCATTGTTCCCTATTGGATAATTTGGTTTGGTTGACATGTTTCTTTATGGCCCTTACCTTGTTAGAGCTCCTGGCAGCCACATAATCCACCAGTCTTCTTCCACCTTACCTCCATCAGCATTTGCTCTTCCCCTCTAAGACCCTGTTCAGAGTCATAAAAACTGGCTCTGTCTGCATCCTAGATTGCTGTAGCCATATTTAGAGCATAATCATGTCTCATTGCTAACATGTAGGTGTATGGTGTTGTAAGCTAGGGTGATCCTAGAATTGAAAGGATTATTTTTTATCTGAGAGAAAGAAGCAAGGAAGGAAGGAAGGAAGGAGAAAGGAAAGAATACAGGAGATAGGAAACAATGATAGAACTATCTGAATTTTTTCACCTCTTATTTAGTCATTTCTCTAATATAAGGATTATCTGTCTCTAGTGATGCTGTTAGATACCTGAGCTTTTAAAATAAATGGTGCTTATCTTGGGAATTTAGATTGACTTTATTATTTTCTGATGTGAGTTGAATATAACTTTCTGTCTATTGAATTTCAGTACTTCTTTGACACTAAGTTTTTCTGTTTTCTTACTAACAAAAACCCTTAGGTTCCATGTTTTTCTTCCTGCATGATTTATGTTTTGTGCTTTGTCTAAAACACTGATTTTCCTTCCTTCTTGCTATCTGAAAAAAAAAATCTTGCTCCTGTATATCACTAGCTATTGTTCTATATATTTATTTAGCATGTTTTGTTTGATTGTAATGTAATTGCTCTGGTGAGCCCTGCATGGACTTCATTGAGCGCCGCATATAGGAAGGATGGTTATGCAGCTCCAAGGTGCCTGGAAATGCTTTTCTCTGTTTTTCCATGCATGAAAGATGACCATTTCTCTCTGCCTATGGGGGCTATTCTTTTTGCTTTCATGTTTCTTAAAATCTAGCCCAGAACTAAGAGAAGGAATTATCTATCTCATCTGTAGTGTGGATCTGTTTAGATGATATTTCTCTGAAATTCATGTAGCAGTTCATATGTGGGACATCTGCTGATAGATTGCTTCTGTGTTCTTCTCCTTCAAAAGTCTTTGGGTCTAAACAACAGAAATATTCCCTTGTGGTCTTTGAATATTGCATATATCTTCCTCTGACTTAGAAATGCTTCAGTTTCTCTGTTGTACTGCATTCTAGTATGCTTTTTCTACATGATACCCAAGCTTGGCAATTTTTAAGTTTAAGAGTCCAAGTAGCATGATTCAATAAAGCCTCATACCACTTTTATGTTTTATAGAGTCTCCCATTAGAATATCAGTATCAACAGAAGGAGCAAATACTTCTTCATGTAAGTATATTTAAATATTTCCGTTGACCAGTTTTTAACCCAAGATAATATCTGCTTCCAATAAGTGTATTCACATCCATTCTCTGCCTTTGCTGAGGAATAGGGTACTGGGTTTGGGAGATGTTTGGAGGAGAAATGGCCTCTTACTGTGCCTGGGATCAACTAGATACCTCCTCCCTGTCCCAAAATACATAAGTATAGTAAGTGACACCACAGGTGTGTTAGTTTTAGGATAATCTAGTGTCTTGAATGTCTATTTGCAGAGTTTCTGAGGTCCTGTCTGAGGTAGGTTGGGTTTTTTTGTTTGTTTTTGTTTTTGTTTTTGTTTTTCTTGTCTCAGTGCCTTTAGTAACTGCCTGAGGCTTGACGCCCAGCTGTTCGGGGCCTCTATTCCAAGTCTCCTCAGTTTTCATATAAAGTCTGCTTTGATAGAATAGGAAACTATATATAGATGCCCTTAATTCAAAATTAATAGCAAGTTACTAATTATGAAAATGTTTGAAAGCAAATCCCTAGGCAAGATCTCAGAGTGGTTTTCCTCTATTTAATGTGAATTGTGCTTTGTGCTTATGGACTTCTACAACTGTTAGATTGATTGGTGCTTTGTGTGATTGCTAGGGAATTTAAGAAATTATCAAAGACTAGTAAAAATAATTTTTGATACTTATAAATTTAGAATAGCATAGTATTAAAATTTTATATTCAGTAGACCTATTATCAGACCTAGACAATAAAATTTGCATCTATAGTCTTTCTCTTACTCACTTTACCTCATTATTTAAAGCATCTCTCAGTTTGATAAGCTCTTCAATAAATACGTGTTTTCAGTTATCCTGTTCTTACCCAGATAATAATGTTGAGGGATAATTTCCTTTTATTATCAGTACGGTAGAAAACCCAAAGGAAGTCTGTACTTTAGATAAGTTGTTTTGTCAATCTGTTTAAATAGATGAAGTGATTTTAAAGTATTTCCCTCTGGGTTGGTGGAATGAGAATCATAGTTATATGGTGTAAAAGTATCTTTTTTTGGCTGAGGGTATAGTTCAATGGTGTAGAGCACATGCTTAGCATGCATGAGGCCCCGGATTCCATCCCCAGCACCAAAAGCAAAACAAACAAAAATCTATTATTGCATGAAGTTTAATGTTTTAACTACATAAAGCATCATTTAGCAGAATTGATGACAACAATCTAGGAAGATCAAACAGGAAATGAAATGCTGGGAGGAACTCAATTGGCTTCCTCTGGGTTCTGAGGACTCTAATTACATACTCCACAATAATAATCACTGCTGGCAAATTTGGAATATTCATTATTTACTTATACTTACAAAAAGATCAGTATAATTATATGGATTTTTATATAACTAACATTAAGGAATCGTACTAATAGATTTGCTTTTTTAAAGTATTTATCATACAAAAGCAAGTACCAGGTTTTTCTTTTCAGCATTTTGTCTGAGAATAATTAATCTCTTGCATGATTCATTGAGTAAAGTTACTGAAACTCTTGTAATTGGAACCCTCATGCTGTCATTAATGGAGCTATGGATGCTGTCCTTAAGCACATTTGAGCAGTTTGGGAATGGAAGAAATACTTCTTTTAGTTTTCTAGAGCTTTAGGGAACTGCAATGAATCCCTCAGCTTATGTTTCCATTCATTGCAGTACTGCTGAGAGAGAAATGATTTTGAAATCTGACTCTGTTCTCTAACTCTCAGTAGGGTTAGTTCCTGGTATTTGGTTATGGTTGAAGGCTTTGAAAGAAGACTTTGTGCACCATTAGTTTAAACATATCCATGTGAGGTTTTCATACATCACTTCCTGCTCACAGTAGGTTTCTGGTCAATATTGTTGAATTGATCAGTAAATATGTTTTTTAATCACATGAAAATATGCTCTATAATTTGAAAATGAAAACCTTGAATGGCAGGTGTCTAGATCCATCCGTATTAGGAATAATCATGCAGTGTCAGGCACACAGATTGTTTCCAGACAGCCTCATGAGAATTCTGCATTGCAGGGAAAAATTGTGAGGAAAAGATATCCACATTTAGTAAAGGCTGAAGGTGAAATGTGAAGCATCAGGAGTTACAATAAGCTGGACTTAAACATTCAAAATATATCAAAAGTCAAAGGCCGTGCAGAAGTTCACGTGGGTCAGAAATAATCAGCTCTGAAGAATATAGGTTTCTTTTCACTTTTACTTCAGCCAGAAGGGAGATGCTAGCAAATCCCTGTATTTGATAAATGAACAATGCTTTAATAATGTAATCAGTCCTATGTGGGTCACATTCTTTGAACTATTGACATTGGTGTTTTCTAAGTAAATTCTGAAATCCTTTCTAAGGTAGTAAGGATTCAGCAAACATTTTGTGTGTTATGACAGTTTGGTGTACTTTTTTGGGTCAGTGTGAAGAAGAGGCAGCCCAGTTCCTTTTCAGTTTTGTAGGTAAAAATGTACACAGACCTCTAGGGGCAAAGCTTCCTCACTGCCAGGGCTGGTTTTTTTTGTTTTTGTTTTTGTTTTTTTAATGAGAGCTTCTCACTGCTGGGTGAATTTCTAGAGTGTTTTGTTTTATTAATCTGTGAGCCTCCTGCTCAGAACTCTGCCTGGGATGTCATGTCTTTCTCTGCCACCTATATCCTATAGGTTCCAAAAGCTTTCATAACCGTTCCAGCCCCTGAGTTCTCCTTTTCTCTTCTGTCCATCAGGTTGAATTAGATAAAAGAAAAAAGGAAAGAAAATTAAAATTACCTACCTACTTATCTGAAATAATAGTATGTATTTTCTTTACATCAATGCTTTTCATTCTAGCTTTCTACCTTCTACTTAATATATCACAAGTGAAATACTAGCTAGGAATATCATAGAAATATTGCGTGTGTGTGTGTGTGTGTGTGTGTGTGATTTTTTGTTTTTCAGTACTGGGGATTGAACACAGGGTCTCATGCATGCGAGGCAAGTGCTCTACCACTGAGCTACACCCCAGCCCTCCAGAAATGTAGTTTTAAATTACTATTTTAAGCTGCATTTTTAAGGGATTTGTTTTTCATTTTTAAACATATTATTATTTTGCTTCTTGTTTATTTTTCCCGACATTTTATAAATATTGGTAAAATATTAAAGTTACCCCTTTGTGTGACAGTTTACAACTTTTTATTTTTGGAAATTGGGAAACTGTATTCTATAATCACTATTTTAGAGTTGCTAACTATAATTTTTAAAATTTCTTATAATCATTTCAATAAACATGAACATTTTTCAATTTATTTTTTTGTAAATGAGGCATATATGACTAAACATTTTGTAAGTAATTGGCTAAATGAGTGTCCTATTACAAGTGACAGGTCTTTTCTTGAAAGGAAAAGAACTTGAACTTTACAAAACAGTCAGTAGGATTATCTTGTTCCTCCTTTCATGGAATCAGCAAAAATGTAAATGGATTGTTTAGAACAAACCATGATGACTTCTCTTGGAAGTGCCAGCTGCTGGTGACCCCGTTTTGCAGTCAAGTCTATTGAATGCTATAAAAATACAATTGCTATACCAACTACTTTACTGAATTAAGTTCTGTCTATTCCAATTTAATATATAAATGAGGCAAATAAAAATGAAAAGTCAACTGAATAAAGTAAAGGAAAGGAAATGAAGATAAGTTTCTGGTAAATAGTCTTAAGATGTAAGACTTTATTTTTTATTTTTTAGAACTGGAGATTGAACCCAGAGTCATTTGACCACTGAGCCACATCCCAAGCCCTTTTGATTGTTTGTTTTGAGACAGGGTCTTACCAAGTTGCTTGGGGTCTAAGTTGCTAAGTTGCTAACTAAGTTGCTTAGGTTGGCATAGAACTTGTCATCCTCCTGCTTCAGCCTCCCAAGTTGCTGGGATTATAGGAGTGAACCACCATGGCTTCTAAGACATATTTTGAATGATACTACTACTACTACCACTAATAGCTATTGAACGCTCCCTGTGTGCCAAGTACTGTGGTAGGCATTTCACATGGATAATAACTCATGGTTCTCAAAAAACCTTATTCCATTTTACCATCATATGTGAAACTGATGCATGTTGTCTAAAGACACATAACCAGGATTCAAACCCAGACTGCTATGATTCATAAGATTTTGTTGCCCTAAAGGAAAAACCTTTACTATTGTTTTAGTCAGTTTTTTCACTATTGTGACCCAAAGACCTGACAAGGATAATTAGGGGAGAACAAGTTTATTTGGGGGGCTCACAGTTTCAGAGGTCTCAGTCCATTGAAGGTGAACTCCATTGCTCCTGGACCTGAGGTGAGGCAGAACATCATGGCAGAATTGTGTGGCAAAGGAATATGGCTCAATACATGACCCTGAGAAGCAGAGAGAGAGAGAGAGAGAGAGAGAGAGAGAGGGCTCCTCCCTCACTATGAGCAAAATATATAACCCAAAGTCTCACCTCCAATGATCCACCTCCTCCAGCCACATCATACCTGCTCACAGTTACCATCCATTTACTCCCTATCAAGGGATTAATATACTGATTGGGTTAAGGTTCTCATAACTCAATTATTTCACCTCTGAACTTTATTGCATTATCACACACATGAGCTTTTTGGAGGATACCTCATATCTAAACCTTAATAACTATTAAAAGGAATTAGATTCTATGAAGGGATTGAAAAATAGCTTTGATAGAAAGTGGGTTGGGAGAATGTGTGGTAGAGTAAGGTAAATGAGTTTCCCTGAACCAGTTGAGTTTGTATGATATTAATGTTGTACATCAAAGCATGGTAAGTGAGTGAATGAAAAGGAAAGAACACAGATTTTGGATGGAATCATGCTTTTAATCATGTAGCACTCTAAATAGTGCTACAACCTTGTGCAGTCTTGGTTAAATTATTGAACCGCCTTTTTTTTTGTCTATCCTGTTTTTCTTAAATGTATATTGGGGAGCCTAATGTGAGAAAATGAACATACGTCATTTAGCACAGCTTTGCTGAAAGGTGGTCCATCCCTACGTATGGAAGAGAGCTATGTGAAAAGAGGATTGTGCCTTTAAGAAGGGACAGATATCAGGGAGCCCTTGATTCTTGTTTGAATGGTTGAATATTGTTGGAGAAGGAAACAAGTTTGTGATTTTCAGCCTAAATGATACTGTTGAAAGTTCTTTGCCAGGAAATCACTATACTGTATCTTTTCAAAATATTATGTATTCTCAGCAAAGCCTGCATTTTAAAGGAACATATCCAGTAAGTCCTCTTTGAAATCTCTGAATGAAATGAACAATTCAGTCTTAGATTTGGCACCCAGAAGAGCTAGTTGAAGGAAAAAAAATATATCTTTTGTCTGCAGAGACCTTTCTGTCATAATGAGAGACAGCACTTGCTCTTGGGAATAGCATAGTGAAATGTATTGATGAGACTGTCAGGTCCGACTGGCCCAGTGATGAGAATGAGAGCTTTGGATCTTACATTCTACCCCCAGATCTAGCTGTTGTCTCTGCCTTAAGGCTAGAGGAAACTGCCGGGACCTTTGCTAAATGATTCTCAGCTGGAAAAATGGCATTTCAATTTCAGATCTTTATTGGTGGTAAAATGTGAACCTGTCCTGTCACTGTTGGAGAGCTATTTCTAATTGATTGCAAATCATTTTCAGATCTCTATAAAAATGACATTTTCAAGGGTGTGGTGGCTCTGCCCACTGTGGAGAATGACAAATAAATTACCTCGCATCATAGAGCAATAAAATAATAGTTTAAAAAGAAAATTGCCTAACTGATATTACTTTCCTCTTTCTGATTGCCTCTAGAGTTAATTGCAGATTTTTAGGACAATACAGTGACTTGGAGCAATAGTTGGGGTTTATATATCACAGCCCAATGTGTGCAGGCAAGTTATTGTTCAGTTTGTTCATTTTGTTGGTGAATGTACCTCACTTTTTTTCCCTTGCAATACTGTCTGCAAGTATAGTAGAATTCTTCAGTTGTGCTTTTGTCTTTTATAAAGTCACTTAGTGTTTGTTATGGTATTTCACCACTGGACAGGATACTCCCAAAACTTCTGGTCAATTTTTAACCTTTTGTACTGAGTTGAAATAAACCTTTTACATAATTATTCCTTTGAACCATAAAACTGTGTGTGTAATTGTGAGCTTGCACGTGTGATATGTATATATAAATAACTAGTATTTGTATCATACTTGACGTTTTATAAGATACATTTTCATAAACTGAGTCATTTATTCACACAATTCTGTGGCTTAGATATTGCCCTCTATATTAGACAAGGCACTTGCAGTTCAGAAATCATGACTCGTTCAAATTCAAAAACCAAGTAGATGGTAGAGCAAATTAAAAATTGAATCTTTTGATTTCAAACTTCATGATCTTTTGTTCAATGTCTTATGAGATCCATACAACTTGCTTGAAAAAAGGTCTTCGTTAAAAAAAAGGCATCAAAATGGAATTCTTTTAAGGACTCAAAGTAAAAAAAAATCACATTCATCCTAGCCCAAAGCTAGCATTTATAGAAATAATACACTCTTTACAATCTATAAAGTAATGAAATGGCTAGAAGAGCTGTTTGTTAATGCCAATATAATTCAAAGCTTTTCTACTATAAAAGAAGGCAAAAACCGTTGATCTAGACATTTACTAGTGACTATTACTTTTTGATATATGATGTTAGTCTACTTCAGAACATGACATTTACAGAGGTGGAAATAATCTTAGAACCATTGTGCTAAGAGAAACCTGATCACCCAAGCCAGCATATATTCCTCTGGTAGTTTGGTGTTTGGAAGAAATGCATTACCTAGATTAAATAATATTTAATTTATTGCATAATGTCATAAATTCTGTAAATTATTTGTTTGATAGCTAAATTCACTAGTAGTGGAATATCAGATATAAAGTAATTGCTTCTCTGTGTTTTATTTTTGGGAATATTTGTTTTTACTAGAATATTTTCTTCAATATTTGAAATAATCTCTCATTACATTGGATATCAACTTAGGGAAGGAGGTCTTTATTTTTCTGTTTCATGATTTTATTCTTTATTGATTAACATAATTATGTGTGTTTATGGGACACAGTATGGTATTTCAAGACATATTGACAATATATACTGTTCAATCAGTGTAATTAGCATTTCCATCTCCTTTTCATTCTTTATGTCTGGAGCCTTCCAGCTCCTCTCTTCCAGTTTTTCATAAATTATGTAACAGGTCATTGTGGACTGTTGTCACCCTAGGACACGGGATGTATTTCCAGTGGCAAAGATGCTTGTTATCCCGCCTCCCTCAACCTGCCTCCTTCCTACCCTTCCCAGCTTTAGTAATTACTATTCTATTCTTTTTCCCAGTACAGTATTAAAACTGCAGTACTTTTAATTATTAGGGGTAGAGCAGTGAAATGGGTTTTATATACACAAAAGCTTTTTTATTCTTAGTTTTTAAACATTGGAGGAAAAAAGGTAGAGATTGAGCATTGTAACACCATGGCAGCATGTAGAACACAGCCAGCAAGATTATGATAAATTTACATACACTGAACCTGATGGCTTTCTAAGGTCTTCATCCCCCGCCCCCTAAGTTATTTAGGTAACTGATAAATAGAACAATGGGATCAGAGAACTTTAAATTTAAAAATCTTGGATGTCTTAAGAACCACCTCTTTAAAAAAAAAAAAAAATGCCAAGGGAGCTGGGATAGAGTTCAGTGGTAGGGCATTTGCTTGTGAGGTGCTGGATTCAATCCCCAGCACCACAAGAAAAAAAAAAGAAAAAAGAAAAAAAAAAGGAAGCTAGAGGAGAACAGGATAAACTATCAAAATAGGAACTATGGACAGAGATTTAGTATAGGAGTTTCCCATTAACAAGTGATAGAAATTCAATTCCAAAAAGTGTGAATATAAAGGGTGTGTATGGACTTACATAACAACTCAGTTTTATCCAGAGACTCAACTGATAAAATTGACTACTTTCTTGGTCTTTATGTTTTGCTTTTCTACAAATGTTAGCTTCATTCTCAGATGGTTTCTCTAAGGGGAGATAACTGCTTGTAGCTCTAAAAGTGTGTGTGTGTGTGTGTGTGTGTGTGTGTACATCGTACATGTATGTATACACACATATGATACATATATGACATGTAAATATAGTCACACATATCCCTGTGGTGCCCAATCTGAAAAACAGAAAGTCTACTCCTTATCCAATCAGCAGATTTTGGGAACTCATGTGATTGGCCTTGATTACATCATATGTCTACCCTCTAAAATACTGTATCCAGGGAGATTAATGACTGCCACTGAGTGGGGGCTGGGCCACATATCTGCCTTGTGTGTGTTGGGGTGAGTGAGGGCAGATGGGCCCAGCCCCAGGGGAACAGGGCAGTGTAGATTCATTAAGAGAACGTTCTGCACCAAAAGAAGGGAAAAGAGAGCTAGTAAGGAGAAAGCAACATAGTCTTCTATGACTGAGGAGCAAGCAATCTTGGAAGAATCAGGAACAGATACTTGTATGGGAGAATTGAAGGGAAATTAAAAATAGATGTTTTGCAGTTTTGTCATAATAGGGCAGATAAAACTGTAGCAGGATTACCAATCTGAAGAAAATACTAAGTTGGAAAACTGAAGACTATTGCAATGTTGTTTTTTAAAAGACTACTTATTAGTACCTCTGAACTCATGTAATCTTCTTAAAGAAAAATGATTCTGAGGAAATTAGGCCTTTCTGAATAAAATAGAAAAAAGCAGAAAAATGAATTACAGTTTTCTAATTGGAATGCAAGAGAAGCGTGTTATGATATGAAAAAGTTTCCTACTTGGGACTAAAAGCCAGAGTCTTAAAAGAAAAGCTAGATTCTTAAAAATTGTTTAAATTAATTTCCTTTTCTGTTTTAAAACTGATACATAAAACCCAGTTTTTTACATATTAATAGAGTAATGTGATGTTTTGATACCTGTATACATTGTGTAATATTTAAATTAGGTTAAATATATCTTTCTCTTTAAAAATTATAATTTCTTTATGGTACAAGTTTTCAAAAATCTTTTTTCAACTTTTTGAAATGTTCTTTATTGATATCTATAGTCATCTTACAGTGTAATAATATACCATAAACTTCTTGCTCCTAATTGAAACTAGTTCCCATTGATCAGCCATACCCTGTTCTTCACCCCTAATCTCCTCATCCTCTGGTAACCACCAGCCAGCTCTGAATTTCTATGATATCCGGTTTTTTTAGATTCCACATATGAGTGAGGTCATGCATTGGGTATCTTCCTGTGTCTGGCTCAAGATCCAGTTTCTTTTTAAAAATCCATGATTAAGGACACTTATTCACCACAGTAATTATATGTTGGTTGGTCACTGTTGCTTTTTCAATTGAAAAAGAAAAACAAGTATAATTGCCCATTCCATTTAATATTGTGTAGAAAGCCCCACGGTGCTGTTGAAGTGTGAGTTAATGTGATTGTAGCTTTATCATCGTTAGAGATATCACCATTTAAACTTAAAGGAAATAATGATTCCAGAATTCTCTGGGGACGTCTCCCACTTTTCTCTGTCCCACTCTAATAATGCACCCAGTATAGGAGGTACTTGGATACTAAGTCCATTTCTTGAATAAAGGTGCTGGGTATATGTAGTTCAACTAATCATCTGGAAACTGCTGGAGTGGCACTCTCATTCTACCAGAGGTCAGCAAAACCCTAAACCCAATTACATTGGCTAGTGCTGGTTAGAGCCTACAGTTGTGTGCATCGCCATTCAAGTCCATACTGTCCTGTAGGAGACTAGGTGTTTAGGTTGAGGTAGCTCATCAAATATGAGAAAACATGCCTGCCTTTGTTAAATATTGGTGGAACATTTAGTTGAAATGACCAAAAAATTAATCAGCCTTTCTTTAAAAACTTTTTACATAGAATTTGGCTATTAATCTCTTCATTTCAACGTAAGGAATGTAAAATACAGAGAGGATTAGGCTAAGTGAGGATTAGGCTAAGTGACAACTAAGGTCAAGCACTGAGTGAATGGTGATTTTGGATTAAAACATGATGACTCTTTCTGCTCTTTTCTTAGATCATTGGAACTTTTTATCTAGTAAAAATAAATAATTACAATACTAATATTAACAAATAATTAACAGCATAGTTCCTACTGTGGTCTACCATGGTGCTAGGAACTGTGTATATATTTCTTGAGTGACTGGCGCAGGACTGATTATCGGAGATGAATAGGGAACAGTCCTTGGATTGAAGGAGTTTGCAGTAGGAAAGTTAATTGTGGTTTATTATGTAATTGTGAATAACAACACATAATAATATAAATTAGAATATGGGGTGAAATTTTTAAATTGAGGGTTTTCAAAGCATATTTCTTAAGATAGAAAAAATATTTGCAGTATGTCATGAAAAAAGAAATACTGAGTAATGATTTTTGTTGTCTTTTTAAAAGAAGGAGCCAATTGTTGCACTTCATATGTTAAGCCTAATCATTTTAGTAAAAAATCAGAAATTTACCCCATCTAAAAAGATGATGAAATTCTATCATGTACCATTAAAAGTAAAAGGATAATCAAGAGTAAGAGGTGATAGAAATTAATTCACACCTAGTATGGTTTTGAAAGCAGAAACTAGAAACTAGAAATTTTTAGAGAAACATAATTACAGTATGGTAACTTGAATTACTGTTGATTATAAGAAACTTACTCTTGATACATAGATGGACTTAAAAAGAGCATGTTATATATCTGAGGAAATGTTTTTGTTTACCCCACCTGGGAAGGTATATGTAAAGGTTGAAACTTCACAAACAATTTTATTTTCATTGAGAGTTTTTGTTTTGTTGTGGATCTTCTTTTTTTTCTTCTTTTTCTAATTTTTTTTTGATAATTAAAAATAAGACCATTAAGTTGACCCAAAGGAGATGGAAGTGATAAATTTGAAAATGCATCCCTTATTATAATTGAGTGATTCAATGTAGTAAATAAAAATAAGGCTAATTAATCCATTACCATTATTAAATTTTTAAAGCAGAATTTTGCATACATGATGATTACTCCCTCAATTTCCTTAAAATTGGTTTACTGAATTAGTGACTAATTAATAAGAAGACCCTATGTCATTTGATCAAGTTTTCAACTACAAATTTTTCATATGGGAGTTAAGGTATATTAAAAATTTGCTGCATGATGAAATATTTGAAATGTTATAATGTTTTACATAAATATCATCCTACAGTTTGACCCAAGATCTAGCTATTTAATCAATCTGCAAAAAGTTCATGTTCTTCACAAATTACATAATTTTGAGACTGGATCATGGTTACTTGTAATTCTCATTCTACAAAACTAGAAGAAAGCAATTGCTACATTTCCCTTCCACTCCAAATAAATAAATGAATAAATAAATAAAAACTGTAAAATATTACATGCCTACTTTTGTTGAAATGTACAAGGAGGAATCCACCTCGTGAGGCAGGATATTTTAATGATAAAATGTGGCATGACAGGTATATGAAGAGTAGCCTTAGATATATTTGAAAGAAAATTATTTAAGTGGTTATATACAAATGTTAACAAATTTTGTACATTTTCCTTCCTTGATCCAGATGGATTGTTGTTCTCTGCTGTCCTAAAAGCAGCTTCTGAATTTCTCCTCCCTAATGCTCCAAAGCATAAATGAGTCTTTGTTCAGGCTTTCCTTAAGTTATCTGTGAAAAAATAAACTATACAAAGAGTCCCTGGGTATGTTTTAGGATGAATAGATTATGGGGGTGGGAAAATTACCTTGTATGTGCAAATGTGACTGTGTGTGGAAGCAAGATAAGCTTTAGGAAAGA
Organism: Glaucomys volans; assembly: GCA_020662805.1. Classification (NCBI taxonomy): domain Eukaryota; kingdom Metazoa; phylum Chordata; class Mammalia; order Rodentia; family Sciuridae; genus Glaucomys; species Glaucomys volans. The sequence goes on along the minus strand of JAJEJO010004695.1, from coordinate 355,842 downwards.
AACTGATGACTCAAGGGCACTTAAGAGGTTTATTAAAATCTTTAAAAATGTTTGTACAGTGCAGGTGAAGGTGATGGAGATTTAAAATTGTTCAGCTTAGTAAAAAAATAAATAAAAATGAAATATAATGTGCAACCATAGAATGTGTACACACAAAGACAAGTAGTAATGTAAACTTTTTGCTTGTTCTTCAAAGTTTCAAGATCATTGCCTATGATCTTTGATTAAAAGTGCATTGAGGACTGAGTCCAGCAGAAGCTTCTGGTGGAGAGAGAGGCTTCATGAAGTGTAGGATTGGTTGTTGTCTCAATAATTTTCAAAATGTCATCACTATCCTTATTGTGCTGACTGGGTATATTTTATTAAAATAATATTTGGACATTGTAAAAATTATTTTTGGCCCAATCATGAAAAAGAGCAAACCTTTTATTATTTTGTTCTTATCCTGAGACATGTTGTTACCTTCCAAACCCCAGCCGTATGCCCTTGTTGGTCCAATAGCTCTTGCTTTAAAGTACTTCCTGTCAACACTGGTGTGCACATCAGTTCCCACACCAGAATACAAGAACCTAAAGGGAGGAATTTTGGTTGACTTTGTGTTTCTAGTCCCATAACTGTTTGTTATGCCAGTTACTAGTAATTAATGCACCGTGACAGCAAGTTAATAAGGGTTTTATTTTTATTTATTTTTTGGTTGAGTTATCATCATATATTTTCAAATTGCACATATGTAAAATCAAAAGAAATCAAAATTGGCCTTAAATCATGAAAACAGATATTTAAGTGTGTTAAAATCAAAGTTTTAAACAATAACATTGACTTTTTAATAGTATTTGTTAGAGAACATGTAACATTTGAAGAAGCAGGAATACTCTGTATGCTTATATTTTACATTTATTTCTTAATCCCACACCTGAAAACTCTCTTCGTTATATGATAAATACTGATTTCATGGTGGCTTTTAAGAATCTGCCTCTCCTCTGATAGGATTAATACAGATTATTTGAGAATGTGTTTATTAACTGGTCGCTGTCCCTCTCTGTGGTGCTGAAGAGTAACACTTGGGAGTAAGGGTATTGCCACAATTGAGTCAATAAGGTGGATTTTTTTCTTTTATTATCATTAAATAATAATAATAATAATAACAATAATAATAATTATATTTTAAAATTTGCACCCACTATGTGTTGAGTACTTTGATTTAAAAATAGATAATAGATGTTATTAACTCCATTATACAGATGAGGAGACTGGCAGAGGCTCAACAATTCCATGTTTATCATGGTTTGATGACAGGTGGAGGCAGAAGTGTGATTCAGTATCAGCTTTTCTGAGTCCTTGTGCTGTGTTCTTTTTACCTACAGATGGTAAAGGTAGATGGTAAAAGAGAAACTGTCAGCTCCTTTTGTGACCTCTACCATACTAATCCAAAGGGTATGCAACCATTGCAGCTACTTTCAAAAATGATCTCTTTCCCCTAATGGGATTAAATGATCCCCTAATGGATCAAATTCACTATAAACCAAGGTTCCTAAACAAAATACAGAAATATATATATATATATACACATTTACTACAAGAAAAGACATTTAAACCAGGATATTGTAGACACCAAATTGTATTTGTTTGGTATTTAGCAAAAGTAGAAAGACCACTGTGAATCTCTCTTCCTTTCCACACACCTCAAAATACACACATTTGAGATGGAGGGATAATGATGAGAGTGTTTTGGTAGAAGTGTTTGAGTGTTTGAGTTAAAATGCTCAGATTATTTATAAAAAGAATAAACAAAATATGTGATATATAGCCTCAACTACTCTATCTTTGATTTGGATGGGGTCTTTCAGATTAATTTTGAATTTCAGAATACAATCGGTAGTAGCTTTTCATTTAAATTTCAGATTGCTATGAAACATATTTGATTTTAGTAACCCGTATGGTAATTTTCTTTTCGGTATGTTTAGGTTGACTTGTCAGTTTTTAAGGTTTGTTTGTTTGTTTTGGGGGTAAGATGGTATTCTCATCCTTTGTTCTTGTTAACACTTAAAACATACAGTCTTCTGTTAAGGGTATAAATTCTAAGTGACTGATGATGATTAAACAGAAAATGAAACTTGAATGGCACTATCTCAAAATCTGCTTAAAGCCATGACAGGTATCTGTCTGTAGCAATCATCAGCTTGAACACATGAAGAATAAGAAATTCTGGCTTTTCTTATGTGATTGGGTTTCTTTTTCTTTGAAATCAAAGACAGAAAATACCAATTTTTCCTGGATCACTAAAATGGTTATGTGGAATTCCAAATATGATAAACTATACAAATTTACAATTAATTATACCTGAACTTGAAATTTCACACTGTGCATCATACCTCTTACACCAGTTGTAATTTTTAATTTGTGTACAGATACTCTAGTCAATTTTTTTTAAAAAAAGAATACACAACTATAATTAAAAAGCAAGTACTCAATAAAGATAAGACAAAAGGAATTAATTGGGATTACAGCTCTTCTTTCTGCATTGACTGCAAAAGCTTAGTGATCTTCTGAATTGTGTTTTAGCAGGAATCTCAGGACTCCTTGCAACCCCCAAGGCTCTTTTTTAACATTTGTTATTACTTAGCTATTTTATTTGGCAAAGATCTCCTTCTATCTCATCTTCTAATGCCCTGGCAAGATTCCTTTTGCCAATAGCTTAGAGCCTACTACTGCTAGGATAAGCTGCACTGCCGAACTTTCTAGCCTCTGCATCCTCATAAATAATGCATCTGCTTTCCTGTAACTACATGAACCTTTAGACTTTTGTAGGCATTTCTGTGTTAGAGTAAAAGAGTTGGGAGATGTACAGTTATGAAAATAATTGTAGGCAGTTATTATCACTGATTAGAACTTGAATCCATGATATATGCATTAATCAGTGGGTTGAATGCAACAGAATACTTACAGTATTTATAATCGACATAAACAAGATATGTTAAAAGAATATCTTTGCTGACTATACTGCACAGTTCATTCAACATGGAATCTCTGATAATGTTAATGTAGGATCCCTTTGAGGACCCTATTGCCCATAATTGTACCTAAATTACTTATTTTTAAAGCCTCTTTACTTGCAAAGAGTCTATTGAGTTTTGGGGTGTGTGTGTACTTATTTTTAAGAACAATAATGAGATATTGGTTAAAGAGAATATCTTTTGCTCCACATTGCTCAGTGATACAGCAAATTATTGGGTTTCTAATGACAAAAAAGAATGCTGTGTTAATAAGTTAATAGCAAAGTAAATAATATATATAGTCATTTTTAACTTCAAAGCATTAAACTTTTCATTAAAAATTAATGTTTTATTTTTGAGCATCAGAAAAATTAGTATTTAAACAAGAAGTACCAATTTTATAAACAAAAATCATTTTTGCAATGTTATTTAAAAATTCACCTCCAACAAGTATTTGTATAAACAAAAAGTTCCACCCTAGTACAGTATATGTTTGTTTGTTCATTGGACGTGCCATCAATGGACCCATAACAGGATGACAGTTCAGCATTCAGATTATATTGCAAGAATAAGAAATTTAAGTTTATTTAAATATTGAATGAGAAACTTGTTGCTCTAGAGCCTTGTATATTCTTATCAGAATTTTAAAAAGGAAAAAATTATGTATCTAACTTTGTAAAGTACATGAATTCTGATTGTTATTGATTTCTTTAATTACCATCCATTCATACACTTGTGAAGATGATAGCTTTTAATTTTAATAATAATTCTTATTTGGTCACTGTTAGCTTTTTACATATCAATGAGTTTACCGACCTAGATGACTGCCATAACTGATGTTTAATCAAAATGCTTAATACTTATTTCACTGAATCATATCAAATTTCCTTATCAATTAAACTAGCTTCTATAGGCAATCAGTTTTTAATCATCAGATCTATATCTTTATGTATGTAATTTTTCCTCCTTGATTTTGACTATGAATTTTTTTCTATGCTGAAATTTAAGAAATTCTATGAAGTTAACATATTTCCTTGACAATTCAAGAAATCTGACTAACTGTGCTTCTTCATACCTGTGCATTGGCCTCACCAGAAGTCTTCACCAAACAGATAATAAAATATATTAATGCTTCATTAATTTTAAACTAGCCACCAGAAAAAAAGTTAAGTCAATAGCTTTTTTTTTTTAATTAGCCTGTTAACAAATTACTACTGGAGTCAAGTCTGTTCTGGTGGATTCTTTTGTTTGATGGTTACTGAGAATGGAAATAAATGGATTCTGTTGTTCTGCTTCTAATTGTCCAAAACCTCCAAAGTCCTCTTGGGCAGGCATGGTCCTGTCTGGAATTGAACTTTCTATTCTTCTTCTATCACTAGTCAAAAGAAAACATTATCAGAAGAAAACATTTTCTTAACTGAATCTCAAGTGAAGGAAAATCTCAGCTATTTAGAGTTGCATATATGACAAACTGTATTTCCTGACAGGCTCATATAGAAAAAAATCACCATGTGTCAATTATACAAATAGAATCCATGACAATTCGTATAAGTCTGTGGACTCTCATTTCTGAAGTCTTCACCTTTGTGCCAGACAGGGATTAAGAAAACTAAGTTTCCCTTCAAATGTAAAGGCCCTGGAAGCAGAACCCTTACAGTCTATGTCACCAGTGCTCCTCCCTCTTTCTTTCAGTCTTATGTAGGGCCTGTCAAATTTTAGACACTTGATAAATAATCATTAAGTGCATGAATAAACAAGTGAATGAAGTTGCCAAAGGCAGCAGGCACAACATCAGCCTGATACTTATCTAGTAAAACTTAGAAAAAACATGCATTTAAAAAAACCAAGTAATGAATGCTGGGTGTGGTTGTGCCTTCTGTAGTTCCAGTTCCCAAGGAGGTGGAGGTGGGAGGATGGTTGGAGCCTAGGAGTTCGAGACCATCCTGGGCAACATTAGAGAGAACTTCATAAAGACGAAATTCTTTCATTTATTTGAGAAATTTCCAACTTGCAATAATTATACAACATTTTCAAATACTGATAAAATTTCTTTAGAAAAATTTTAAAGATTAGATGTTTCTACTCAGCTCTAAGTTTACAGCATGCTTCTTCTCTTATCTTCTTGATGTTAGAAGATATATACACAACAGATTGCCAGCATACTGTATAGTATGTTACATTATTGTGATTCATGTACTTTACTGGCAACATCATTTAAATGCGTTTGTTTCATCATAGCCCAAATTAAGCTGCATAGCATTATTAAGTGGTCAACCTAATGTTGCTCATTAAATCCTTATGGTGGAAAAAGGTGCTGCACTGATCAGAGAAGTCAGTCTGTTCAAAGTGCAAATTGTGGCATGTTTGTAAACTTGTGTATTTTTATTGTCATATTTGTTCTTATTCTTTTCTTTTTCTTCTTCTTCCCCCATTTAAATCTTAAGTCCAAATAAAAATCTGATTGTAGACTTCAACAAAAAATTTACCCCATATAATTTGATGATCCTTTTTTCTTTTCAAAGTTTAATTCTTCCATTGGTGCGCTAATTAATGCAATGTAAAGTCATTATGCAGTTGCAGGAAAAAATGGTCTTTGAAGTCAAATGGTTTTGTTCTCAACTTCATCAATTCCTAGCTGTGTAATCACAGCTTCCCTTTGTATCCCCTCTAATCCTTACTTTTCCCACATGTACAATAAAATGGAAGTAATATCCCTTACTTTGAAGCCTGACTGTGAGGACTGTTGCTTGTGTTCTACTTGACAGTGTCTCACCTGTGTGTTATTTGAAGTCAGCCTTTCCTTTAATTTACTAAGGTGACTTACCTCACCACTCTCAAAATTTGACTCATGTCTTCTCTCCAGATCTCACTTTATACTTCAGAAAAAATAGAGATCAATAGGATGGAAATTCTTTTAACTAATTGATACCAAGTCATAAGTAACAGCACAGTGCCTGGCACATAGAAACCACTTACTAAACACTTTTGAGATGGGTAGATAATATGTATCTTAGGTCTTTTAGAGATGGTAGCTATTTTACTATATCTCATATATTGAATTTAAAATTTGAAATCTGCTTTTAAAAATCAGTTCATCCTGAGGTACTGCATTTACCTGCCAGCTTATGAAAAGAAGATAGTTTAAATGCTGAACGGTGTTTAAATTTCCTAATTAGTTGCTATGTGTTGGCTGAATTACAGAAATGCCATTTCATTTTGAGTTAGACAACACAAGCATTTAGCCCTGATTTTCTGATAGTAAGGTAATTATTTTCGAACCCATTCAACATAGTTTTTCTCTAGTTGTAGGTTATTATAAAAATCACCTGTGCTCAGAAGTACATATAATTCTGTACATGAGAGGACTTAAAGGTTTTACATTCTTGTGGCCCTTTCAAAAAATTTCAGAGATCTATTTACTATTCTTTTGCATTGCCAAATGCTTAGGTACATTAGGAAACTGCTTAATTAATAGTACTTATCACATTAAAATGCATGGTTTTCGGGTATGAGTGGGTAACAATAATTTAATTTACAATGGACTCGGATGTTTCCCACCCTCAATTTTTTCCTTTGAAGCCTTTTGGAGATAAAAGATAAGAGGGTGTTGTAGTTGCACATAAATATCTTTTAGAAGCCTTTGATAGCAATCAGTAAGCAGCTGTGGACATTTGGAAGGACATGCAGGAGAGTGGGTTAAATCTAGGAGTTTAACCCTAAGAAGATGTCACCTGAGGATGGCTCTAGTGACAGAGTCATGACAAAGCCTCAGGGAAGAATTTGAGAAATGCTTCTTAAGAATTACGTTTCATTTTAGAAACCTGTCTAAAAAGCATTTTGAACATTTAAGTTAAGCCTTTCCTTTCTTATGGGAGGTATGTGCAGGCAGAAAAGAAGCATATGGTTGGAACTCTCTGCACTGCAGTGATATGTAAAAGAAGTACTTTTCCTGCTAGGTTAAATTACTCTGCATGCCTATTGCTGTCAGTGATATGATTTACTTAAATACAGATGCTTTTAGAGGGGCTTTGTACTGCATCATACATATTTAATAGTATATAAAATATCTGTATGCAAAACTGGGTGGGAAATATGGCAGTGGAGAAGCTCTCCTCAGAACCTCTGGTCTCACAGAGTTCACTGGCCAGTTGACCCCTGGGAAAGGTACCTCCAGCTTGGGAATGTCCTGAACAATCCAAGGATTCTATTTGTTTTGACAGACTGAAGCCTACCTTCCAACACTTCTGATCTTGTCAATAGTGTGAACTTAACCTTTTCTCTATTCATATTATTCATAGATGTTTTAGTTCCTTAGAAATTGAAGTTTAGCATTAAGGAAAAGTCCCTTTCCAATAAATAAATGGTACTGGCGGTGAGGTTGCATAGAAAGCTCTTAAGATTTTCCGCAGCAGTTAATGGTTTGTCATATAAAGATACTTCATTGCCATTAGATAATGGTCCAGATTATATGAATCTCTTATCCATGTTGTAATTTTAAAGTTTATTTTAAAAGTCAGTTCCTTAAAAGGAAAATGGTAGGTGTGGGCATGGGAGAGAGGTGTGGCAGAGGAAGGGAAGTAGCCAAGTGTAGGTTACTAAATGTGGAATAAGTGGATTGTTTTTTTGTTTGGCAAAAGCTAATGAATTTTTATGCTAAAACTGCTGTTTTCTCTCTCATATAGTTGTGACCAGAAACTGCCACGAAAATAACTTTTAAAATCTTCCCAACATCTTATTATTTGAAAGAATTAGACAGTAAACAATTCGAGTTTTACAGTTAACATTTTCCTGTATTTGTTGTATCAATTGTCTACTCATTTGTTTACCCATAAACTAGTTTTTGAAGTACTGTTAAGTAAGTGGTATTACAGGAGGACATTTTACCCTCAGATATCCCAGCATGCCTGATATGTATGTCTTACTACATTTTTAAAAAGAGTATGCCAGTGATAGATTGTGCCAGCAAAGAGAATATGTTTCTCTTGAATAATCCATCATTTTGGAAACTGAAGTTTTCTAGTTGTTATTTTGAGAGTATAATTCAGTCATCAGCAACCTTCTTTTTTCTGTCCCTGATAATCAGTGATTCCTTCCCTTGTCTCACCAAGTCTGCTAATTCTCCAAATCAAACAAATAAAAAAATAAAAAATAGCCACCCTGGCTCTCTAATTCTGAGATACACATGATGATTGATGTAGTATCCATTTGACCCCAGCATCAATGATAGGCTGATTTGGTTTTGAGGTGACAGTCAGCCTCCCTGAAATCATACTTCCTTCCTATACCTCAGAGTTTATGTTATACCCTCCCATATAGGCAGTGAAGCTGATCAGAATGTTTCTATCATTTAGGTAATTTCTAATCTTCATCCTGTCCCCAGTGAAAACTTTGGGGCACCTGGTATGCCCCTTAATTTGGTAAAATGCCATTGAATAACTGAGTCTACATCTTAGTATTGGTCTCTGAATATCTTCTAGAAAGAGGACTGTTAAGTAGAATCATGACTATAAATGGTTGTGGGAGCAGTAAGTAGAATAATCTTTCCAGTAGAAACAGTCTTAGTGCAAGTGTCAAAATGAGATACTTCTATAAAGATCATCCATGGAAGCAGTGACAGAAAATCTAAACTATTCAGTCAGGCGGGTTTACCTGTATTGGCAGTGCAGAACTGAAGAGCTATGATGAACATGAGTTGAAAGGGAAGGACCCATAGACCTGAATTCTAGTCCTAACTCTGAAATTACTTTCTACATGAATCCAGGCAGGTTATTTTTACCTCCTGGGGATTACTTTTTCTTGTACAAATTGAATTCATATGTAAGGTCTGTTCTAGTTCCAAAATTCAGCCCATGAAAAATTTAAATCAATTATTGTTGAGAATTCAGTTGGTCTTTGTATTAAACCTGAATTCTTTTGCTTCAAATAATTTCTGAAATAGAAAATATATCATTGGTGAACTAATATGATCATAGCAACATCTTATCTGATTTATGATAAAAAGTTTGAGTTGGAGGTCAAATCCTAAGATATTTTTATCTTATGACTTTCAAACTCATATTTTTAAAGTAATAAAAATTATAATAATGTTGGAAAAGTTTCCACCTCTTGGGCTGAGAAGCAGCAGAAAAATGTGATGCTGGCATTTCGTTTTAAATGGTATATTTCAGTTTCTACAAGCATCATAAGGCTGTGACCTTACAACGTTGCCTGCCAGTTAGGTGACTCACTTGGAATGCAAAGTCAGTTCTGGAAACTGCATAGGGTTTTATTACTTCTCCCCAACACTGGTTGTTTTGGTGCAACTTTTTATTTTCATTTCAATCAGCAACAAGAAGAAGGGACTGTGTAGGCTTTGAGAAATTTATATCATTAGATATTTCTTCTGGCTGAAGATTTTTCAAATTTAGAAATTTGGACCATTTAAAAGTAAAACACTTGAGGTAATTTCTTTCCCCAAATTTCCTGTATTCTGGGTAAGTATTGAGGGTTTGTTTCATACCTGGATTTATGTGAAATTTCAAAATCTCTAGAGTTGCTGGTACTCTTATGAGTAATTCATAACAGCACTCACATGTGCATAATCTCATGCTCAGTTTCTATTTTAAGCAGAAGATTTAAAAATCAAATTAACACATATTTCTAGAACATCTTCTATAAGTGATATGCTGTGCTGTATAAAAACTACATTTCTGGGTTAGTTTGGGGACCAGTTTATAGAATCAGCTGACAAGCAATCAAATTTTAAATAAAATATTAATGTCTAAGTGCTGTACTACTGAGCTGCATCCCCTGTCCTTTTGATTTTATTTATTTATTTATTTTTATTTTGAAGAGTTGAGTCTCACTAAGTTTCTCAGACTGGCCTTGAACTAATTACTTCCATTTTCTGAAACTTTACTGAACTCATATTAAACTGATATTGGTTATCAGAGGTATTTCCCCCTTATTTTTAACAAAAATTTCTTCTAGTACATGAAAGTACATCTGTTGTTATTTTTGTTAAATAAGATATACATGTTGTGCACATGTATAGGTGCACAACAGCCCAATGATTCCTTCTAGTTTTGTTACATTTGCCATAGGACTTGAAGGACAAAAACAAGCACAAAATCTTTATTAACTGTGCCTTGAACTTAACTGTAATGATGCATATTAATAAAAGTAAAGATTTTTGTTCGAGCTAACTAATCCAACATATATTGCTGTAGTAAGTAGTATAGATGATGTGGTAATTTTTCTTTTGGTTTTTCCTCTTGCTCTCTCTACCCCACACCATAATCTAACATTATTTGCATTTACTCCACAAGTAAAGCTCTGTCTGGAGTATCCGTGTATTGAAAATGTTTACTCATAGTTTATACATCCCTCTTCAGTTGTGTTTTCATATTGATGCATTTACTCAATAAGTGTTTCTCAAGTGCCTTCTGTGTACCTCACTTGTTACAGCAGTGGAAACAGACACAAGTGCTTGTCCTTGGGGAGCTGATGTTCTGGTGGTGCTCATCACACATTTAATATAAAGCACTGCATTCAGCAGATATATATGATATAGTCAGTATAACTGCCATTTTCCTGTCATCTTTTATTCATATTTGTGGTATATTCTAAATAGGGGAAGGGGATGGAATTAAGCAGTGGGAAATTATATCTTAAGCAAATAAAATAGGACAGAATAAGTCTTTTTTCGTTTTTTCATAGAACTTTTTTGGGGGGGTGGAGGAGTACTAGGGATTGAACTCAGTGGCACTCGCCCACTAAGCCACATCCCCAGCCCTATTTTGTATTTTATTTAGAGACAGGGTCTCACTGCATTGTTTAGTGCCTTGCTGTGGCTGAGACTGGCTTTGAACTACAGATCCTCCTGACTCAGCCTCTGGAGCCACTGGGATTACAGGCATGTACCACCGTACCTGGCATACAGCTTATTTAAATTGAGACTCTCAAAGACATAACAGTTTATTACATCTTTAATAAGCTTTTAAAAATATTTTTATTTGTCCTAATTAGTTATACATAACAGTAGAATGCATTTTGACACATCATACATAAATGGAATATGACTTCTCATTCATCTGATTGTATGTGATGTAGAGTTACACAGGTCATGTAATCATATATGCATATAGGTAATAATGTCCAGTTAATTCTACTATCTTTCCTACCCCATGCCCCCTCCCCTGCCTTCACTCCCCTCTGTCTAGTCCAAATTACCTCTATTCTTCCCCGCCCCCTTATTGTGAATTAGCATCCACATATCAGAGAAAACATTCAGTCTTTGGTTTTTGATATACTTTTGACATGCTTGGGATGAAGTACTGTCAGATATTCAATGCTGCATCACCTGATTTGTGTGTGTGTGTGTGTGTGTGTGTGTGTGTGTGTGTGTATCTGTATATGTGTGTGTTGCTAGGATTGAACCCAGGGCCTTGCACCTGCTGGGCAAGCTCTCTATCCCTGAGCTTCATCCCCAGCCCTGTCTCAACCTATTGAGAGGGCAACTTACACATTACCAAGTCTCATTATTTTAGTGCAGAACACCAGTTTATAACATATAACATGTTTTCCATTTAAAATTTAATGTTGAAGAAGGTAAAACCATAACGAATGTCCACTATAATCTTTTCCAGTGAGTTGAAAGTCACATACCATAAAATTAATTATTTTTAGGTGAAATATTATTTTGAGTTCAGTGGCATCTATCACAATGCTCTGTGACCCCTACCCTCCATCGAGTTTCAAAATATGTTTATTGTAATTTTAAAAGACAGGTGTTATAAAAGTATAAGTAAGCTGTGTTTCAAAGATATAAGGAGACAGAAAACTAATTATTCTCTTTTAATCACTACACATTATATATGTTTTGAACTGTCATACTGTGTCCCATAAATATGCACAATTATATGTCAACTCAAAAGAAAATGTAAAATTAAAGATCTTCAAAAAACAAAAGACATAAAGTGTGTTGGTATTATAACCATGGGGAGTGAAAAATTAATAGGTTGTTTCAAAGTAAACTAACTATAAAACTCACAATAACATTGTATTCAGTAAGATATCTTTCTATATGAAGTTCTCATATCCTCATCTTTGAGATCATTTACTGAATCTTTAGTTGCATAGGATTATAAAGAACAAAATGTGCCAGAGCCAATTGATCAGCATGTTACAAAATGAGAACACAGAAGCACCTTCAATCAATATCAAGCATTTGATACAGCATCTCACAAAATAATTCTTAAAATTAAGTAAAACTGTCTTCTCTGAGAATGTTTTAAGTGGATAAGAATAAAACATAGAGTCTTGATTCCTCCTCAGAGTGGACAGAAAATACCTAATACCTGACCAATAAAAATGACTTTCATCTCACCCATTTAGCATTGTCAATAATGCAGAACATCAAACAGCACATGGATTTGGTTTGCCCTCAGAGAACTTTTTTGCTTGGTTTGGAGAGAAGTACAGGGAAAAAAACCTAAATATTGGTTTATTCCCAAACTTCTGTTCACTTGTGATGAACACTGTTGGAATGACAGTGTTTCATTAAAACAGGCTAAATTCATGTCAGCCATATTTTGGAACAAGCAGAATATTTGATAAGGAAGTATCTGAACTGGACATTAAAAGGTTGAATACATGGAAGGGAGTAGAGATGGTATTTTAGATAGACGAATATGAAAAAGTCTGCCAGTTTGTTGGAGGTACAATCATCTATGTAATTCAATCTCAGTTAAAAATGAAACCAAACAAAATGTATGTGTTGAATTGCTGGCACAGCTCTAGATAGAGGGCAAGCAGAAGTTGATAGTCCCAGTTGTTAGTATAAAGAAGATGTCAATATCCTCAGCCCTATATGCAAGAATGTAATTAAATAATGATTCATGACAGTTAAAAACATGCTCCAATAAATAGTACGATGAGAAAATCCATGATTTGGAAGATTAGGAAGGGCTCCCTGGAGACTGAGGGGATGCTTCGGATTGGTGGGAAGAATCTAAAAGGTCCATTTTGGTACTTGATGCTCTGATAGAGCAACAAGTTTTTAAAATTTCCTTTAGGAGTTGGAGTTTTCTTGTGAAAATCATGATTTCATATTTCATTAGCAAATGAATACATAATTTACCATTTATACCTTGCTATCTTAAAAAATGAAATTACTGCCATCATCACTCTATATTTTATACAATGAAATAAATCCTCCTTTTTTTAGTAATAAAATTTAGGAGCAAAGAAAAACTTCTTCAAAGAGCAAAATACACAAAAAAAGCAAAAGAGAAGATAAACATGAATAATGTGGACAAAACTCAAATGCTATTTCATCTGCTGGAGCTGTGCTACATACTTCTGAAAATGAATGCAGAACTAGGTAGCCTAGCTAGGATTGAAGTAGAAGAGGAATTTTAATATTTTTGATGAAATAATAGGATCTTTTCCCAATGAAACTAACTTACAAGGAAGCTAGAATATCAAGAATGTGGATCAGAAATACAAGTCTATTTTACCTGGTTCTTCCAAATCCATTCTGTTATCATGTCTCCTCTTCACCCAGGTTGACTTACTTACATTTGCTTCCTTACCTCAGCAGTGGGCCAATTGTAGCAGCAAATCTTTGTCATTTTCTCCATCAACATTTATTACTCCTGTCTTGAGTCTGGACTGGCATTGTGACTACTTAACAAAGAGAAGGCAATGGAAATAACTTGTAGCACTCCACACTCAGTCTTTAACAGGGTTGGCAACTTGTTCTTCCTCTCAAAACCTAACCACCATGCTGTTAGAAGCTTAAGCCACATGGAGAGGCTGATAACACCATCTAACCACCACCCCCTACCAGTTGAGCCCCCAGGTGACATCTGCTTCAGCTGCCAATCAGTCACATGTATGAGCCACCTTGAATGTTCAGGCCAGATTGTGTCTCCAGCGGGCATCAAATGGGGCAGAAGAACCACTCATCTGAACCCAGTAAACTGAATAGCCTAGTGAGACACAATAAAAGTTGCTATTTTAAGTTATTTCGGGGCAGTTTATTTTGTAGCAGTATGAAATTGAAATAGCTCCCCCCAAAGAGTTGTGGAATTGAGACCATGGAAGAGCTCATTTAATTTAAATTATAAATAGATCATATTTAAATGACCTATGTTTAATCTTTATAACTAACATCTGAAAATCATTAGGCAAAATTTTAGAAGGCTCTTATTTTGAAAACTCGGCACCTTTAAATTGTTAACTATAGTAAGGTAAAAATTCACATTTGATTCTTTATCCTTTCTAGTTCTCTTATTCTCCCATTGAACTGAAATGTAAAAAGTAACATAATAGATATACTGTTTTGATTGAAAAAGAAAAACTGTTTTTTAGCACAAGTAGCATGAGTCAGGACTTCTTCAAATCTTGGCTCTGTCGTTTAGTCATTTAGTCAGTGGCTAAATTATCTAAATTTTCTGAGACCATATTTCTTTATTTTCAAGGTAATAAGGACTATACAGTATTAGCAAAGATCAGAAATAATGTAGCAATAATGCTATGAAATTAGCAGAGTGCCAGGCACATTGATAGAGCTCAAATAAATGTAACTCTTATTAGGAAGGAGATAGTATTGAAGGTTTAAAAAGTATTAGAAGGTTTTTAAAAGGTAGTAAAAAAATTGTCTCTTTTCATGTTTTTAAGAGGACATGGAAATATGGGTGTTCCTGGGTTTTATTACAGTAGAACTCTAAGGGTTAAATATGATATGTCCTCATAGTTCTTCCTACAGACATGTGTGTTTCATCCAAAGGCAATTCTGACCTATAACCCCATGTATGCTACCCTTTCTCATCTATTTATTGTTGTAGATTTGATGAAGGGTTAAAGGCAACTTCTGGCTCCTAGTCCCTAGGGTAGAACTAATGGAGAATTCCTTTTATTCTTCACCTCCTGTCTTACTCCCTTTCCCCAGTTACATTCATCTTCCAATTTATGGAAGAAAACAATTTTATAGGAAGCTGACTCTGCAAGCTGATCTCAGTGCCAAAGTGCCATGGAGTTCATGAAATCCATTCCCAGGGATTAAACATACTCATCCCAAAGTTTGATGTGTGTAGTCCAGAGCAAGGAATAGTTGTGGCAGCTCTTTAGACACTATTTCTGATGTTTTGCCCTTGCCTTTGTATAACATTTTGTCTTTCCTTGAAAGTTTTGGGCGTTTTTAATATGATAGAGTAACACCCAGTAGCTTATTATGTCTATTCAATATGTTAGCCCTTAATGGTTAAGGTGAGGTGAGTAATTGTGATTGGTGCAAGTTAACAACAGATTTTCATATCTCTAGGTTATTGTTCTTGGTTACATCTCCCACCTGTCTGACTTGGGGCTAGTGGAACCACACTTTGATCTTTGACCATGCCCAGGATGAACTGCCAATATATCAAACTTGAGTGTTCTATTTGTTTTAGGGCAGAATTGAAGAGTTGTCATGTATGCAAATTGAATAATCTTCGAACAAATTATAAATGATCCTAAATTAGCCTAAACCTTTACCTGCTTATATTGTTTTGGAAAATGTACATGAATATTGATAATTAAGATCTTAATGTTGCTATACTATGTATTAAGATAATTAAGATCTTAATACTTCTATACATAGTATTTTCTATACTATGAAATTTCATGTCCATCATTAGAATCTTTGTTAAGATAGCTCTTACTAGTTTAAAATCAAACATGGAAAGCTAGAAAACGAGCATAGGACTGATTTTAAAATACGGTTATTGGTGTATAGATGCAGGTTATATAGCGCTGAACTTAAATATAACTCATTTTGTCCATAAGGTTGTCATAGTTATGGTTATAATTATGCAAATTAATTCAAGTTTTTGTTGTTAGTGATAGTACTGAAAATACAGTTTAAAATATTACTTCCCTTGAAATCTTTTATAACTATGGAGTAATGCCATTTTGAAGGAAATGATAATATTCTTATCTCCTGCCATTTGAAGCTTAAACATATTTCAGAGCAGTGGAGATTGTGCTGTACAAAATATAAAGTGCTTAAAGCAGATTTTCAGAGGACTTGAGCTCCAAATTTTACTGCTCTGGGACTCATTTGATGGATATGTATTATAGATTTAGAGAGTTTCTAAGACTCCTATTGACATAGGTGAATACAATGGTTCCTTGGAAACTATTCAGATGTCCATTCGCAGTGAAGTGTGGATTAAGGTTCAGATGCATATAGCACACACTGACATGCAACAAAATGTTCCGAAGAGTCTGCATTCTCCATTAAGGACACTGCATTTCTTTCCATCTTTTAATGACTACTGGTTTAACAGGGGGAAAAAAAAATTGAAACTGTAAGGTACAGCTACTGAAATCTAACCTGAAAGGCATGCCCTATTGAAAACTCTTCTCAATACTTGAAGTGCGGTTATAGCTGAGGACATGTGGTATACATTACAGCATCCAGGGAATTCAAACCTCTGCAGTGTGGAGTCACAATGAAAGGCTAATTTAAAAATGAAGCAGTAGCCCTTGCTCCTTTGTAACTGTTACTTACCAGTGTGTCTGACTCTCTTGACATTAATTTAGCCTGCTCTGGGTAGGACAAGGAAAATGGAAATTTAAAGAAAGGGGATGTAGGGGCTTCTCTTCCTTTCCTTGGTATCCGTCTTCCTCTAAATACACTCTGCATTTCACATCGGACAGTATAGTCTCACACAGTCATCATAGAAGGGGCTGAAGGCAGAGCTGTCCATGGTTAGAAAACAATGTTCTAACTGTTAGTTGAAAATTAGGTAATAACAGTCCTGCTGGTGAACAAAACTTATTAGAGTAGGCTGGGGAACGAATGCTATCTCTCAGCAGCAGGCAGGAAGAAATTGCTGTTGAAAAAGCTTACCTCTCTGGGGAGGAATCAGATATCAGACTTTGCCAAGCCTCAGGTCCAACCCATAAGGTCCCACCTACATCCCCCGCCCCATCCCAGCTTTGTTAGATTGCTAGAATCGATCGCTGGCTCTTTCTGACCCAACAGTGGGTGAAGGAAAGAGAGTCAGCAAGAGGGAGAGCAAGCAAGGGGGGCGGGCGAGAAGTGGAAGACTGGGGCTGCTTTTGTAGAGAAAGGGAAGAAAAGAGCAGGGGCATGGGACCAAGCTTAACTGGTGCCTGCCTGCTTCTCTTTGATTTGATGGCCTTTATTCCTTCTAATTAGATAAAATAGGAAGTCACTGGCGGTCCTGTGTTGCTGGGTGTACAGTTCTGATTTTACTCAGACCAGCCAGCAGCTTAGAGTAGGGATAGAGGGTGGGGGCTGGGACAGTGGGAAGGGAGAGGGAGAGAGAGAGAGAGAGAAAGAGACAGAGACAGAGGGAGAGAAAGAGAAGAGACAGGGCGCGTTTGGGAAGAGAGGAAAGAAAGAGAAAGAGACTATGAAGAAGGAAGACTGCAGAGGAAGAAAGTGAGCGCTCAAGAAGGACAAAGAGGAGTGGTTGGGGGGTGGGGGTGGAGGCAGGGCGGGGAAGGGAGTTACCGCCCCTCCTGGCCGCAGGCTTCCCTTCAGATCCCTCTGTGATGATACTGTTTGCAGTGATGCTTGGAGGGCAGGCACCTGCTGCTCTGTAATGATTCAGCCTCTTTCAGCCGTCGCCTTAACACAACAGGATGCTGTTGCTACTGTCACTGCTGCCTCTCCTGCCGCCGCCGCTGCTGCCGCCGCCGCCACCGCCGCTGGTCCTGCTTTTGCTTTTACTTCTCCTGCATGACACTTGTTTTCTTCATCTAAGCAGACACCAGCTTCAGATGCTTGAGGTGAGAAACATGCCTTTCAGTTTGGGCTACTGGTTTACTTAATTAGCCAGCCATCGGGTCCGATTCTATTTTGAGCAGCCAGGATGGTTTGCAGAAACATTTAAAAGAACTGGAAAAGTGGCCCAGAAACAACAGCTTAAAGAATTATTACAGTATACTTTTATTTTGTAGTTGCCAGAAGCTTTTCTTTCTTCTTTTTTTTTCTCTTTTATTCCAACTGAACTCCTCTCGCTTTTAATAATGGCCTTGGACTTGGACAACTTATCGATTTCCCCCTCTAAGATGCTGTATCATTTGGTTGGGGGGGGCTCTGCATGGTAATGGACCGTGAGAGAGGCCAGGCCTTCTGGAGGTGAGCCGATGGAGATTTATACCCCAGACATGTCTGAGGTGCCTGCTCCGAGGTCCTCCAGCCCCTCCACTCAGCTGAGTACAGACCCATCTCTGGACGGGCTTCCGGCTGCTGAAGACATGCCAGAGACCCAGACTGAAGATGGGAGAACCCCTGGACTCGTGGGCCTGGCGGTGCCCTGCTGTGTGTGCCTGGAAGCCGAGCGCCTGAGAGGTTGCCTCAACTCAGAAAAAATCTGCATTGTCCCCATTCTGGCTTGCCTGGTCAGTCTCTGCCTCTGCATTGCTGGCCTCAAGTGGGTATTTGTGGACAAGATATTTGAGTACGACTCTCCTACTCACCTTGACCCTGGGGGCTTGGGCCAGGACCCTATTATTTCTCTGGATCCAACTGCTGCCTCAGCTGTGTGGGTATCGTCTAAGGCATACACTTCACCTGTCTCTAGGGCTCAGTCTGAAACTGAGGTTCAAGTTACAGTGCAAGTTGGCAATGCTGCTGTATCCTCTGAATCTTCAGCAGCAACAACCCTGAAGAATCGTATTGTTGCTTTTTCTTTCCTGCCATCCACTGCACCATCCTTCCCTTCACCCACTCGGAACCCTGAGGTGAGAACACCCAAGTCAGCAACTCAGCCACAAACAACAGAAACTAATCTCCAAACTGCTCCTAAACTTTGTAAGTAGAGAGAGAGATGATGATGGTGATGGTGATGCACAAAGGGTGGGCTGCAGCTCCAAGGAGGTGTTCTCTAGAACCAGTGTGTAGCTGCTTCCTTTCTTCTTGCGTTTTAATTGCATGGTTTTGTTGGAGCAAATCATGTGACTCTCATGCTCCGGGTAGCATTGAGGAGATGAGTGAAAGAAAATCTTATAAACCACCTGGTATGAATCAGTCTTCTAACAGCAGCTCCCTCTAGCCTGATTGTTAAATCTGGGGTTGGGGATCCAAAACTTCAGCATCAGAAAGGCATGCTTGAATTTAAGTTCATTTTCTCTCCCATGTTTTTAGAAATTAAAACATCAGACCAGCCTTTATCTTTTTTAGAGGAATACGATTTCTGTATTCCCATGAGCATTATTTGGCATCTCACTTTTATCCATTGTAAAGGTTGCCCTCCCCCTTCAGTAGCCCCAAACTGCATGTTACCTGTCTCCATCTCTTCTTCCTACTCCCTCACCACTTCTCCCCACCTTTGTGTTTTCATTGTTTCTTCTCAAAACTGCTGCAAGTCTCAAGACCTTTACAGTGCTCTGCTCTCCCTGACCTGACACTATTGCTGTCCTACCCAGTTTGTACTTTTGGCTACTGAGCACTTATTAGGAGCAGTTTTATTTTGTTCAAGACACATTGCAATTCTGCATGAAGGAATTTTCCCAGGTTAGTTTTGTCTTCTATAATCAGAAGTTTAAATAGCTTCCTTGGCAGTCATAAAATGTATAAGCTCCATTAGTGAGGTACATCATTTTTTTTAGACATGTGTCATTTTAGCACATGTTGTAGCAGCCTGGTTTAACAATGTGTGAGTGAAGAGAATACGCTCTTAAAACAATTCAGAACTCAGAACAATATAATGCTGTCTGCATTGGGTCATTGCAAGAGCTTTATAATGGAAAGTTGACAAGGATAGAACCATGACAGGTCAGATTATTCTGAACATCTACATATAGAAGGGAGGAGTTTTATAGCTTTGCCCTGTTATTTTTAGTTCTGGTCTCTATCACTTTTTACCATTGCTGAATATTTGCTTACTCGAAAAAAGTAAAAGGTTAGAGAATTTTATTCTTATGTCTTTAAAAATCTTTCAGAGATAAAAGAGTTGAAGGTCGAGACTCTGTGATGCAATATCCCATCCATTTTCCCTATAGATCATAATGAAGAATAAAGAATACTTCCTTTCAGACATTGTATGCAGTAGTGCAGTATGTTATAGAAACATGTGGGGAAAACTTGTTATGTGCTTGCAAAGATTCAAGATCTTTTTACACCCACAACAGTTTTGGTGGCAAAGACTTGAAAAGAAGCTTCTTTTTCCTCCAAGACGTAATTAGGAAGACCTTTCTTATGCAGACACTGCTTTGCATCTTTATCGAATCCCTGAAGCATCATTAAAGGTCTGACAGACATCACTGCATTCTCTGCCTCTTCCCACCTGGCAAAGTGACCGGGAAATAATACCCAGATGAAATGACAGGCTATAAAAAGCAAGTGCAGATCCTGCACAGAGAAGCAAAATTCACCATGAAGACAAGGTTACTTCTTTGTCTTCATCATTTTCAACTTAAGTCTTTAATTAAAATATGCCTGGAAAGGTTGAATTGGCCCTTGCCTCCCCCTCACCAAGGAAGGATGGTTCTTTGGAAAACCCTTCAGCTAAATTCTATAATTTTGTCATTTGATGAAATCATGCAAAGAAATATTCAGCACATTTTTTTTTCTGATGTTGGATCTTGTTTGAAAGTAGTTGTGAAGTTTCAAGAAATTGTTTTCAAAGGGAAATTCTCCTAAGTGTTTTAATAGACTATACATTTCATATAGCATATCTTTTTCTTTTTCTTTCTTTCTTTCTTTTTTTTCCCCAAGACAGGGCATTGATTTTATGGCATTTGCAATAAGTGGGTAAGATTTAATGCTGCCTAAAAGCATCATAGTGGCCAGTTCTGGCCAGATGAACATCTATAGCATTCTGAAATCCATCAGAGATAAGCAGTGTGAAAAAAGAGTTTTCTCCTGAAAACTTAGTAGACAGTTGGTTAATATTTTAAACCCCATAGGGTTTTCTATGTGGGAAACAGTTAATTTTTTGGACTGGTACCTTAAAAAATATTATGAGTTCATTTTTTTGGGCAAGTAGGGTATTAGTCCAGGCAGCTTTGCTTTCAGAAACTTGTGATTGGTTATTTTTGTTATTATGAAAGATTGTAACCATCAAATAAAGGAAAGAAAAAAGAAAACCCTTAGATTGGAATTATATTTTTTTAATCTCTTGTAGTTTTTCAACTAAGAATTAGGCATGGGTCAGTTGCAGAAAAAATTAGATCTTTTCTTTTCTCATACATGTTTTTGACATGAACTAAGTTGTCATGCTTATGTTTTTAAATGACATTATCATATCTGAAACATGCTCTGCAGTGGTTTCAGAGCTTTATGCTCTCTTTTCCATTTTCCTTCTGTCTCAGCATATTCAGCATATTACACACAGGGCTGTAGCCTTCAAGGTCATAGTCTGTTGAGGGCTAATTGATTCTTCTTTATCCTGGAGCCTGAGAGAGTAGAAGAGGGACAATCCTAGTAATTGTGTCTGCTGTGTTAGTCCCCAAACCAATCTATCTTCTCATATTAGGGTTTCATTTTATAAATACTAGAATTACTCCCTTCCTCAATGACTCTTGTTAAATTGCAACAAGTTTTTTGTCTTTATTAGAGTAAAAGAACAAATCCTGACATTTAACATTCCCTGTAAGTATAGTGAGTGTGTCTGGTTTTCCCAAATTGGTATTTCTTTCATTATGTACATAATTTTCTGTTTTCACCATATTAATGTATGCACACATGTCGTTCCTATGAAATCTAACATAAGACTGGAATGAATATGTGTGTGTGTATGTGTGTGTGTGTTATTATGGTTTTTTTATGTGTGTTTAGTGGTCTTTCTTTCACCACTACAAAGGTTATATTGCTGTGAAACTAATTAAGTTTTTGGTTTTCATTGAATCACATAATACTTGGACCATATTTTGGGGGAGGGGGATGCTGAGATGGAACCTAGGATCTTGTGCATGCTAGTCAAGCACTCTACCACTGAACTATATCCTCAACCCAACTCATTAATTTATTTTCTTTGCCTAGGGTTTACATTTTTTTTCTTACCCTATCTTTATATGGAAAGAATTGACTTTTGGGAGGTTGCAAACTTAGATTACCATAAAAAGAACTGGTTATCTTGTAGCCAGGAAACTGTAGTACCTTATTGAAAGAAAATGTTTTATGATGGAAGACGCTGCTTGACAACAGACTCCCAAATTCAAGAATATGTTGGTATTTTCACCTTAGGGCAAATTTGTTTTGCTTTGTCTTAAATCTTTTTATGAGGTTGCATGGCAAGCCATTGTTACCACAGTGACGATATGAATCACCACCATCTACAAACGATCAACACGATGAATTAAACATACCACAGAATTTCTTCCCTTTGGTTTCAAAGTGCCATTCATTTTAGTTCAAGTGGATTTTTTTTCCTAGTTCCTTATGACTGTACTTGAAGGAGTTTTGGAAGTGATTTCAAGTAACTTGACTTCACTTTAACCACATTTGTTTATAACCTAAAACATTGAAAATTGGAAGGAACTGAAAGATTCTCAGTTTGAGCCAAATAGTTGAAGAAATTAGTAAAATCCTTATGCTAAAAGTTACTAAACTAAAAAAATTTAATGAAATCCAAAGAAATAGAAAATAAAGTAGTAGTATTCCATCTTCCAGAATTTAAACACACACACACACACACACACACACACACACACACACTTTCTATGGCTCTCTGCTATTTCTTCCTAACATTTTATCCCTGAGAGTTAAAGCTGGAGACTAAGTCTAAGTGACTGATAATTAGGCAAGTATTTCAAATGGGACCATTGGTAAAATGTGTATAGTTCACATCACCAAAATTAAATTTTCTTCTCGCCTTCCTGTTTTGCTCTTATTAAATTTTCTAGCACTGGTGGTCGTTTCTCTTTTTATTCAATCGTCCATACCATATTCAGCTTGCTTTCGAAAACAGCGTGGGTTGCCCAGGGTGAGCTGTTCCCTAATAGATAGCAGATGGCTATATGGCTCACCTCTTTCCTGCACATCCTGCTTCAATTTTTCCTCTGTATTCCTTTGCGATACCCAGATCAGCCTTTTTCCTCTTCTTCCTTCCCAATTACATTTTTAATCTCTTTTATTGTTCTAATTATGATATTATGGCTTCACATGTCAGTATTTGTTTGGATCCTAAGACACCAAAGCATCTTCACCTGTCTTTTCTCATATAACTTTATTTATTGCATTTTAATACTGACTGGCATTTGCATATGCCACAATACACACAAAAAAAATATACACCACCTTCTTTTTGGCACAATTTAAATATGTGTTGTCTTTGTTCTTGTTTCCTTCCCATAGTGTGCTTGATGCAGGTTCCTCTGCTGATCTCTTATAATGTTTGTTCATACTAGCATTTATGCATTCCCAGAAAATCATTAAGTCCCAAGTCATGCAGCTTTGTTCTTCCTCCTTCTCTTGTCCTTTTAGTAACACTTCATAGTGTCCTTTCAAAGCATGAAGAGATATTTTATAGACCAACTAAGCAAAGCATTAAAAAGTTATGGCTTGTCTAGAAGTTCCTGAGAACCAGGAATATAACTCTTGTCCACTGAGTTTATTGAACTTTCTACTACATCATATACCATCTCGTGTCTAGTTTTATGCTCATGGCTCCGCTTTTATCATTTTTGCGATATGTCAGTGTTTCATTTTTCTTCTTTTATTTCCAGTTTCTCTTCATTCAGTGAAGGTACATTAAGTGCCTGTTATGTGCCAGGCACTTTCTGAACTGGTTATGTGGTAGTGACAAACCATAGAGATCATTGCCCTCATGCAGCTTATAGTCCAATGGATTTTAAGACTCTGGTCACATAACTCACTTTTAGGTATTTTGCTACTCTTTTATATATAATGCCCTCTGCATTCAGCACCTCTTCTCTGTACCTTCATTTTATTTACTGTCTGCCACTCCTGTTCTTTCCTCAGTATGTTTTTCTTTTCCTTCTGCTAAACACTGAATACTTGCCCAGCAATGTTCTTTATCTTAAAGTGACTAGTCCCACCTCTGCTACCAATAAGCTAGATAGCCTTGGGTGAATATCTTTCTAGTCCTTTTGGGGTACTCTGTGTGTGTGTGTGTGTGTGTGTGTGTGTGTGTTTATGTGCATATGTGAGTGTGTCTGGTTCTGGAGATTGAACCCAGGGCTTCATGCATGGTAGGCCAGCACTTTACCACTGAGCTATGTCTCCAACCTTTGGGGACACTCTTTAAGATGGAAAATATATACATAATTCCTCTAACATGTAAAGATTGTAAGATTATTTTCAGGTTATAGAAAACTAGTAGGTGTACATTTCTTTACTTCAGTGTCTTGGTCATATCTTCTGTGTGGTGTTTTGATATACAGAACATGAAGATTATTCAGATAGTCTCAAAATTTTTTAATTTTGCTGTCCAGAGAAAGGCTAGAATGTACCGTGAAGTTCTTAATTCTCAAACTGTATAGACACATGGGTTCATGTCCCATTCAGATGAAGATTGATGGACTAGAAGTGAAGTTAATCCTCAGGATTTCAAAATCTTTCCAAAGGTACTGCAATGTATTTGACCTCCTGTGTGTGTAAGCATTCAAAAGTTATTTCTGAAAAATATAATAGATGTCTTATAGTTGTAGAATTGTGTTTGTTGACCAACTTTAGAGATACCTGAGTTACTTCTCAAGTAAGGACAAGCAGGTCTACAAAGTGAAGTGACTTCTCAAGGTTACTCTGTCAATTGGTGGTAGTGCTAAAGACTAAGCCCAAAGTGATACTTCCCTTTGCCCCACCCAGCTTTTCTTCTCAAAACAGTTTTTTAGCATTTATATGCAAATAGTAAATATTACTGTAATTTAAACAGTTTTGATTTTCCACTTATTATTCAAATCCTAACTGATAAAACTTTTATCACCCCGCTGCACATGTCATCTTTGGAAAACAAAATTTACCTTTATGATTTTTTTTTTTTGGTGGGGGAGAGGGGTACCAGGGATTGAACTCTGGTCCTCAATCACTGAGCCACATCTTGAGCCCTATTTTGTATTTTATTTAGAGACAAGGTCTCACTGAGTTGCTTAGGGCCTCACTGTTGCTGAGGCTGGCTTTGAACTCATGATCTTCCTATCTCAGCCTCCCAAACTGCTGGGATTATAGTCGTGCACCACTGTACTCAGCAGACCTTTGGACCTTCATGATTTTGAACAGTTTAGGATACCCCTTTGGAGATTGGACGTCCATCTCCCAGTATCATAGTATAGGGGATAAGTTCTTTAAAGTTTTAGCCTTTCTGTTTTTTTATTGATGGATTATAATTACACATAATGGTGGGATTTGTCATACATGCACATAACATAATTTGATCAATTTCATTCCCCAGTACCTTCCCTTTCTCTTTCCTTCTCCCTTACTCTGGTTGCTAGTCCTCTACCCTACTGTACTCTACTGGTCTTCCTCCTTTTTTTATGAGATCCCCAAATATATATATATATGTATACACACACACACACATATATATATTGTGTGTGTATATGTGTGTGTGTGTGTGTGTGTGTGTGTGTGCTAGGAGCGCTTAACCCCTGAGCCACTTTCCCAGACCTTTTTATATTTTGATACAGGGTCTCACTAAGTTCTTTAGGGCCTTGCTAAGTTGCTGATGTTGGCTTTGAACTCTTGATCTTCCTGCCTTAGCCTCCTGAGCTGTATATGGGAGAATTTTTAATGATCTCCGTTATCCCAACTAAAATGTGCCACCATTTGAAAAGAAATCAGTCCCTTATTACTGGAAGTATTCAAGCAGTGACACTATTGGGGGAGATTGGTCTTCCAGGTCAGTAAGTGTTTGGCCTCTAAAGTCCCTTACAGATCTGGTTCTCTCATCTCTTGTCTGAAGGCATTAGCTTTCCAGTTGAGCAGACTTGAATTTAAATCCTACTTGTCCCTATTCATGACTTAAAGCAAGTAAGATCTTACCTCTGAATCTGTTTCTCATTTATATGTGATAATTGTAACACATGACTTGAGGCTATTAAATGGGCTACTAGAAAGGTTCAAGTCCTAGACCTGAAACATCATACATATAAAACGTACCAATTTTATCCTTTTTTTTTTTTTTTGCTTGTGACTTCTTTCTTTTTCACTTTGTCCTTTGTCACCCTTGATCTTGACAGTGGTCATGTCCAAGTTTGGGGAATAAATTTAGGAGTTTGGGAATCTTATGAAAAACTTAGAAGAAAACCAAGAGTTGAAGAAGTGTCATGGCAGCAAAGCAGAACCCGCAGTAGAAACTGAGATCGAACATCAGCTGTGCTCCTTTGAACACATCAACTCACCACTTGAGATTTAATTTTTACATCCAAACAAATGGGAATGTTAATACCTAAAGCTCTTGAGAGATTGTACTGAGGACAGAACAGTTTGCTCTGTGTGAAAAAAAAAAAAACTTGTTAGCACGGGGCTTAAGAAATACTAATGTCTTTCTGTCAGGGTTTTACATATGCATATATTCACAGATGTTAACATTCCTAGGAATAAATCGTAGGGTCCTTTATAAGTAGATTAATTTATTATGTCTTAGGACAATATAGAACTTTAATTACTTGAGCCCTAATGCTGTAAAAAGAGTGATTTTTTTTCCTTATAAAAATTGGCTAGGATAACAAGCTTATTAATCTTTGAGCGATGTCCAAAAATCCCCTGCCAGGGGTTTTAAGATAGGCAGAAGATAAGGAGATGCTTGTAAGAGATAAAAACAGAAATGACTAAAATTGTGTTTGTTAGGGAACAGTTTAGATGTAACACAAGAAAGAAACTTGACTGGAAAGATCATGAATCCTTAATATGAATAAACATTATATTTACATTACTGTTTTTATCATTCCTATCTGGTATTTCCTGGCCCCACACTATTAGATAGGAATTAAGTCTAAGAGCTATTTTTAGCATTTAAAAAATAAACCATGAAAATAACAATTTACATAGAATAATTTTACATGAACCAAATCCATTATAGAAATTATTTTAATTAAAAATATAATAGTATATAATAAATGTGTACACATGTGCATATTATACACATAGTCCATATACAAAATATCCTAGATAATGGAAAATGATTTCATAATTAATGAATAACATTGAATAGATGAAATTCATTTAAAGTATATGAGAATATATTGTTTATTAGTAGATTTAGGGAGGGGAGAGGATGCACAGGTTCTTCTGGATCCAGGTTTTACTGGAGGTTTTTTAAAGGTAAAAGAGAAAAAAATGCTGTTACAGGAGTGGAAAATAATCATACTTTAAATATATATTAGAAATTCTGTTGTAATGAACTTAAAGTGAAATCTCAGCAGCTAAGACTATTATTGGTCACAACCCCATGAAAAGGGGGAAAAAAAGCCAGTTCTATTCCAGATATATGCACTTAAAGGACTTTGGTGTTTTTGTTGTTCACCTAATGACTTTTCTTAAAGAGAGATACAGTTTCATAAGAGCTTGTCATTTATAAAAATTATAGTAGCAAGTGTAATAAATGTGTTTTCATTTATTCTTTAACATAGAACTAGAAATAGGGGAAAACTATGTTTTGATCACCTTGACTCTTATTATTTCAATTATAATATATTTGCTGCAGAAATTGAACTGGGAATCAATATTGAAGCAATGAAGCAACCACTTCCAAGGGGAAAATATTTAATAACAACATAGGGTAGATTTTACCTGGGTCTAGGCTTTGATCATGCAATAGAAATATGCAAATAGATCCACTAAAATTTGATGAGAAATAATGTATCACTTCCTTAGGTAAAGCAATTTTTATTTTGTATCGGGTCAAACAGCAACAAGGCACACCAAGGCTTGGTTTACTTTACTTTTTCAGCAATATTCACTTGAGTGTTTGAATTGCTTTTCTTGGGTTGATATTCTATCAACCAAAGAGAACTTTATGAACTGTTATTTTATACAAAATTAATGTAAAATTTACTATGTGTGCTAATTCTCCAATTCCAAAAAAAAACTCTCCTCTATAACTCATTTTATTTCAAAACTCAATTTAAAATTAAACTGAATATGCATATACACAGATGCATTTGAAAGATCAGAGCACTGAAGATAATGATAGTTGCCACTAGAATGTAAACAGAATTCTTCGACAAACAAACAACACTGGGTCTTCTAAGTCTAAACTGTGTTACCACAGTTGGTGTAAGAGGTTGATATACTATTTTTTTCTGCAAAGTACCTCCCCTTTTCTTCCCATTTTTTCCTTTCTTATTTACTATCCCATTGCTTTTTCCCCCACACTGTTCTTTCCCATCCCAGTGATCTCCCTACTGTTCCTCCTCCACATTTCGCTCTCCAACCCTTTCTGAAACCATTGTCGCTGAGCACCAGAGTTTAAGGAGCACAAGGCCTAGGTCTGTGGTTTCTCACCGCATGGGTTGGGGGAGAGTGAAAGAGACCTTAACCGCAGACTTAGCCCTATGACTTTCAATGTTGCCTCTTCCTTTGCTAAAGCAGCAGGAAGTTGTTTTATGAAATATGTTGGTGCCACAGCAATAAAAGCTCCATAAATAAATGGCATGATCTAAGGACAGTGGAATTGAACCCTTGTTAGCATTTGTTTGTAATCCCTTGGTAGAGCTTCCTGGGTCGTAATTGCTTGCTCTTCTGGGAGCAAAAGGAATCAGTAACCATCGATTGTTACATGATGCTAAGTATTACCTACAAAGCAAATCTTAGGAATGATTAGTAATAGAGTTCAGTGTTATAGCTCTGACCTCTCCTTACTATAATCCTTTAAAGCAAGCTGGATTTTGCAGTTTTTTCCATCACACAACTCTTATGTTTCTTCCAAAGAAAGAAAAAACAATGTTATGTAATCAGTAAAGACTGGTTGCAAAGAAAATGAAAAAAATATGTAAAATAGTTACTTAAGTCTCAGTATCCTTCTTCTTTAGTGATTCATCTAAGTTAAGACCTGACCAGAAAGTTCAGTTTTGCAAGAATCTGATCCTGTAA
Organism: Glaucomys volans; assembly: GCA_020662805.1. Classification (NCBI taxonomy): domain Eukaryota; kingdom Metazoa; phylum Chordata; class Mammalia; order Rodentia; family Sciuridae; genus Glaucomys; species Glaucomys volans. The sequence continues at coordinate 326,853 of JAJEJO010004695.1, read as the reverse complement.
TTTTAGTTGACTGAGAATAGTAGAAGCTGAGGAATAATAGCCAATGACCCTTATATCTTACTCAGTAAAATATTTGTGAAAACTTTGGAATCAATACAACAAGATTTTGGCTTCTCAAAATCATTGGACATTCATTGTGTAGGATTGTAGTTTTCTAAATAGCTCATGATTTGTCACCTTTAAATTTCAATTTTATCCTTTGGATTGAAATCATAAATATGTTTGACACATATCACTAACATCCTTTTAAGTGGGATATATTGAATATAGGATCTTCATAATGTTCAATAGTGTGCTTTTTAGGACATATTGAATTATATTAGGGATTCTAGCCCTTGTACTGGCTAACCACAGACTAATGTGTATTTTGAATGCATGCAAGGTTATTGCAAAATCAAAGTTGGAATGTCAGATGTATAAGGCATCGTAGAGACAATTTAAATGAAACCTTTTATTTTAGCCCAGAGAAATAAGCCCAACAATGTTAAACTTCTTGACAGAAAGCATGTAATACCAGAAAATTTTCATGAAGTTTTCATGTATTTTGTGCTTTTGGCTACACAGAATATATTAATCATATAACTTTTCTATAGTTCTTCTAATTATAGTTCTGATCTATGAGATTTATAAATCAGAAAACTTTTTGTAAATTTGTGATTTTTGTCAATCAAATTTTAAGCAGGCTGAACACTTATCTAGAGGATAAAATCTCTCTGAGCAAGGCATTCGCCTGAAGAAAATGCATGTCCTGATGACATATTTGTTTGTATGTCACTCTTCCTGTATGCTGGATCAGACGACTTCAAGAATTAGAGGTAAATGATAAATGAAGAGGAAGATTATTACTCAGTTCTCATAGTCCTTGGATTTAGAAGGTCTGGGTTTTATTCCCAGGTGTTTAATTGTCTATTAGTTATTCCTTTCATAATATGGAGAATAGGGGTAATAAATCTTTAGACATTGATCATAGCCTGTAATAGGAAATCATTTTTTTTGAACACATGAATGCTACTAAATTAGTCATTGTGCTCTATTGGACCTGTTTTGAAATTGATTGTGAAATTTTATGATTCACAAAGTAGAAATTACTTTTATTTCATTTTCATTCCTTAGATATACCATAGTCAATATTTGGAAAACACTCATATTGTCTCAAAAACTTTCTCTGGTATCTGAGGTCCTCCCACAGAAGGACCCCAGACTTCCTATCCCCAGAGCTACAGCTGTCTCCTCATCCCCACCCATATGGCCCATGTTCTGGCCAACTGGGACTGTACGCTAAATATTATTTTATTTCTCCTTTCCATCTGTTTGCCCATCCTGTTTCTCTACCATAAATGTTCTTTTCCCACAGTCTATACCTTTCCAAATTCTGCTTAGACCTCCAGACTCACCATCTCTCTTAGATGTGGGCCCTTTTCTCATAGTGCCCTAAAGGGTGTTGCTTGAGCTTCATGGTGGCACTTACTTACATTCTGACTTGTGATGTCTTATTTGCATACTTTCTATTCATAGTAGATTGAAAATTTCCTATGTTCTAGAATTATAGTTCTTTTATTGTCCTTCCGTAGACAGTGCCAAACAAAATATATTATATGAAGTACTCCACTTATATATTTTTAGAATAAAGGGTATACTGCTTTGCTTACAGTAGTAGAGGAGGAAGGAGAGGATGTGAAGCTGTATCTTAAATCACTGAATTTAGCCATTACAAACTTTAGAGATGTGATTCTGGACACTAAATATATGATTAGCAAAGTCTGTGTATGTAGCAGCATTGTGTATACATTCTCTTAAAAAATTTGCATCATGGGACATAAGGTACTTAAAGTAGCAAGGAATTTTACTTTGAGATAGTACAATGATTAAGAAATGCATCGTAGAACCAAATGCCTGGTTCAAATCCCAGCCCTGTCTCTGACTGTGTGACAGCCTAGGCGTTTTAGAAACTATCTGTGCCCTCATTTCCTCATCTGTGAAATGATGACAATTGTGGTTGTTGTGAGGATCCAGTAAGTTGATGTAAATAATGCATTTGGAATAGCCCTGACTCATGGCATAATACAAACATGAGCTATTTTTACTATGCATTTTTTGAAATTAAGTTTCTCTTCTTTTAATCTCAGATTTGATACTTTGCTATTACTGTAACAGTTGTGAAGTAAGGAACAGGATTACCACCATTTTGGTTAAGGTTGTCCATGTGGTTTCTCTTTTGTGTGATTTGTGTTACTTTCATATCTGCATTTTTCTCAGGAATGAAGAGGGCAAAGGATAGTCATCAGTGTACCTGTCAATCAGGTGATTTAGATGGTCTGAAACAGAAAGTTGCCCTCACTGGCAAGATGCCATCTGTTTATACTGATGTGGACAATCGTTTGGCTGTACACCTGAATTTATTGCTGTGAATTCCCACCGTCATAAAATGGTAGGAAAGTTCAGGAGACAAATAACTCCTCTTAGTTCTTCAAGAACAATTGCAGAATCTTTGAATTTCATCATGCTCTCACTTTCACAAGAGAGAAATCTCATTACCCAGATGTACTCAAAAAATTAATGGGATGATTGATACTGTCAGTGATGATAATGATTTGGAAGTATCTGAATTTTATTAAATAAGATCACAGGAGAACTATTAACCTTTAAAGACATACAGATCTTATAGATAAGTTGGTCAAAACATTTTACTGTACTCATGAGGAAATCAAGGTCCAGAAATGTAAAATAGTAAGGTCTTAACTTAAGTACTTACATATAGTAAGAAACAGCTATTCTCAAAAAAAAAATGGGAATGGCACCTCATTTAGTGTTTTTCTTAATAGTCCATGTTGCTTGCTATAAATCAGATAATTTTTTAAAGCTAGAAGAAATTCATTTTTCCTCACCATTCCATATTTTTGATTGCCTACTGAATAAACTTTAAAGAGAGAAAACTGATAAAAGGATAATAAATAAGGAAATCATGTGCTATTTTTGAAGGTGGTATATGGAAAAAATAACAAAGGTAAGATAATCACAGCACTGAGAGAGGAACTTGGCCATCTTAAACAGAATGATCCAGCTAGGCTGCAGTGAGAAACTAACAGCTAATAAAAGATGTGAAAGAGGTATCCATGTGGATTTTGGAAGAAGAATGTTCTAGACAGGGAGCAAACCAGGAAAAATCCTTAGGGGACTTAACTGCATGCCTGGCCAGGCAGGAAGAACTAGCATGCCACTGTGACTTTAGTGTAGAGATGGAGGGAAAGAGGCTTAAGAGATTTTCTGAACTCCAGACTGTGCGAAGCTTCCTTCTCTAACCAAGGTAGTGGTTGCACATTCCTACAAATGCAAATATTCAGTTCAGGCTGTACCTGCAGTCTCTTTACATCCCTGTCCCCTGCACTCCAACTCTAACCCACTCTGCACGGTCTCATACAGGTTCCACTCTCCTTCAGAGACATTTCCTGTGCACTTGTGTCTGTCATTAAACTTTCTTCCTTAGTCTCTATTCCAGAAACCTGCATTGCCTTTAATACTTCTCCATGTACTTTAATTCACCTTCTTGCATAGTTATTTGCTTTGTTAGTGTATATTTTATATCCCCAAAGAGCTCGTAAGGCATGTATTTGCTTTTCTTTACTTTGCCATACCTAGAAAAACATTAAGCACTTCTTACAGGCCTTGGATTCAGACTAGTAGGATTGACAGTCAGTTTCTATCCTCTAAGAGTTTGGTGTAGTCAAAGATAAAATACTTGTCATTAACTCAAGTACAGAGTAGTATATGAAGAGTATGGAGAGCAATGCTTAAGAAGCTTCAGGCGTAAGAAAGCTAATGGCTAAGGAGGAATGAAATCAGAGGCATTGTCATACAGGATGGTATTGGAAGTGGGAAGTGGGCCTTGAAAGATTTACGTGATTCCAATGGGTGTGGGTTGTTTCATGGGAAGAAAAGGCCAAGCTTGTTAGGTACATAGTGAATAGACCAGTTTGATCAGTATGAGGGAATTTGTTGATCGCTAACACTTACTAAGCATGCATTGTGTGCTCAGTGCTTTATATGTACTATCTAATCCTCACAGGAAACATGAGCTAGGTATGGTATCCTTCTTTAAGAAAAAGCTGATAAAGAGAAAATATGGATGGTTTAGACATCAAAGTAATGTGAATAATGGTAATGATGATGGTTTGGGTGATAGTCTGACTGGTGCAAGAGGAAGCAGGAAGTAAAGCACGGATTAAAGATGATAAAATAGGAAACCCTCCGGACTAATTGTGGGGAAGGAAGGAAATGATTCTGCACACATTAGAGATTCAGTGGTTCTTGAATTAATCTCTGAATGACAACATCAGGCATTTATTCAATATGTACATATTGGAGTCTACTAAGCATTTATGTATTTATTGATGTACAGAATCAGTGGATTTATGATAGGAAGTTACTTATGTTCCAGTTTTCAGGAAATGCTCATTGCTTGCCTCTTCCTGGTGGAGCCACTCTAATATTAATTGTTCTTTTCCTGATATTACATAAAATTAAAACTGATAAGATAAAGACATTTTTCCTTACCTTTTGACATCATTTAGTATTGCTAATGAATCATCCTTTTAAGGATGTATATCCCCTTAAGTACACACCAATAATTTATGCACTAAGATTTACAGGACGGAAATTACAAATGAAATTATATCTTAAGTGTGTAGTTATTCTGTTATAATACAAAAATCTCAACATAGTTTAGCATACTACTTCATATTATATTCTTTCCATATTTGTGCTATGTATGAATTTTCAAGTTTATAATTATATAATTGTTATAAAAAGAAGACAGAAAATATTCCTCCTACAAAATCATTTTTTCCCTATTTATTCATGGAATATTTAAACAAAATTATTCATTTATTAAATTCCATAGGTTGGTTCATTCAAAATGTTCAAAATATGAATTCTCAAGTGCAGCATTTAACATAAGATGTTGGCAGACTATTAATACTGGCCTTCTCAATTTGTAGCTCTTTCATCCATGTAATTTTGGTGATGTATGTACCGTGTTCTACAGAAAGGAATTTCAAGATTAAAGAGGCAGGCAATACGTGGGTACATATTTTTAGTTTGTCAAAGCTGGTAAATGAAGTGATGCAATGTAATTTCTACTTGCACTGGCCAGATCAAACGTGCATGGCTGTATATGTAAATGATATTACAGGAAAATAGTGAACATTTTCTTATTTAACTATGTATTTAACATTGTGATACTTAATATTATTAACAAGTTATTTTTAGAATCAGAATTTAAAAAGTGTAGTGATGATTTCTCTGATTATTAAAACAATGTGTAAAAGACACTCCCTAGCAGTATCGAGGTATGCTCAGATGAATGTGGGCCAGAGATCAGAGACTTGATTTTGTTTTAACATTTTAGAGTCTGAACTCTCGTGCCCTGCTTCCAAAAGAAATGGAAATTACCTGTAACTCCCAAGAGAAAAGCCCCTGCCGTGATAATACATGAATGTGTTCAATTTAGATCCACAGACTTTGGCCTTACATTTTCAAGCTAGTACGTAGAAGCGACATTGTGGTATTTTTCAAGAGGTAAAAGGGAGGAAGAAGAGGAAGAACCTAGTTTCTCAGCCCTATCGTATTACTTCTGGTTTGTCCTGAACTGACCTAACAATGTGTCAGATGCACAAGTACTAGAACCTCCTAAATTCCAAGTGCCTGTTGCTCAGTCTATTTTTTCTTTTAATTGTGGTAAAATATACATAGCATGAAATTTGCTGTCTGAAACATTTCAAAAAGTGAAGTTCATTCATGTATATTTACGTGTTATGAAGAGATCTTCAGAAATTTTTCAACTTATAAATCTGAAACTCTTCATCCTTTGAACAACTTCCTGCTTTCCCCACCCACCCAGCATCCCACTGTGTGTTTCTCTAGGTTTGACTATAGATACCTTAAATAAGTGGAATCATATAGTATTTGGCTTATCTCACACAGCATGATGCCCTCAAGGTTCATGCAGGTTGCAGTGAGTGTCAAATGTCCTTCCTCTGTAAAACTATCCGTTTGTCCACATTGGGGTTGCTTCCACTTCTTGGCTATTGTGAATTAATACTGATACGAACATAGGTATAACGATCTACATTTTGTTCATCTACGATGTGAAAGTTAAACCAATATTATCACTCCCCTATAAATTCAATCAAATCTGTAAAAAAGAACATTTCCTAAGAAAACATCCAATAAGCCTGCTTTCTTTGTCATATATTAACAATTCCCCTGGGAAATCCTTGATTCTGATAAAAGTATAGATTTGTGAAGATTAAGTGCTTGCTAGAAAGTCACTTTTAACTAGAACAAAGACTCGCAATTCACTTGTTTCTTCTTTGCTTCTCCCCTTTTTTTTTTTTTTTTTTGCAGAGCTGGGGATTGAACCCAGGGCCTTGTGCTTGCGAGGCAGGCACTCTACCAACTGAGCTATATCCCCAGCCCCTGCTTCCCCTTTTGATCATGTTTATAAGATCTCTCATCCTAGCTCATTAAAATTGGCTGGTTGACTTTAAATACTGACATACACAGGCTGTTTCAAACAGGTTATCACCGCTAAAGAGCAGTTGACTTTTTATTTATAAAAAGGGTCTCACGACACTTTTCCATGGATGATGAGAAAGCGGGGACTACTGTGCTGGTAATTAAAAATGTGAGGTCTTGGTTAAGGGTCCCTGTCTACATCTCCTTTCAACCATTTAATCCCCAAGAAAGTCCTAGCTGGAAAACCCTAGTAAGATTTACTATGCTCTGCATTGTTAATAGACTGTTTTCTTCAACTACACTCCTAGAAACAATCAGTTTAGACCACTCGTGTGTCTCAGTTGGAAAAAATGATGAGAGTAGGTGATTGAAGTGTTGGCTTTGTGCTCACTGGGACTGAAACCTAGAATGAGGTCTTAACTAGAAAGACTCCTGGATGATTAGTCCCACCACATGACCTTCACCCAGCTATCGGAACCATTTCTTGCATCATGTGTGTGAGAGAGATGAAATTCTCAGATCATATTCAGCATAGTTAATTAACCCAAGTACTATTCTAATGTTTTGTTTGTTTTATAGTTTCCAGGGTAATACATTCGTATTGCTTTTAATTTCAGTTCTTTATGATTCCATTGTTCTGAGGAAATAGGAGGAGCCTGCTTCTCTGTAAACATTGCTGACTCTAACAAGTCTACAACTTTGGTTTAGAAATAAAGTAAAGGTATTTAGTATTGATTGTCTTTGTTTTATAATCAGTATGAACCTAGGTTCTGCTTGCAACAATAAAATCTTTTCTTCTGACTCTAATAACTACTTTCCTTTTCTTTTTTTCTTTTTACTTTCCTTTTGGCTGTACATCATAGAATTCTTTCCTTAATATTTTTTGACAGAGAATGTTCTCTTGAATATAAGAAAAAAAGCTGTAAAGAAAGCACCTTACCTTTATGAGGCAGGATACACCATTGGTGTATAAAGATATTCGAGTGAAATTTTGACAACCAAATCCTTTCTGGAAGGTATTTACTATGCCTCAAAATACTCTGCTGTCATACTGTTTACCTCAGATCATTCTAGATGTTCATTATCCATATCTCATTCATGGTGAGGATAGGCTTGATAAAAGACCCACAGGAAAATTATAAAGTAAAAATTGAAATAGAAAAGTTAGAACAAATCATGTATAACATGATGTTTTGATCTAATTATGTTGATTTGAACTCATTCATAGTGCATCCGGTAGGTTAAATCTTTGGCAAACATTTTTTTTGGATTTTTTTTCTTTTTTTCTGAGGTCCATTTCAACTCTCCCATCTGTGACCCTGGGGCCCAAAAGGATATAACGAAAGAGTTCTATAGCTTAGTAAATCCCACATTCTGTATATACAGAAAACTTTCCATGTGGACGTCATCAGAAGAAAGTAACCAGGAGTGTTAAATACTAGACCTATTTTGAATTGTTCAGGATGTTTAAAATCCAGTAGCTAACAGTGTCCAGAAAGAAGTAGATCAGATAAGTGAAGTTGGATTGGAGTCTGGCATTTGGAGTTAAGCAGCTTTTCTCTGCTGTGTACTGACATTTAAGTTAATAGAGTGATTTCTAATGGATTCCTTTAAAATATTACAGTTCCTCTGACATTTCATTAAAAAGTATTTCATTACCTAGTTTGGAGAAACAATAGGGGTGGGTCTTATTGGGTCAGGGCTTACAAAATCCATAGTTTTGACTCATAGGCAGGTACCAAAACACGGAACTGGGATTTTCCTCAGTTGGTTGAACCTGAAGTTTGAATGTGAAAACCAGCTGTATTATTTTTCTTTTTCTTATATTCATTAAAGGGGGTTGGAGAAATGAAACTTTGCAAAAGAAAAAAATGATACAACACATTCTATTATCCCTCATTCGTACCTCATTTACCAAATTGGTCTTACCTCTCTGCATTTACCAAATTGGTATCTAGCTGTGTATTCAATTTCATACCTTGTCTTTTAAAATTTAGCAAAAGATGAGCATTTTTATGACATTAAATGTTGAGGCACCTGAAATTTTTATATTGGATTTGTTATTTTTAAACCAACAATTTCTGTTGATTTTTTAAGAATTTCATTTTTTTAATTAAAATATATTTTGAAGCTCCTTCTCTTTTCCTCCACTGTACTCATTGTGCCACAGGACTCTAGGATAAACTAGAACCACTTTGGCCTTTTGATCAATTGCTGATAGAGCTTGAGGTGAAGGGGTTTTGAGGATACATTCAAATTAGTTTGAAGGAAAAGGAGAGAGGAAGGTTTCGAAACTGTAATTTCAGTTAAATGAAATATAATTTCATAAAATTTTGAGGCATTGAAAAGTGCTTCCACACATAATTTAAAACTTGTTCATTCTTTTGTTCTTCAGTAAGCTCCTCAGACCTCTCCTCCCTCTGTGTGCTTCAAAGGGAATGGCTGGCTGGAAAGACTGTTAATGATACTTGGGGAGTTACTCTATTTATCCCTCTTCACTCATCTCCCCCATTAAAACTTGGGATCTCTGGAAACCAGGAAGCATAGTGCTGTAGTTTGGATCATCGTTGTCCCTCGAATGCCTGTGGGTTAAAGGTTTGGTTAGCACGTGGCACTACTGGGAAATGGTGGAACCGTTAATAGAAGGGACTTAGCATGAGATATTTAGATCACTGGACTGTACCCTCAAAGGGGATAGTGGGACCCTGTCTCCCTCTTCTTTGTCTTTCTTTTGCTTTCCAGTCATGAATTGTTTTACCCTGAAATGCACTCTGCCATGATGTACCACTGTAGGTTCAAAGCAATGGATCTAGCTGAAAATGAAATAAAATCTCTAAATCTGAGCAAGAGTAAACATTTATACTTTATAGAGTTATTGTCTGAAGCATTTTCTACAGTGATGGAAAACCTACTAATACACATATAAAGGTATTAGATGCGATTAGTGTTATGCATACAGAATTAATGATGAATCAATGAATTTATCAAGTTAAAATTGTTTGGGTAGCATTTTATAGATATGTGAGTACTTCAGTAAAGGTTCCCTGATAGCACCTAGTCAGTGCTCAGAGAGAATTTGCTGAGGGAATGAATCCTTACCAAAGTTGTTTTGCCATGAAAGAATGGATGCCCAGGGAGTTTCCTTGGTTTGCTTAAAATCACACATCACACATCTACAGGTAAATGAGATGATGGGTATGTTAAGTAGGTTAATTTAATCATACCGTGTGCATCCGTATATCAAAATATCATGTTGTCATCATGTAATAAAAATTTGTTAATGGAAAATAATATTAATAAAATAAATGAGTAATCACATATCTCCTAATGAGGGAGGCATGTGGCCTAGACCCCACCTTTCTCTTAGCCCCAGGAATTGAGGCTCAGATGGGAGACTAGCAGACAATAGGCCTAGGAAGCTTTTTTTATTTAATTATTGTTCCTTCTTTCAGGAGTGCTCTATTCAATTGGGTTTATTCTTATGCTGCTTTATTCTTTGGCGAATTAAAAACTATATATTATCCTTGATTTTTTTTCCAGTTTACCTTTGGGACTAATTGATATTGGAAGGGAACTAAGTGACAAAGGCCAGGGGTTGTTTTGCTTTTCCCTACCTCTTCCTTTGTTCATCCCTCATCTTATTACGACATTCTGTTTCAGATTCCTTCTGCTTTTTAGCAGGATTGACATGTGGGGCCTGACCCGGAAAGGCAAAGGCTGATTTGATTAGGGATGTCTTTGTTCCAGGTATCTTGCATCAGAGAGCCATTGTGACAAGTAAGAGGAATGGAATATGGTTTCCTGGGGATAATTTTTGGTCTGTACTACAGGGAAAACCTTGCCTTAATTAATTAAAGCTGTAATGGCATATATGAAATGATAGTCAATTTCATAACCAACAAGATGATTTTGATTTTAAAATCAATACTTTAAAAATATTGAGCAGCATACACACACACACACACACACACACACACTCTAACATTTGTTGCTATCTATTTCTAGTTTGATTGTCAAAATGTGAGTATTTAAATATAAAGAAAATCCTAAAAGCAGAAATGAATACATATCATGGACTGCCATGAAATGAGTATTTTAAGATGGGACCCCCTGAAATATCTCCCTGAATAAATTTAAAGTGCTTTGATTTAAACTATAATTTGGTTAGTAAATTCAAAAGCAAGCTAGTATGACCTAGAACTATTTATATGATTAGAAGGTCATCATATACATTTTAAGTGAAAAGAAAGACTTTAGTTTTCTCATTATTTTTCCAAATTCCTTTTTGGTTCTCAATTGCACTTTACTTTGTAGAGGTATATTGTCTATTTTGGGTTTCTTTTTTAATTGTTGTTGATGCTTTCCTTTTTTTTTTTTTTTAAGTTAATTACTCTCAGCTTGCCTTAAAATTCCAGCCATTCTTTCTGACCCATTTTCCAATATGTGATTTTCATCTCTTACCATTTTTTATTGCCAAGTATTTTTGTACACTACTTCTAACATCTGTGTCTTTATGTTTTGATTTAATTACTTTGCCATTCTCTCTCTGTTCCTTCATTTGGAGAAAACACCACAACAAGAGACACTGGAACCCCTAAATTCTAGTTTAGACAAATGCATCTACATTTATGTTACTGTTTATAATAGCAAAACTAAGCTAAATCCAAACATCCACTATTTATTGGTTAAATAAGTTTTAATACACTATAGAATGGATATTTTGTAGCAAAAATATTCATCTAAGTATTCAGTGGATGACCATAGTAAGCTTTTTAAAAGTAGAAGGTCTGTCTTTTCTAGACATAGTATCTTTTATCCTAAGATTAAAAAAAAAAAACAAAAAAACAACTTGGAATATTGGCCTTCGCCAAAGTAGCTGTTGTTGTTGTTGTTGTTGTTGTTGTTGTTGTTATGGTCTCAGACTCAGAGATATTTAGCCCAGAAAAAATAGTGTAAAGATCTGGCAGAATATTCAAGTTTCCGTGATGCCCATCTATCCCACCTGTCCTGGGTTATGGATATAAGAAACTCTTAATTTCTTCGTTTTTAAACTAGCAACAGATGATAAAGTACTTATTTGTTTAATAGGAACGTGCAAGTTATTCACACTTAATTTAAAAGTTAAAATTGAATTCTGTTTAAGCATAAGCATTTAGTGCCAACCATAATATCTACATAGAGAATTAAAACAAAAAGCAAAACATATCTTTCCAACATTGTCAGACCACAGAGAGATACATATTAAAGCAGTTAGATGATTCTACCAACTAAGCAAATACTTCCCATCTCATCAGTGGGATTTGACAATATATCACATTATATGAAGTCAAGCCTGTCATAGTTTTCTATTAAATTTTTTTTTATGCAGCAAAGAATTTATTCCTGTTTTCATTTATTTATTTTTTTAATTTTTACAGACTTCATTTTAATTCACTGTACACAAATGGGGTACAACCTTTCATTTCTACAATTGTGCATGATGTACATTCATACCATTTATGTAATCATGCATGTAATCATACATGTACATAGGGTAATGATATCTGTCTCATTCCACCATTTTTCATGCCCCCACTCCCTCCCCCTCTCATTTCCCTCTTTGTATTAAATTTTTATAATAGTAGATGTAGAACTTTATAAGAGGGGGTAGATGATAAAATTTATACATCAGTTGATCAAGTAAGATATCTCCAAATATAGTCGTAAAGAATCTGATACTGAAGCATTGTAGTTTATCTATAGTTGAATAGATTAAATATTTGTGCAGGGAATGATAGTACCTAAAGAATTTAAAAAATGGTTTTACATGTCTCTGTCTTCTACTGTTTATAATTCTAGCATTTCCTTTTGATTGGTTGGAAAATTAAATAGCAAATTATAATCTTAAATTATGACTCTGACAGTGGAAAGTGGTTTTTAAAAGACATTTAAAAACAAACTCCTACCTCATGAACATATATGACTTCATGACTGATATGATCCTACAATATGTATAATCAGGAAAACAAAAAATTACACTCCCATTTATGTATGATCTATCAAAATGCATAAATGCATTCTACTGTTATATACAACAAATTAGAGCAGATAAAAATTTTTTAAAAATCAAACAGAATAAAAAGCAAAGTCTTGTATTTTTTCCATGTAGTTAGGTCCTAGCTAGAGGTTGCAGTCAAACATCTTTAGGAAAAGAATACTCTTGGCTACCAGCTCCAGTGAATTTGTGACTTTGCACTGTGACAGTTTCTGCATTGCTTCACATTTCTAAGGACCCCTAGAATCCTGCAATGACTTGGAGGTTTCCTGTTTCAAAATTAAGGTTATTTGACACTGCCTCAGAATGACACTTGAGCTGACTGCCCTTAATCCCCTCTCCCAAGAGTTCAGATGAAACCTTTTCCTTATAACTGTAGGGTTCTTTATGTGACTGGAAAAAATGCTATATTGTGCCTTCGTGTAGCTAAAATTTACTGTATTATGGTGAAAACTGAATAAAGCAACCTTGACTCCTTTTAAGGTATTTTACCCATGTCTGATTCCAACTTCATTGTAATATACAGGAACAAAAGGTATTTCCATGAGAGCATCTATTATTCGCCTGTTTCAAATCCTCAACACGTATCTTAAAAAAGCTGAGTATAATTTTGTGTATTTGCCTTAGCAGTGCAGTACAGTTTAATTTCATAACTGAGGAATTACTATTTTAACATATGAGCATTTACTAAAGCTATCCATTTTTATATTATGAAACCTATAATTATTCAAAGTCCAAGACATGAACAGAAAGTAAAAAGTCATGTTTAATAAATCTAAGAAAGCACAATTGAGGCTCATTAGTCACACCAAAAACTCATGATATTTCTCACCTGAATCTTTTCCTCCATGAGCATAGAATTCCTTTAAATTTTTATCCAATTTTAGAGAACATGTAAGGAAATTAATAAGCAAAGAGTGACAGCAATGATTATAAATGTGTTGTTTTAAAGGCTCCTTGAATAAATTGGCAACTGAAAAGAGTTTGGGACAATTTCATTGAGACCATAGTAAATTATTCTCTGGTGCTCTTTTTTTTTTTTTTTTTTAACATTTGATACAATAGCAAAATGATATATATCCAGAAAATGCATACAAAGCAAAATATCTGAATGTTACACTGAATGTAGAACTGAATACATGCCTTTTAGAATTCATAACAAATAAAATTTTAAAAGTGGTAATGACTTTAGTTTCTTAGAATTACAGAAATTATAGATGGTATCATTTAGTATATATGGTTCCTTGTCCCTCCCCCCATGCTGGAATTTGAAAGGTAATGAAACTTAAGACTCAGAAATGTTGAGTGGTGTACCCTGGATCCCTCTAAGAGAGAGTGACATGTTTTCATGGAACCCAAGCCTCTTCCTCAATCTGGTGCTATATGTCTGCTACCCTGTTACTTCTCATTTGTGTCTGTGAGCCAAATATACCATATCAGTTGGCTTTTGTGTTTTGTAAAATATCACTGCAAAAAAGTAAGAGTGATGGTTTCATGCACTCATTCCATGCTTTGTACTCGTTCAAGAAATCTGGTGACAGGCTGGGTACAGGGGTGCACACTGTACTCCCAGCAATGGCAGAGGCTAAGACAGGAGAATCACAAGTTTGAAGTCAGCCTCAGCAGTTTAGCAAGGCTTTAACCAACTTAGCAAGAGCTGTCTCAAACTATAAAAATAAATAGGAGTTGGAGATGTGGCTCAGTGGTAAAGCATCCCTGGATTCAATCCCCAGTACAACAATAATAACAACAAAAATGTGACACCAGGAGAATGGGTTTCATGATATTGCATTGGACACTGTGAAAATTCATATCATTAGCCATAAAAAAGGGTGAGATTACATATATATATACATTTGCCTCTAGTGTCCTTCTTGCTACCCACACAAACCAAGCTGTATTTTTCCTTGAGAAATTATAATTCAATCTGCTTCTTTTGTTCACGAAGAAACAACACTCCCACAACAAGCACATTATCTAGTTATTTGCTAACGAGTTTTTTTTTTAATTATGGCTGGATATTAAATCCCCTCACACATTAATTGAAAAAACCACTCTCGTGGCTGTTTTCAGGCTTATTGTTCAGGTTTGAATATGGATAGTTTACATGTCTACAGATAAATTTTCTTAATTTTACTCAAAAAGTGATACACGTGATTCAAATTTGGGTTGTCTGAGTTTCATCATTTCTGCTTAGCTGCAACACATCCAGTCAATCTTTAGTTGAACAATAGCATATTACAACCGTGTGTTTTGTTTTTTCTTTTCTTTTTTTTGGAAGGAGGGGTCGGACATTGAATCCAGGGCCTCAATTAAGCAAGCTAAGCATGCCCTTTACCACTGAGCAACAGTCCTAGCTCTAGAACTGCGTTAAAGAGGGAATAATATAGAGAAGTAACCACCTGGTTGGCATGGGAGTGTGTGTGGGCAGGAGGGGTTCTCTGTGTGAGAAAGAAATATTATAATAAAGGCAATTATAATGTAGTTTTTAAAGAAGGTAAATATATGATGAATAGAATATGGTAGTATAATGATTATTTAATGAATTAAACACATACTCTTGCATATATAATATTTGAATTGATACACTAATTTGACCTTGCATGAATTTACTAAGCCAAAATAAATTTCTAATCATTCTCTTTTCAAACGATCACAGATCAAGACAATCAGGAACACTTTCATAACTTATTTGGGCAATCCACCAAAGTTCATGATAATAATAATAATTAATACAATTAATAATAGCAATTATTATTTTAATAGTCATAATAGATCAGTGGTGCTGTGCAGGCCAATGTTGCAACATAGCCAAGCACATCTGATTTTTTCTGGGGTTTTAATGACCACCTAACAGGCATTGCCTGGTTATGCAAAAGTCAGTGACTCCTACTCCTTTTACGAAATGACCTCAGTGGTTTGAGGAAGGTGTGGAGAGAAGACATGTGGGGACTTGTTCCTGTAGATGTCAGTCATGGACCATAACTGGTGGCTGTATATTAAGACCAGGGAAGCTGGTTCACTTTAGGAAGTAGGTTGTATGGCATTTGCTTTCCAGCTGCCCCCTTCTGTGGCAGACCTACTGCCACTTAGGTTGTCTTCCTCAAAATAATGTTCCACTTTTCTGTAAAGGACAGACATTTGTAAACATTGGTTTTAGTTCCAAACCTCTGTCCCCATTTACTTTGGGCAATTTATTCCAATTTTAGCATTTCATTTTCTTCTCACCTATAAATTTACTCTTCTTAGGACAGTGGTAAAGGTTAAGCAAGTTGATGGATTAGAACATGATTTTGTCAACTTCATCAATGACTGACACTTCATCAGTATTGGCTGTGGTTTTATTCGGTATGCATATTTTAAGTTAGACAGCTTCTCTGCCCTGCACTTGTCATGTGTGCCTGAGGATGTCGGGTGTCTATACTCAGTACAGTAATTCCAGTGTCTGTAATGTTGTTCTGGTGGGAAAAACAATAGTGATGAACATTTAAATTTGTTCCAATTTATTTGCCCCAAATGTCTTTAATTTACAACAACTAATGAGATATCTGGTATGAATATGAGATTTATGACTCTATTGAAGTTATTCTTCACGTGGGGATAGTCAAGACAATGTTAATGAATATCAGTTAATGTTAAACAATGTTAACTAATATTGTCTCCTTAACTCTACTGTAAATCCTTTAAAAAGCAAATACTTATATTCTCATCATCTCTGGTGCTTTGCGTGTGTTCAGGCCTCAGCAAATAATTTTATAATGAATGGCTTTCTTGTTTACCTGAAGACCGTAGAGACATGAAATGCTTGAAAATCCTGCACTTTGAAGTCCATTGATCATATTTTCCTCTTCAAACTTTAAAATTGGAGTTTTGTTAGTGAATACCTAAATTGACTCCTTCCCAAATATTGCCAAACTTTTTTGTTATATAATTAAGTCAAATAATTTGAGGAATATATACAATTTAGCCATCTCTCCATAGTACAAACATGACTTTTAAAATAAGTTGATTCTTTCAGAATATTTGTGAATTTTAATAATTTTAGTCAATCATTTCTATTTTCTGGAATTTCTCCCAGATACTTTGGAAGTGCTTACTCAAGCAATTTCCCCTTGGTCAGCAGGCCATTATGCAAATTTCAGCAGCCTCTCCCCACCCAGTGTGCCACATCTCCCATAATTACTATCACAGAATTAAAAGTAAATATATTTCTGAACACTGACCAAAAGTTTTTCCCACCTATGATTGAATATTTTTCTAAGTTGAACATACCTAGACAGGGCCAGCATTAAGAAATACAGACTTTGCTCTCTTCTGGGATGTCACTTTGCCTTTTGATGTAGATACTATACAAAACTCCTCCAAACTCACATGGTCTTTTCTACATTGATCATATTATATTACTGATAGGAATCAGTCTATCTCCTGTTTATTAATTATTTCATGCATATTAATTATTTCTTAGGATGATGGACATAAAACATCCATTTTATAGATTTAATTATATTTGAATTCTTTTCAAATCAAGTGGAGCATAAGTCCACACTTCACAACAGTCTATTATGAAAGCCTCCCTCGATTTGTTTCTTTAACTAATGTCCTGGGCCACCAGCTTGAAAGGAGATACTTTCAAAGGACAGTGTTGGGAGACAGCAGAGAAATGTGCTGCAGGTTTGGGAAGCAAAGAGAAATAATAATGAAAGGTTACCTGTAATCTAAAGTTGCTGTCAGGGTCAGATATTTTGGCTATTGGGCCTATAGACTTTTTTTTTTTCCTTTCTTTCTTTTTTCCCTTAGTCTTCTCTGAAATGACTAGTGTAGACTTTCACACTGAGTCCAATTAAGGATTCTTTAAAGAGCTCATCCCCAGCATTATGTGGTGGTCAGCTTTAATGAGTGCTCAGTGGTGCTCTCATTACATACAAGGCTTCTGAAATAAGCTCCTTTCTCAATCAATTGCTTCACCTTCTTCAAAGCAATTAGCATAAGAATAAAGGAGGTTAAATTGGACTTCCGGGCTTTGGTGAAATTAATTAATACCACTTCACTAGTGGAGACAAGAAGTAGATAACTGTTTTTCATTACTTTGTTTGAAAGACAGATTATCACATGCATAGCACCCAGGCATGTGCCAAGTTAACCCATGCTGGATGTGTTAGCTTTTAAACCCAAGTGTTGCAAGGAGTTTTCTATAATTTTAATGACAAAAAAAAATTCAATTCATTGGTGAATTGAGCAGGGTAAAAGGTTGGCTATTAACTAATTGCATGGATAGGATGAAAATTGAAAAATATAATAAAAAGAATGGTGTAAAAAAGGAAGTCCAAATATATTCAAGACAAATGAGGACTTTTTTTGTATTTTTCATGATGATTCTTGTACATAAATGGTTAAAATATTCTACACGATCATAACTTTGAGAATTCCAGACCTATAATTACATCAATTTAAACATATTGGTGAATAATTTTTAACAATATACAAATACACATTTATTTTCTCGATAGTAGTTTTAATGTTCCAATTGAACATTAAAAACATCCAGCTTTTTAAAACTGAAAATAATGAAAAGAGGTCCTTCCCCTCCATATGGCCCAGTAACTCTCTCAGCAGGTTAGCTATAGATGTCAACCTCAGAGGAATTAAGCACTTGGCACTCTCAAAAACATTCTCACTTCGTTTTTCAACCTACACACTAACAAAGTTGAATGGAGTCCCCTCTTTTTTGCCATTATACAGTATAATATGAATTTACTATACATTCTAAGATATCACATTGCTATTCAGGATTATTTGACTCGGCATTGTTCACAGAAATGATCTACTTATTTTTTAAAGAAGTTGACTGGTCAAGTGAGTCAAATGGCTTTATTTTGACATGTAGTGAGTAATGACTAAATTTCAGGCTCAATCTATTTCACGGTCTTAAATATTCATCTGAGACAAAGCAATCAGTTAAAATATTCTTGAATGGAAACACTTATTTTGATAACAGTGAAGGGAATTTTTGCTAATGTGGTTATCAATATGTTTACTTCTGTGAACTAATGTAAATATTCTAGTGTCTGAAATTATTGCCTGAAAGTTATTGTATTGCTTCTTTCTAATCTCTTAGAGATAAAGAAAATATGATTATTTTCAGAATAATAAAAAAAAATTTCAGACATTGAGAATATTCATTTTGTCAATTAACCTATGACATTTTACCTTTTGGTTAATTCTACAGATTTATCCTTGATTGCATTTAACTAAGAATTAAGGTAATGAATTGGATTGGATATAGTATCTAACATAATTACTGTGTAAAAGGTTATTGTTAATGTGTCTGATGGTTGGTTGAGTAGAAATCATCTGTAGTTCCACATTTTCAAAATGATTGTACTAAGGGTGGCATGGTGAGTGCACTAATTTAAGCCATATTAACCATTAACATAAATTGAAGGTTCCCTGTTATCCCTGTTTTATCAAGACTGCAAAAATTCCCAACAAATGGGACTTTTGGTTTTCGAACTGGTATGGAAGGGACACTGGGTTGCTGGGGGCTAAAACCAAGAAAGTCCTAGAGAAGCAATATGGGTGGATCACCCTTATAGATTACTGCACAATTAATTAGTGAATTGAATCTGAATGCAATTTAAGTAAATCTATTTTGTCAGTCATTGTACAGTGTGAACCCATGAGAACATGATTTCAATGACCTTGTAGATTTAGCCATTGATAACTGGGATGAAGGATTTTGCTTAATGAAGGAGTGAGGTGCTATAGATGACCTTGATGGTATTAATGGCACTAAATGTAACCATTTACTGAGCACAGGACTGAATTTTTTAGACTTAGCCACAGATAACTTGATATCCTTCCCATAGGCAGAATTAACCTCTCTTCTTTTCAGTCTTAGTGTTCCCTGTACCTAACTTCATTATAGTGCTTGTAAACTTCCTTATGTTTGTCTCCCTCTAACAGCCTGTAATTTTCTTTAAGAGAGTTAAAGCTTTCTTTTATTCATTCTCACACCTTAAGCATATACTGTCTTTAATTATTGAGTTAGGTTTTTTTTTTACTCTTCAAAATAATATGATAAATTACATTATATTTATTTTCCCTATTTTACTGATAGGGAAGTCAAAGATCCAAGATGTTACACAACAATTGTAACACGGTGTTAATAAATGGTGAAGCCAAAGATGGAAAATTAGATCTACCTGATTGCAAGGCCAATTCTCTTTCCATTATTCCTCATTAAATAATGCTGGCCCACCATAGCTGCTTGGAAGCTGCCCTCCTCTCAGGGAGAGGAGTAGGAATCAACAGTACAACTGAAGAGTGGTTACTGACTACGGTTTTCTGGTAATCTGAAAATAGATTTTTATAGATAATTTCTGTGGGAAAAAAACAACTACATGTAAAATATAATCAGTGCTGGTATGTTTAAGCAAGACAGAATACAAGCTGCACTCAGAAAATTAAGCAAAAATTTCTTTATCTGTTTTTGGTCATCAATAAATCCATGTTCTTAAAGCACAGTGAAATCTCTGCCTTTAAAAATTCTTTCTTAACCCAGCTCACTGTGTCCTTTTCCTTCTCTAGCATCTTTTCCTAAGCACTACATCATGTTTTTATATTTAATAAGTGGGAAATGAAAATACTTAAATGCTGTTGATATTGTGCGGTAAGACAATGTAGCTCTACATTGTTAAATTAAAAAAAAAAAACAGTTCCACAGCTGCTTGGAAAATATTTATAAACCAAGTTTCATCATTTTCAACTTTTGGTAAATGACCACCCATACAAATACTTCAGTTCAGCCAAATGAGGGCATTTAATCAGAAATTAACCACCTGAAAATGAACACATCTGATGGTTTTGGTTATATGACATGAAAACAGTGACCCATTCATCAAGATGCATTGTAAAGATGTGGTAGGGACTTCAAACACATCACAAAATGTTTGTGAGGAATTAAATGTTTAATATTTGAAATTATCAGTGCAAAATGATATAGACAATGTGAACATGTTCACCAAGTAACATCAATATAGTAAATAAATACTAAGCAGGGACCTAGTATGTGCAAAACACACTACATTTTGGGAATATGGTAAGGAAAACTGTGATAAAATAAACTAAATTTGTATCCTCATATGCTACATTTTATATTTTGAAAGTCAATTATAGATAAAATGTGTTGTGGGTTACAAAAATAACCAAAAAAAAAAATTCTTTTAAAATGATCGAAATTAGTGTAATGACTTATTGTAAGTAATAATATGATTTAGAATCTTAGCAAATTTTTCCACTAAGAATTCCATTCATGTGCCTTAAACATTAACAAATATTTAGACTTTGAACACTTGAGTGGTAAAGCTTATACATATTATAAAAAGTCATGTTTGTTGCATTCCTCTGTCTTCCCATAATCATTAGCAATGCAAGAACTCTAGAGCTTCTGATGAGTAAAGTCTGTTGTATTTAGTCACATTATATATTGAGCCTGAAAGAAATGTAAGATTGCATCCTGTTTAGCCCCCACCGTTAGACTCCTAAGTATAGGCAGGCGATCCTCTGTATTCATACGAGAAGGGGTCTGAAGGTTGAACTTACAAAGTTGTATGTACCATACCCTCAAGAAGTAAACATCTGAAAACCAACATTATATCTCACCATTATAGACTTTGTTCTGTAATATACTTCCATAATGTATATGCATTTTTAAACTTTAAAGAACTTTTAACTTATACATAAAAACAGAAAAGTTTGCACTTATTAGTAGGGTTCCATACAATGTTTTGTGTTTATGCATTTTTTAATTTTCCTCTTTTTTTGAAAGTTGAATATTTTGTTGACTTGCTTAAGTCTAGCCAGTATCAGTTTTTAATGAATTTTTATTAAGTTTTCCTTTACACAAAACATGCTGTAGTGAGCAGAAAATAGTCAAAGCTAAGGATTACCTGTACCTAAAGCCTGTATAGCAAGGAAGCTTTTGAATTTTAGTTTGATTTAATAAAACCTGAATATTTATTTATGTATCAAGCCAATTCTTTGGTATTTATTTATTCATTTATTTATTTATTTTTATTTGCTTATTGATTCATCGAGCACAAATGGAGTACAGCTATTGTTTCTCTGGTTGTACACAAAGTAGAGTCACACCATTTGTGCATTCATACATGTACACAGGGCAATGATGTCTGTCACACATTCTGTTATTATTCTTCCCCCCCACCCCAACCCCACCCCTCCCTTCCCTCTATGCTATCTATCCTTCCTCCATTCTTGCCACCCTTCCCCCACACACACACATTATGTATCATCATTCATTTATCAGAGAGACCATTCGGCCTTTGGATTTTTGGGATTGGCTGATCTCACTTAGCATAACAGTCTCCAACATCATCCATTTACCTACAAATGCCATAATTTTATTCTTCTTCATGGCTGAATAATATTCCATTGTGTATATATACCATGGTTTCTTTATCCATTCATCTATTGAAGGGCATCTAGGTTGGTTCCACGATCTAGCTATTGTGAATTGAGCAGCTATGGTATTTAATATTTGTCATCTAATTTAATTCTCATCCCACCCTAGGAGTTAGATAATATTACACTCACCAAAGATGCCATGTACTGTCCTTCCAGAGCCCATGTTTAACTGCATTAGAAATATCCAAAGAAATATCATATCATATAGATCTAATGCCATGAGAGAGATTTCAGATGATTCAAGGGAGACAGTTAAAGAACTTGCAAAGAGGAAAGAGAACAAGAAACATGAATGCAGGGATACAGTATCATATCTGGTTAGACACATAAGAAGACACCTGGTATATAGGGTACAATTATGGAAAGTAAAAATTGGTGGAGTGGAAAAACCTTCAAAATTCAGAGGTTAAGAAAAGTCTGCAGTCAGTTTTTCATATAGCAGGTAATTTTAAGGGAAGAATGCATGTGGGAAGAGAGAGGGAAGGTAAGATTAGAATCGTAGTTAGGACCTTATTGTAACGGACTTAAAATGCTGGGGTGACGTTGCAATGATGTTTAGCAGGAGAGGCTGGCAAGGCTGTATACAAATTATATGCTTACAGAAGATAAGCATAAATATACTTTCTGCAAATGGAAGTGTTTAACTTAAAACATGAATAATGTACATCATTCTAGCAGGAAAAAGAACTTTATGTTTCAGTTATCTCCCCTCCTAATGGGCATTTAGTGCTTTTTTTTCATTTTCTAATAACTCGTGTGTTTGTAAATAGTTACTTATTTTCCCCCTACTATCTCTTCCCATATACTAAGAAAAAAATCCAGTGTGTTAACATCCATAAGAATGTGTTTTCTGTATTTTAATTTACTTTGTTTCCAAACTTCTCTAGTTTCTTTCCAGTCCTCCTAAATAATGATAGTTAGATGGGATAAATTATGTTCATGAGAACCCAATGTGTGAGATCCCTATTAGTGACTGGAAGCACTAAGGGGCCAAAACACCAAGTTTTTCTCTCCTTCCCTTTGCTGGTGTTTGACCTGTGCCTTTGAAGTGGGGAGAAGCATGGCTAGACAGCTCTCTCAAAGCAGTTGGTTATGGTCGTACCAACTTTTTCAGAATTCTGCAGTTTTTCACCAGTTAAAAAAAGTATGTTTTAAAAAATATTTCTAAAATTAGGGAGCATGATGCTGACCTATCAAGTGATGTAACAAAAGGATGTATTTCTTTAAGTGCTTAAACAGGTCTGGTCACTGTCTGGAATTGAATAGCAAATGCACTGCTCCCGTCTTCAGTAAGAGCAGCAATACCCAACTTAATCCCACTCACCGCAAATATGTTTCTCTCTCTCCATAGTTGAACCAACTTTTCACTTGTCTTAATTGTGTTTGTTTTTAATCTTTCTAAGAATAAGTTTTTGGGGGGTGCTTCAGTTGAATTTCAACTCATTTTAACAGATCACATCCATTAATTTGTTGAACGTGTGGAATCCTTTGAAGTCCTAATAGCTTTGACTGTGTAATTTGCATCTGGAATCATATAGATATCCTAAACCCAGAAATGAGTGAAAATCAAGTACACTGTAACAAGTAACTTTCCAGCCCTTTCTTTTTTCTTATGTACCTGTCTGTCCTTTTCCCTCCTTCCTTTCCTTTCTCTCCCTTCGTTCCTCCCTCCCTCCCTCCCTCCCTTCCTTCCTTCTTTCCTTCTTTCCTTCCTTCTTCTCCCATTCTTCGATTTTCTTTTCACCTAAGAGTTCTTTTACTGTGTAACTAATAAAACCACACTGAGTGATTGTTCTTCCTTATTAAATGATTATATTTTCATCCCAAGATCATAGATTTAAACATGTTGCAGTGCATCTGAAAATAGAATTAATTTGTACTATGAAAAATTATAAACTTTTGTAATACTTGAATAGCACTGTCAAACATCTTAGAAAAAAATTAATCATGTGTGACACATATTATGTAGCATTATACTTGTAAAGTAGCTTTGGTTTGAGAATAGGTAAGAAACAGAAGTTTTGCACCAAATATCAGTTATGAATTAGTAAATATAGCACCTGTAGAAATTATATGGGAACTGAATTATATTGCTTGTAATATCCTATTTGTGACATCTTTATTCTTGATAGAGAAATCTAACTTCAGCTTTGGAAGCAGTGGGAATCTATCAGTCTGTACCCACTGATTCATTAGCTGATGGAATTGACTGGATAAATACCTCCTTGGAAACATCTATGTGATTTGTGCTATTACAGGAAACACATAGGAAGAGCCACAGGGATTCTTTTGGCTGGACTTCATTATATTAGAGGAGAAAAATGATGCTTGAGGGAGTTAAATGATCTCCCCCAAAACCACAGAGCTTGTTGGTGACACTTGCTGACCCAGAGTCAGCTCTTCTGTCTCCCAGGTCCTGTGTTCTTTTTGTTCTAGCTCCTCTCAATTTCTCTAGCAAACTTTTTAGTCCTGAAGTTAGTCCAGCAGTAAATATTTAATGCAGAAAATTAATTTGAAGAACTATGAAAAATTAAAATCAAATGCAGAATATCCTCATTCAGCAGTAGTAATTTTGTAATCTCAGGATTTCAAAACACAAATTCATGGAACTTATTATAATTATACTGTAGGAACAATGAAGGAGGAAGATTGTTTCATGCACAAAGGTTGGCAGTTATTTTCTGTTCTTCACAAAATACATTAGCATACACAAAAACTTCTGAATTAAAATAGCCTACTAATACTTTATCATTTTTTTTTAATTTGTTTTGTATTGATGGGATTGGAACCCAGGACATTGAGCAAGCACTTTGCCACTGAACTACACCCCTAACCCTTTTAATATTAAGACAGGATCTCACTAAGTTACCCAGACTGGCCTTGAACCTCCTTCCTAACCTCCAGAGTAGGTGGAATAACAGATGGGAATCTCACATTCCTTGAGATTTGCCATGTTTTCCCGCATCTTCTCTGAACATCTCTTTACTTCTGGAGATAAGGTTTTAAAGAAAATTAATTAGACTAAGTACTAATGAATAAATTGAGTGCCCCCAAACAAAAACCGTGTTTTTGTTTCTTTATGTCTTGTACTAGAACAGGAGCTATTATTCCTCAATTATATTAAAAATTATGGTAATTGGATACTACTTTCAACATAATTTCATATTCTTTCAGAATAAGCTCTTTTTTTTTCTTCTTAAGGTTGGGTAAAGTAAAAGTTGTAGTCACTACATTGAAATTTTGTTCTTTCAATGTATAGTTTTATGAGGCTTGTGGTTTGCAATATGAAAATTGACTATTATGATTAAAGATTTTGTTAATTTATAAGAAATTAGTCACAGGTAAAATAATCTAATTGTGTAACACCTGCTTCTGATGTCCAGGTTCACTTTTCTGAATACATTGGTTCCTTTCTAGAAGTCAAACATGATATACTTCAGAACTATATTTTGCCATTTTGGATATCTATAACACTTGTCATGGCCAAGGCAGCATTTCTCAAGTGTGTACTGTTTTTATTTTTGCATGTAAAGCGTCTCTCCTATCTGTGGTTTTGCTTTGTGAGTTTTTAGTTACCCAATCAAGCATGAACCTAAAATATAGTATAGTACAATAAGATATTTTGAGAGATATTTATATAACTTTTATTACAGAATGTTGTTATAATGGTCTCACTTTATTATTGTTGTAATTAACTTCTTACTGACCTCATTAATAAATGAAATTTTATCATGTTTGTATATGTTCAGGGAAAAATATGGTATAATTATGGCATGGTACTGAGGTTTCTATTATTCACTGAAGGTCTTGGAATGTATCTCCAACAGATAAGGGAGGACTACTGGATAGCAAATTACTAAGTAGTTATGGTAAGACTTCTACAAATGAAAAATTATAAATCTCTAATTTATAGAAAATTTATTTAGAAAAACTTAATTCCCTTTTAACTTCCATCTTTTATAACAGCTTCGTTTAGAATAAAAAAAATATACTTTATCTAGAGTGATTTACAGAGCACATATTTTGAGAACTATCTGAGGAAATTCAGAGATAAACGTTGGAACAACAGCAACAGCAAAAGCCCTGTTAGCAATGTCAACTATACTTATAGTATAATTTGTATTTAACCTTTTATCTTTATAATAACTATTATCACAATGATTTAGAGCAGACAATTTTAATTTACAACTTTTGGGTGAAGACTTTAGCTATTGTTTTTATCTAACAAGAATTCTGACTTTCTTAAAATTAGCTTTAATTTTTTGGATCAGCTCCATGAAGAAACATATTGTTAGATTCAGACAAACTTGAGAAGTTCACCATTTCTGCATTTATGACCAGAAGCCAAAAGTCTATTTCCATGTTTATTTACTCTCTGTTTTAGTGTGTTATGTCAGTTGACAGTACTCAGGGCCTGTATTTATGTAAATTGCCATAAAGCAGAGAAACACAGGCTAGAGAACTGTCGGGCATGCTCAGCACTGCAGAGCATCACAATTTTAAGAAAAGCCTTTGCAGAAAGAGCCAGCTCAGTCTTTGGAAGTTGACTCTAAATGCAAATTGGCCTCAACTTTGCACTCTCTCTGGAACAAAAGAGATGGGAAGGGAGGAATCACCAAACAAGCTGAATGCACTCTTGGTCATGGCAGCTTTCATGAAAACAAAAATAGGATCCCATTTGTTCATTCACAGTAGATATTCAGACTCCACATTCTGCCATCCCCATGTTTTATTGGAGCCTGCAGTTCTCCCAGGAGAAGGGTTGCCTCATTCTAATTCATCTTAATGTTTCTCCTCCTTCCTACATAGAGGAAGTCTTCCAGCCCTCCCCACTGCTTAAGGTTAGAAGGAAGGACTTCCTCTTAAGCCAGCAGTCTCTTTTGTTACCTTTGTGCCTTTGTACTGATGAAATGCCCTTATGTTTTACTTAACTTCAGATATTGCTAATGTCTCCTGCTTATTTCATCATGCATTATTTACCAGGAATCTTGTCTATGTTTCTGTTATCTAAAACCATGGGCTCATTTTATTTGCTTCTAAATAAAAATAAATTCAAAATTTGCTCAGGCACAGGCAATGGCAACAAACCAGGGAATATTTCATTTTTGAATTTTTGTCATGCTTATTCTCAGACCCCTTAAAATAATTTATATTTAAATAATTATTTTACTTAAGAGATAAGGGCCTAGGAAAAGACTGTTTCATTTGTAACCATTTTGGCTTTTGACTGGTCTCATCAAAGTAGAATGATTTTCTTTGTTCTTTCATAAGAAGTATTCCAGTTTTAAATTGAGTGGTAGAAAGAAAAGTGATTTCAGGAGGGATCTACTTTTTAATTGTGAGTTATTTCTACATTAATAACTGATCATATTTAATGGAAATGAAGTGTCATTATCTTCCATGTGTATTCTTTTGCCTAATTCACATATTTTTCTGTTAAAAAGGTTATGAGAAGAGATATTTGAGGAAACAATTCTATAACATTTCTAAATTAAAATTTTCTTCAAATATACATGGAAAGAATTTTCCACATTCTCAAATTTGAACAGATAACTCATTAATGCAAAATACTGATTTTTTTGTTGATCCTTTTGGACATTTTATTGGGAAATAGTGAATTAATTTTGAGAACAGAGACATAAATGGGTAGTATAAATTTTTGACAGTTTGACACTATGGACCTTTTCAGAAAAAGAAAAAAAAATTCTATACCCTAGTTTAAGGTGGGTGAATCCAGATGATAACTAAATACATTTTTAAACTAAAGTTATTTTTCAAACTTGTAATAAATTGAGGTGCACATACAATTGAAAGAAATAGCAGGGAGTAAACCCCTAAACTCTTTTCCAGTTCCCCCTGGGTAAACTGTAGGACAACACCACAGGCAGGATATTGACCTTGATTCAGTCAAGCTGCAGAACATTTCCATCACCACAAAAGGCATGGCTATAAAAGAACAATTAAATAGATTTTGAGGATTATTCCACCACTGAATGCTTTGGTACTAATTATTCTTCATTTGAACAAATAACTAAAACAGGTTTTATCGGAAGAGCAATTTGACTACAAACCTCTGAGTGAATTCACTCCCCCGCTCTGTCACTCTATTTTACTCACATCTGGGGAGTTACAGCCTCCTTATGCTTTAATCTATTCACTCAGCCTGAGAATTTGACCTTTACCTTTGAAGCACATTTTAGAATTTATTGATTTTATTTTATAAATAGCTATCTTTCTCTGTGATTTTGATGCCCTATCTCTAAAACAGATTTCTTATAAAATTATAGCAAAGAAAAGAAAGATTCAGTGTGTTTTTATCATTATAATGACTGTCTTAAATATTTCTTCTGATGGTTCAGTCTAGGTCATTACACCTTTTTAGTTTCATCCTTCTGGTTAATGCTATCCTTCTGGTTAATGCTATCCCCCTGATTGTGGCAGATTCAAGTTACCAATAGGACTCCTTTCTGTTTCTGGCCTTTTGGAGTCAAAACATATGTCAAAAAGAAAAAAAAAAATCTAAGATTCCAAATTATGTACCTAACTCATAGAAGAAGATTGAAAACAAAGAAATGAGTCTGAACCTCCAAAGAAGGAGGTAAGGAAAGTTAAAAGGAAATAAAGTGTTTCTATATCCCATTACAGATGCTACATTAAAGAAAAGTTGGAGTGAGCCAAGAATAATAACATTTTGTCCCAACTGACAGCTAAATGAGATTTTCGGGTCCATGCTAGAATGAGCCAAGTCAGGGAGCTGGGGGCGAGGAGTGACGGGAGGAGACATGTATTGATTGGTCCATGTGTTGCCTTCCGGTTTAGAGTAACTCAGAAGATCTCAAAACATTCTTTCTTTAGATTCAAGGTTATTTATGGCATACTCAATTGTAACTTAGAGATGTCCACAGCTAAGGGAAGTTGATCTGGACTCAGATGCCCACTTTGAAGTGAAATCATCTGATTCCATCAGGTGAATGACAAAGCAGTCCTAAGAAATGGATTGCCCACCTATTTAGGAATGCCCTGTGGAAGGTCTGAGTGAGGGAGCCCCAATGACTGTGAAGGCAGACCTGCCCTGTGCTTGAGACCCTCAGTGAGGACTCACAGGAGAGGGAGGAGAATGTGCTCACTTCATGGGCCAGGTTCAGAGTGGTTCAGGAAGACAAGTCATTCAGTATTGATAACAGAGAGATGCTGCAAAACACAGCAAGTGTAGCCAGTTAGTATTTAAGTGATAAACTGATTTTAGTTAGTGTCTGAGCTGGATGCAAGAAATCTGTAAGGTATACCAGCTGCTAAATTCTTCATAATCTAGCTCCTAAAGGGGTGCCAGATTCAGTCGTCTTTGGGATTATTGATAGTTCTTTTAAATATCCTGATCTACATAAAAGATTTATCAACCACATTTAGCCATCTTCAGCATGTTATTATATGTTAATAGAATAAAAAATATATAGAAATCAGTTAACAAATAAGAGATGGTAAGACGAGCTATAACAAATTAGTGAAATCTAAAATAGTTTTATCAAGAATGGGTATGCTAGAACGATAGAGTATGTACTTAGTATGTGTGAGGCCCTGGGTTCTATCCCTAGCACCAACATAAATAACTAAATAAATCATATATATATACGTATATATATATGTATATATAAATCATATATATAGTCATCTATATATATACGTATATATATTCATAACCAATACTTCAATAAAGGATGAAGCTAGGTTAGCTTGTTGTAGGTCTATTCTCTGTTCCTCTGTGAGAATTTTAGATGTCCTATTTGGTGGAAGAAAGTGTGCAGACAGACAATGATGGATGGATGGGTGGACGGATGAATAGATGGATGGATAGCTGCTAAAGTGGATATGTGCATTGAAAGAAGATGTAACAGAGTGCTTTCATCTAAAGTCACTTGATGTTGTTCCAGAAGGAAAAAGAACAAAGGAAGAACTGGAAACCACACATGGGATTAGCACAGCTGAGCAGGAGTCTGAACACATTGGTAGGAGGAAGAGCTATTAAGGAGGTTGTCAGACTAGACAGATGATCCATTACCAATGGAAACCAAAGAGCTCTAAACCATTAGCTGAGGCTCTAATCCTCTCAGGCAGGGATTCAGATCTGAATGCATGGGGAGACAATCAGAATCCACCTAGGAAGGTTCCTGCTGCTTATATGAGGATCATGAGAACACCACAAGATCCAAACCACAAGCGTTTCTTGCAAAACATGGAGCAAATCGTGAAATTGAAGCTAATCATAATGTAGCCAGTCTACAGCCCAGGGATACTTAAGAGTACAAATAGGACCTCTTTGGCTTGATAAGAGTGTCAGACATTTATTATCAATGTGTGAATGAAAGAATTTACTTAAAAGTAATTTATTCCAAGTATTTGTGGGAAAAGGGGTGCTATTGTTGCTTTTAAAAATGGTACTTTTACATGTTTTCTGCTACTGCTATCTCCTACTCATTATTTTGAGACAATGTAGTGAACTGTTTAAAATTACAACTGAATACAAACTGCCTAATATGGATTCTTTCTTCTATTTTCTTATTAGCTGTGTGACCTTAGGTTTGGGGGCTTCAGTTTCCTTCTCCACAAAATGGGTTTAAAATACCACTTAAAACATAAAGGTGTCGAGTTTAAATGAGTTACTATGTAAACCATATTTATACTTCCTTCTGTTATCTGCTGAGTGGCCTGCAGGTATGCCTATCTTCATCATATGCACTAGCCTGTGGGCAAAGACTGATGCTGGAGCTGTTCCTTAGTTGCAGTAGAAGAGGAGAAATGGGCTTCCTTATCCTGGCTAATTTGAACAAAGAAAATAGCAGTTAGTTTTGATGGAAACCATGAAAGGGCAAACAAGGCTCCATGCTTCCAATATTTTTAATGGAAAAATAAAGAGTTAAGTGACTAAGCAACACAGAAAATTTACAACTCTTAGGCATGTGGTCCTTCAGTGCTCATTATAATTATTAAATACTCTGACCTGGTGCTACTCACCCCACTTGGGATGCTTTGCCTCATCCACCAGTTTCCATTAATTGATGGTTTACCCATCTTTCAAAGCATGGAACAATGTACTGCCTTTATTCCTAGCTACAGGGATTTGTATTATTAAGTTATTATGAAAAATAACTTTTCATAACGGTTATTTTTGAACTTGCCTTGTTTATCATATCAGACTGCAAACTAAGACAAAAATCCTGTTATCTTGTTCCATTACCACTTGTTATTTTAAATCACCTGTCTTCCTTCCATTTGACCAACCCCTTGTGTAATAGTGCACAATTAACATTTGTTGAATTATAAATGAACACCAAATATAGATTCTCAAGGAGTTCCAGTCCCTGATAAAACTCCCAGGAAATCTTTTTCCACACTTCAGTTAGACTTGGTGTAATAATCTTGATGGCTTTTTAACAATTATTTTGGTAAACATTTGCTCCTGTAGGTTGTTAATTACTAAAAAAAATAAATAAATAAATTATATTCTCTCCACTGTTAGATCTATTTGGATCTCTCTGAAGATCTCTCTGAATTCTTGCTCTTGTTTCTATTGTTCTCATGAAACCCCTGCTTGCTGCTGTTTTCATGTATTAGACATTTGAAATGCTGAATTACTTTGCATCGCATTTGCTCTTGTATTGTCTAGGCCCTACTTGGCCTCCTAGGGTCGTCACACCATAATCTCAAACACAACATGTGCCTTGTGGCCCAGATGTTTTCCAAGAGGGAAAGCTTTAGCCAAGAAAAGCAAGATAGTATCTTCAATACCCAAAGGAATTGATATGACTAAAAAGCAGCCACACAGCCAACTGTGTAGCTGTCCAAGAAAAAGTGAGCCTATTATTTGTGTAGTTGGGGTTTCTGTGATCAAATAGTAGAATTTGAAAAAAGAAATGTTTCTGATAAGATCTTTTGCTTCACAGATTCTCATAATATCTGCTTTTGTAGTGTGGACTTGGGCATTCGGCAGTTTGTAGATAAAACTCTCGGATTGTGGCAGCAGTAAGAGGAAAAAACAACAAAAAAGGAAGAATGTATGGACTATGTGTTGTTTCTTCATACACGTGACAAGATTAAGAACTGCCCTTCTTTTCTAATACTTGCAAATAATACAAAGAATGTACAGAGATTGCTACTAGAACTAACCTTGGACTGAAGTGACTATTAAACTACTCTTTCAGTTGTTTTTTTTTTTTTTTTACTCCTGACAAGATTTGCCTTGAAAGTTTTTGCTGTGAGCAGAAATACCTACACTGATAGTTTGGTTTTCTTTATTTTAATGGTAATGTTTTCATGCGGTGAGGGCCCCTTTTGGATTAATTACCTTTTAACAAAGTAACAATATCATAAAGTTACATCTATAGTTTCATTTCATTGTCCTAAGAGTTCTCATCTTTTTCATTACCAGTCACACAGCTTGTGGATATGAATATGAAATCCTGGCAGTGTGGAATGTCACACATATGTCATGATGTTACCCAGAGAAATTTGTGGAACTGAAGCCTCCATAGTGTCTGCGACCACCAGTTCTTGCAGTCTTACCTGAAGAATTTCAAACAAGTTGCACATAATAGTAGGCATGAGTTTATTAGAAGAGATAGGAAAAGGGAAAAAAAAGGAACCTTCTCAAGGGAGAAAGGGAGAGAATGGGTCCTCTCAGAGAGGTAAGGGATGACATGTCCCTCCTGCCTTCCTGTTTTATTGGAGCTCTCAGAGAAGGAGAGAAGTTTCCAGAGACTCCCACCCGGGCTTACCTCTTGAGTTTTAACTGAGAACAGGATGACATCAGACTTTCCAGTCTCCACTGTGCATACTCTTACCCCATGGAGGGTATTGTTATGACATGCTAACGGTCAAAGGCAACTCTGGGTCACCTTGACCTGCACTGACCAGTACTAATTGGAGTTTGTTCTTATAGATTTTATGATTGGTGAGCTTTGCTTCTAATTATCCTGTCTCCCTGAATCCTGGAATCTGGTCTGCATCGGGTCACGGAAGTCCCTGCTTCAGGATGACTGTGTTCTTATCAGCAGAGAGGCATCTTTGGGCCTGCATTTCTCCTGCAGAGCAGGTTGTTGGTGAGAAATGCAGCATATCCCATCCGTTTAGGCCAGAACAGGGCCATAGTGGTCTCAGGTAAATTGCTTTTTAAAAGAAAGCATGTGTCAACACAGTAGGCCCAGCTATAGAATTATCCCTATAACCTCATGTTCCCAGTGTTCATGTCTGTCTTCTATCATTCCTATCATTGATAATGTCTTAGTTGTCAGATTCAGTCCTACCTCTTGCCTGTGAATGTTTTGGCTTCTCTTCTAATCTGAATAGCCTAAATTATATCATTGTCTGACCTAGTATAAGTGAAAGGAACTCGTAGGAAGATGCTTTTTGGTCCCAGGGTTTATCTAGATATTTAGGTCTACCACAGGAAAAATGGTTGAGATGTCCATGCCCTTTTGAGCTAGACTTGAATACACCTTCAACTTGGAAATCCTAGACTTGGTATTTCCTGGGGTTTTTAGACTCCAATGGAGCTTGCTACTCAAGACTAGTTAGATCCCAGTGCTTCTCAAATTCAGATTTTTAAGTGCGGCTGACTCCTTGTTTTCTCCAAATGAAATCTTATTGCTCTGTATTTAAAACAATAAATCAGACTTTCTCGTGTGGAAGTAATTGCAGGAACGCCTGATTCCATTGGCCATGTTTCCACTTGGCCTTTGTTACAGCCCCTGAGGCAGCTTCAGTGACACCTTCATTCACCCAGCACCTTGTGACAGCTCTGCTCTACAAGCAGGACTGGACCTACTGTACTTACCAGTTTAATGTGAATGGAGACCTGAAGAATGAGTAGGCTCAGCACTTCCCTCTGCCCTCATTCCCAGACAGGAAGGCATTTACTCCAAAGTGTTGGGCTCTCAAGTTTTCTCTGGGTTCTGAATCTTTGAGCGAGTAATAGTTTATGAAGACCCAGGGTTTCAAAAGACTAAAATTATCACCTCTATATCTCCTGGTGAAGGTAAACTCCAAGGACACATAAACAAAGCTAGGGACTATACACCATGACCTTTTTCTTTTTTTCTTCTTCATATTGCTATTAACATTGAACAGAATACTCCTTTATTAAGAGCTGTTGATACTTAGCCTTGGGTGGTGATCACAAAACAGACAATTAGGAATTTAAGATTATTTTATTTTATATTTCTAAAGTAACTAATCATTATCTGAGAGATCATCTAATGGCTTTCTAGGAATTTTGTTTGGAGTATATGTTTGACCATGTCAAGTGTAACCTTCTCTGTTCTTTAAGAAAAAGAAAGTCTGTAAACATCCTTTTCATGTAAGTGTATAGGTGAGATACAGATTCAGTCTCTGACACTGCACTCTGCTTGGTTTCCCCTGCTTATGATGTCCATTGAAAACACATCTTTCCCAGGGCCTCAGTTCTGCAAGTCACACTGAACACACTATTAGGAAACAAAGAATCTGAAAATGATCTCAGGAAAAGGGGATTCCAGTTGCAACCACCAAATATGCTAGATAATAATGAATGAATAAATGTGTTTATTATGTATTGAACAGTTGTTGAAAAGTGTTAATATATTCTTATATAGTGGGTTTCACCTTTAGAAAAAGGTAGCTTTTAAAATCTTAATATCCTGCCAAAGTTAAATAATGAAGAGATAATAGCAAAGAAGCTCTGGGAATTGTTGGTGTGATCAATCTGTAAAATTTGTATTGGAGTTTCGTGTTACAGGGATACTTTAGTGGCATACTTCTTTTAGCTTTTATATTAATGGCTTGAAATTTTTAAAAAAAATTATATATATCCTGTTTTCCCTAAAGAAAAAATGATACTGCCCTAATTACATCATCATAATCTTCAGAGCAACTAAATACCTTCATTGAGCATCCACTGTATATGTATGAGAAATAAAGCTATGAGATCTGTTTCCTATTCTTCTTACTTCCTATTCTTCTTTCTATAACTTAATTAGCCTCCAGACCCCAGTTCTAATATGCATAACGACTAAGTGTATTCCAAATGCAATCAGTTTTATTTTTTTTAAGTGCTCTCAGGACAAGG
Organism: Glaucomys volans; assembly: GCA_020662805.1. NCBI lineage: Eukaryota > Metazoa > Chordata > Mammalia > Rodentia > Sciuridae > Glaucomys > Glaucomys volans. Next base: position 291,727 of record JAJEJO010004695.1, on the reverse strand, counting down.
TCAAAGATACCTATTACATATACACACTATAGGAATTTAGCACAGTTGACCACCAGCAATAGACACAAAGATTTATTCTGTGTAGCTATTTTCTAGCCTGCTGGATTCCAACCAATTGCCTAATGGATCATGAGTGAGTCAGTTTCATTCAGCTTCTTAGCAAAGTCAATTTGCCCAGCAGCACACAGTTTTTTGTCATGTAGGATTTCTGCCTGGCTTTGCTGTGACAGGCACATTCTGCCTGTGTTTCTGCTTCCCTCGATTCCAACTGGGGTTTGGCCCCAGTAGGCAAGCCTCTAGGGAGTTGTCCTGAGAAGGAAAAATGATGTAATAAAAGCTTCCCAGAAAAATTAGACTCTACAATTTACCTATATTCCAAAAGTGGGTCAGGCAACCAAAATATCCATGTATTAAGTTGGATTAATATTTGTGCATGCAGTGAACAACAGCATTTGCCCTTTGATACTTCAGACTCAATTGATCTATTTTAAGCTGCAGGAAAAATAATGAATGTAGGATACATCTGGAAGGGACTGAATAGCATTTGCTAATATACCTGAGTTACATCCCAGTGTGGGTAGGTCAGTGTGTCTGTTTTTAAGGAAATCTGCTCAGTGCGTGGGACCAAGGGATCAACCCTACACAGGAGGGACAGGAGGTAAGATAGGCACACCTTCTTTATAGTCCCTCCTCCATGATTGCTATGGTTGGAATTTTTCTGTCATGTATTTAAAATACAAGCAAATTACAGTTGTCCTTGTGAAGGAAAACCATATTGCCAAATGCCTTTGATTGGTTGTGAACAATCAAGAAGCCATTATTCTTAAGGAAGATACTGGTGTGGGAGCTTCTGATTGCACATACACATAATCTTAGAAGAGATACAAACTTATTATGTAAAGTCACTATTGTTTTACCTGTTTTTTCTTTTCTGCAGGTCACTGTAGAAAAGTTCATTTAAGAAAACCCCAAAAAACAAAAAACTTCACATTCTTAAATTGTCGTACTAGCCACTGGCATTGGGAATAAAATACAGAAGCAGCATGCTCTTCCTTTGTAGCTAGTTTCTATTTCAGAAATTATTAAATAGTACATGCTAGGTCCAAAAAAAAAAAAATCTGCAGTTTTGCTTCCCATTGGAGAAAATGTGTGTTAACATGTATGTCACTTTGCTTTATTCCCTTCTATTTGATATAGTAAAATCAAGGTCTTGTGAATCATTGTGGAATCAAGAGTTGCTCCTGCCAATAAGATAAGGTTTTGTCCCATTATTCATACGTTGTATTTGTTGAAAGTGCATAAAAGACCGATGAGCTGCACAGACTCTCGACTTTCATTTTTGAGAACAAGAGCAGTCCTCTTGTTTCTTTGATTCTGTTCTGAAGGACTGTTCATAAGGACGCATACCTCATGCCTGTCTGTTTTCCCCTTGCCTTTAGTTTCTTCCTGTCTAGCCAGAGGAGCAGGTTTTTGGCATGGGTTCAGCTGCGCTTTCTTACCTGTTACACATCAAGCACATTCTACCTGGGAGAGACTAGTGTATTCTTTTCACTAAGGTTAAAGGTTCCTAACTTAATCTTCTACTCTGCCTTTCACCTCTAGCATCCATCTGGTTTTAAAAAATACATGTCCTAAGATACATCCAACACTTGTTAATATCAATTAGTATCATAATTCAAAGCCTAGATTGCAGATGTTCATCGTAATACTTTGCCAATGTTCTTACGACTGTTTCTTTTTCCCAGAGATGAGTGTTCCAATTTAATTGTGTTTTATTTTCCAGAGTTTTCTATATGTAACTATTCTGACATTTCAGAGATTGTGGTATTCCTACATTTAGTCTCGTGAGGTGCTTCATTTTTGAAAGTACTCTTTATTGTGTTTTTTATTTCACTGTACTAGATCAGTTCCTTTTTTTTTTTAAGCATGACTAATAATAATAAAGTCTGAGCTCTGGTCTCATATTCCATATTTTAATTGTATAAAGCAGCTATGAAGACCCACACTGACAAGATCCTGAGCCTAAATAAAATTAGATCATGTCTAAAAGAAATTATCCTGTGATTTGAGCAAAATGTGTGGGTGGGCATACAGTGCAAGAGACAGAATCCTTACACGCAGCCTCTGACACTGATATTTCCTCAGCTTCTACTTAGTGTCCTCATAAAATAAAGGAAGCTTTGGTGTGTGGAGTGTACTCATTTTACAGATTAGGACAATAGAGCCTAAAAAGAATGAATTATTTGCTTGAAATCTCATAGCCAGGGTCAGCTGGTGCTTGTTCTCATTCTCCCAGCATGTTCTTTGTCTAGCCCTGTCTCCTTGGAGCCAGCTCCAGCAACTTGGTGTTTAATAGCTGCTGATGGTACAAAAGGAGAAGGTAGATGAAATTCTAGAAGCCAAGTCAATCTTGAGATTCTAAAATTCAAGTTGTGAACTCAGGAATTTATAAACAGAACTGTAGTATATCAGTATATCTTTGTCACAGTTTTATGGGGAAGTACAGAAATGGATAAAAAGCAGAATGGCACTTTCTATACCTGCTAAGTGGAGACCTCAGAGAGTAGTCAGGGAAGAATTTTTTATGGCAAGATTTTGGATTAAAAAGCAAAATGGTGAAAAATCACAGTTCAAAGTGCTTGAGACCCAGTATAGTTGTTTAATGTGCGGGTGGTGATTGCAGTGTGGATCTCCAGATGCATAAAATATCACATGGTCAGAAGTCCCACTCCTTTTTGCTGATATCATTAAGTGCCATCTGTTAAAAATCAGGTGCTTACAAGCAAGAGTATTTAAAGAAGCACAAGAAAAAAGGCATTGTATGTCTCATTATCAAAATGTAACATCCAAATAAGGATATTATCAAATAGTGTAAGCAGTCCAAGAGCAGAGCAAAGGAATGTCCACAGTCTCTTAAGCCAGTGTCTGGATGCTAAAAAATCAGACTGACTAGTCAATGAAAGTGACCACAAAATTAGATGATTTTGATCCAGAAGAATGCATTAGCCTCTTCCAAGTGTGTTTGCCAGTTTTCCATTTCTGCTCTTCCCCTCTTTAGCCCAGCCCCAGGTGGACATGAAAATAGCTTTCCATTTTGTTTTAGAAGTTCATGTCACTAGGCTGCAACATGAAGGAAAAGTATTCTCATCAAAATCATCATTCTTAGGGAAACCAAGAAAGAAAAGACTGCTTATGTCTTGTAGAGTGTTTCCCAAGAGTTGGAAAGTATTGGATAATGTCATAATCTTCTTCACTTGCACAGTTCTTTAATTACCTTAGAGAGGGGAAAAAATATAAGTGGTATAAATCTACTTCACACTTTTTAATTGAAAACTGTATCTTTGCCCTCTGTAGTTTCTCAAGTTGCTTCTAATTTGTGTTTAACTCTTTCAGCAACACTGATCTCTGGGCTGCTTCACATTAGGGATTATATAAGAGCCCTGACAATTATCGTCATTCAGAAATATTGATCCTATTAAGCAGCATCCCGATTTTTTTCTGCTTTGCCTCTACCTGTCCTTTTATTTTTCTTTACAAGTGCTTTGAAGGTGAAAGACAGTAAACCCTCACAGTTCATTGCCTTTGGGGATTATTTCATATATCTGAGTTTCATACTTGATGTAGGCCATACAGTCAAGGTTCCATGAACTATAAAGTTGGATGGATGTTGCCTGCCATTCAATTCCATATGTAGAACTAAGTCACATGGTGCACTAAAGCCAAAAGAGAAAGATCTTCAGAGAAGTGTATTGGTCAAAATTGAAGTGGTATTGTACGGGCTGGACTTGTGTCAGCTTGTTTTGTTGATGAATTGCTGTCATACCAGAGAAGATAGTCCTACATTAGTCATTGCTACTATAATACTACTATATATAATAATAATACTATAATAGTCAATTTGCTGTACCTTTAATTTTCATCAGCCATTGGTTCTTCAAATATCCATACATCTTTCTTACAGATGCATGGATAATTTTGAGCAATACTCAATTCAATTATTGTTTGCTGCTTCATATCTAGAATTAATTGCTTATTTTTGGCTTGAACAAACCAGATGGTTACTTTGTGCCAAATACTTACCTCTTGCTCCAGAGGTTTGTTCCCTCATCTTGACAGAGCTTTCTTCTTGGCCTGCAGGACCTTGTAGCATTCCTTCTGAGGGCCAATATCCTCCTTCAGGATTCATACACAATGCAGAAGTTCAGCTCAATTATATAACTCTCCAGCAGAAAGAGCTAATGAGTTTTAGAGCTGAAAAGAAACCTATGTATGTATATGCTAGAGTTGGTTAGTAATAGTAATAGGAGGCCAATCCCAAAATACATGGCAAATCACTTAGAAATACAGTTGCAAAGGAAGATGGGATTCTTATAAATCAGTGAAGTAAGGCTCAGTTGCTTTTTATAGCATTTGAATTATTGCTTAGGCTTATTAAGAATTAGGAAAACAAATTACAGTGCTGTCAATGATACCTCAGCATAATGTAGAGCAATCTGTTAGAAATTGGTATGCTGAAAAGATAACTGCCATTTCTAGTGAGTAACACATAAGGGAAGGACATAGAATAGAATTGCTTTTTTGTATAGCATTCAAGAACAGCTGGAAAATGGGAGATGTGTAGAAACAGTAAGACATCAAGAAGTATATATTAGTGATTGCACTGTAGGAAAAGTGCATTACAGCAGAGTTGTGAGGACAGACAGGATCTGCTAGCTATCAGGGGCTATTGTGTGCATTGTGCCCACATTTCAGCAAGAATGTGATAAGCAGGAGCACAGCTTTAATGTATTATTATAGTAACCTTGCTGTCTTTGATTTCAGTGCAGAGCAATCGTTGGAGATTGCAGATGTTAAAAATCATGGTATATAAAGCATTCAGAAAACAGACCTGAGCATCCTTAGAAAGGGAGAATGACCAAGCCTAGAGGAAGGGTGAGCTGTAGGACCAGGCAAGGAAGCAAAGATTCCACTTTACTTCAGTATACATGGCCTTGCACCAGTACCAGTGAGGACAATGGCTCACATCCTAGAGGATGGTTTACCCCATCCCACTGAGGTCAATTTCTGAGAATTACTCGTGTGTCTTTTTTGAATCAAGTATATCATAGAAGTAAGATAACACTATCCTTCATACAAAGTTATTATTTGGGTGTTCATATGATATTAAATATATTAATCTGGTATTGAAATCTTAGGTCTTCAAATGATTTCCAGAAAGCTTTCAGTCTGAGGACTTCCTGCAGATAGGACTTCACCTAGATAGACTGAGGAAGTATCTTGTCCATTTCATCCATTTACAGATAAGGAGGGTATAAATCTTCCTAATAAAAATTCCACAATGGCCATTATTAATGCTTCCAGTGATACAAACCCTAAAACCAACACAATTATTCTACCAAGTATGTTTTAGTCCCATAATGATATACATTCTCCCTGTGTTATTCTCATGACTTTGTATGCCTTTGTACTTCATAAGAGTGTTTGTTTCATGCTCAATTAGTTTGAAACTTATGTATGAGCAATTTTGCATGGATAAAACTACCATGCAACTATAGCTTTAATTAAGTAATCATTAAAAATGAAACTTGTCTGCTTCCTCTTGGTTCATAGTTGACAGTGATTGAGGGGCTTGGTATGCCTGCAGTGGCACAAAAATGGAATCAGTAAATCAGAGCAGTTGTCAGACCCAGATTCTGATTAGTTAAACAGCTTGCCTGGGTTAGTGATTAATGCAGTTGTAGGGAGAGAAATCTGCTTCCCTGGAGAAGTCAGAAGAGATCCTTTAATGGAATAGAGTTATGTGACAGTTGTCCAATTGTGTGAACCATCTTTGAACTTAGTCAAATGTAGATGTAATTTAATATTGGGACTTGAAAAAGAATGGAAATATGATTCAAAATGTAAGAAAACAGAATTTTATGGTTTCTTCTTTTAAAATTTGTTTTATGTTACCATATGAATGTGATTAGTGTAGCTTTTAAGATCATTAGAATTTCTTTCCTTTTGTTTTCTTGAGCCGTCTTTTCTCTGAAAACAAGCCAATATTAATGGTTTGTATTTTCTGTAATGTCGATATGTAAATCCTTTTTCAATAACATAGAGGTTCGGCATCAACAAAACAAAAAAGTAATTGAAATATTCACATGTTTCTGCCTCCCTTTCCCAGTATTTAATAATTCAAGTGGTTTTTAAAAGTTTGATTCATTACCTCGAGATGCATTGTGTATCATAAGAGTTACCACTTGAATATGTCCAATGGAGTGTTTATTTTCAGTGTAGTCTCAGAGTTATGCAGTCCATTACCACCATATGATTCTAGAACATTTCAGTTGTGCCAAAACAAACCTCATACCCATTAGCAGTCATTTCCCATTTTCTCCTTTCAACTTCCCCCCATATATTCTAGTGTTTTTGAAGCAGGTGTTCTGCTTAGGACTTGATGTTTTGTGCCTTTAGCTAGCAAAAAAAGTAATGATTATAAATTATATATACCAATTGATTGCACATTTTCATTGGTATATATAATTTGTTAGAATGTTTTCACTTCATTTTTAATGAAATAATAACTAATGAAATATTTTCATGTCCATAACTTTTGAAACAATTTTGGCAATATTTTGAATGAAATGAAAGGGCTGAAGTGAATGCTTTTATCTAACTCATGATCAATGTAATCAGAAAACCAAAATTTCCTAGGTAAGATAAGAGCGAATTCTCATTAAGAAAGAAAATTGTTACTTTTCCACCAGTGTAAATACTATTAAATTGTATAAACATGTGTAAATATAATTTGGATCAGTATTACCTTTAGAAAGTATATAACTCATTGCATTTATTCGACAAATACTTCCTTTTTACCACAAAAATGTCCAGTTACCTCTAAAATTGGTACATTTGTGTGCTAGGTTAAAGAATTGAGTTGAAGTTTATCTCTATGAACAGAAGGACTTGATAAGCCTTTTGATAACATAAATAAAAATACAAAGGTAATATGTGATTTATGATGCTTAACCAATATCTTTAATTTATGAGTATACTGCACACATTTTAAAATAAGCAAAGGCCATGTTAATGTAGGACTCTTGCTTGTTCTTGGCAAGCCTTCCCCTTAAGCATGTCCCTTGTCCTGTAGATGCTGACCACACAGACTTACATTCACTTAGTAGATCAGGCTGTGTGTCCCTTCATGCCTCTGGTTCTTTAAGTAGGGCCCTTTCTCAGCCTTTGTAAATCCAGTCTGGCCACTTCCTCATCACCCTGGCCCTTTGCTTGTCCAGATCTCAGTTCCTGGTGCTTGCCCACAGAAGCCATTTTCAGCTTTTCAGGTCCCATTAGTATCCTCAGAGCACTCTGGTTTTCAAAGCAGCATTATGAACTTGTATTAGTTTGTTTTCCAACATGTAGAAAGATTAGGAAGCACTGGCCAAGTTGTGCAAGCACACGTGTACTCACACATTCACTGTGCATATTGTGCTGACAGTTTGGTATCTCTGTAGAAAATCTATATTGTGTACTTTTTATTAGGTCATATCTCCCTTCCTTTCAAGAATTATGATGACTGTTTCTTTGCATATGTTATGACTGTGAGATTCATTCTGTGTGTTTAAATGAAGAGACAAGAATATCAGGAATGATGCCTTGCAGGTAACTGGCTAGTTCTCTTAGAAAACAAACATCTGAACTGGGATTGTAGCTCAGTGGTAGAGTGCTTGCTTAGCATGTGTGAGGCCCTGAGTTTGATTCTCAGGACCACATATAAATGAATAAATAAAATAAATGTCCATCCAAAACCAAAAATGTTTTTAAAAAATAAAAAACAAACCAAACATCTTTCTCTTAGAAGAATGACAACTCAGTGATAGAGGGGTATGAAGACTATAAGGATCCGTATGTGTCAAGATGATTTTTAAGTATTAATTGTTGTGATCTTCAACTGAAGTAGTTCTACATTTTTCCAAAGGTTACATATCTTACTAAGTTCTTGATTTCTCAACATATTAAATCTATTTTGAAGGAGGCAAAATTGTCAACTAAAGTAAATGTATGCAACTAAAAGATGATTTGCTTTGCTAAATTTGACAAAAAAAAAACTGAGAAAATTACAGATTATTGATCAGTTGTCACTTTCTAACTTATTTATGTATTTACTCACCCTGCTTTGTTCCATGAAGGGTTTAAGGTACTTTAATGTTCAGTGTACATTTCCTTGAACAAAAAGAAAACATTAATGTTATGCCTTGATAAAGGAAGGACCCACTGAATTGAAACTTTGACATGTCCATTTGGAACTGACAGTGAATACCAAGATCATGAGATCACAAAAATGCCATTTCCTTGACATTTTATCAAGTCTGGTTGCTAGGAATTATATTTTCTCTTTTCCTAATAATCAAGTACACTTCTTGGATAGCTTTTTTCCAAGACTAGCAAGCTCTCATCTTTGAGACTTTAGTCACATATTAAGCCTCAAATATGGAAAACATTTTAATTCTTTTCTTGCTATAAGAACACAAATCATTCATCAGAAGAACTCAATCAATAAATACTGGTTGCTTAATGAAAGTGTATCCAGATTCTTACCTTTAAAGCATTGATCAGAGACTGCCCATATATTATAAAATGACTCTGGCAAGGCACACTCACTCATTTCTCTGAGAAACCTGTGAGAAAAATGTGTCCTCCTATGTCTGGGAGGCATGGGAAGACATGTCAGTGTTCACATGTGCCCAGTGGTCATATGTAAGATCATGTTTGTACACACATGAAAATCAAGAGAGTCTGCAGAAGTAAACAGTAAGCTGTCTTTGGGCGTTTGTGTTGAGAGAGGTTAATTTTCAAGGCAGAATGAATTAATGCATTATTCTATTTTCAATATTACTGTGAATTTTCACTTGCAAAATTTCAGGTCAACTCTTAGAATTAGAGGACTGTAAAAATAAAAAAGAATAAGATGAATTGTAAGATCACTTACTATTTTCTTTTGTCTTACAGTTCTTTTGTTTTTTATTTCCTTTCTTTAATGACCGCTTTTTTCAATAATGATACAATCATAAAAGTTACTGAATGAAGGCTACCCTAAAAGTGCCTGTGTTTGGGTTTGAGATTGGTTTACCTTAATTAATCAATGGTTTAACTGGGTAGCATTTAATTATACTCCCTATTTGCTTGCAAAAGTACTTTTTCTATTTGGGTTTCTTAAGTAATGGTATTTGTTGTGATTAGAGGATGGAAGAAGTATTGAAGTGGTATTTAAAACTGTAGGGACATTGCACATCTCTGTGGTCTTATCTGACCTTCTTCAATTGAACCAATTAGAACCTTGAACACAAATAACAGATGAGAGGGGTTGCCACTGACAGTTCTGGAATCTGAATTTGTAATGAATACTATTAGTTCTACAATGTCCTTCCATCTGCTTGATTTTCCAAATAACTGGAGAAATGCTTTGATCTCTTTTGTCCTATGATATTGTAGAGATATCCTGTTAATGATTTAAATTTTTTCTTATTTTCACAAATATTTGACTCAGGCTATAATGCCATATTTGTAAACTTACATGAAAAGCGGTACCATTATTCTGATTCCTGAACTTTTCCAGTAGAATCTGAGATATCATTATTAGAAGTAAGTCAGAAAATCAATGAACAGGGTCAAATGAAATCAGTCATTTTTTTTCTACCAATAACAATAGGTCATTTAAAAAAAATCATTCCACTCACACAGATCCACAGGAAGTCATTCAATTTCATGACTCAATATTCTTTATTGTACATTTGATACCATTTCTCCAAAAAATAGAAAAAGGACATGTGATAGAAGAAAATGAAACTTAAAAAAAAATCAATTGTAAAGTGGAAGTTTTACTTGGAATAAGAAGAGTTTTTCCTGCCATATAACCACATATAAACAAATCTTATGTCTTCCATTGAAATGGTTGTATTATATTGCTTTCTCCTGAGCTGCTACGTACTTTTCCTCTTCTGAAGCAGTTTCTTTCAGGACTTTGGCAATTGATGGGTACTCTTAAGGAAGAGGCGCGTCAGATTGCATTTTTCATGTCTTTTTTTATACATTAAAAATAGAATTCACTTTCTTCAGGTCAGTTTACTCATGGGAAGGAAAATATAGAAATGCAAGACTGTGATATTCTTACCTTTATATGGGGCATAGTGTCTTTAAAAAAAACACACACACACAATAAAGCAAGCTATTTTAAAAAAATTGCAACCAACACAGGAAAATTTTTGCCAACTCTTTAGAATAAAACTAAAATAGAATAAAACTATTTAGAATAAGTACACAACTTAGTTTGTACTCTATTCTTTAATATAGGGATGCTTTAACATAATTAATGGCTGAATACCTGTTATTTTTGATGAATTATGTCACAGCATATTCATTCTTTGAAAAAGTGACAATTTCTCCAGGGAAACGCTAGTAACTCCTGCAGAGGGCCATCACTGTCCCTTCTGAGTCCTTTGCATTTGCCTTGCTGGTGGTACATTGATTAATTTCAGATGCCATCAGCAAAAAATGGAAAAAGCTGAACAAGCACTTATAAACTAATGTACTTTATAGAACAGAGCACTGGCCCTTCAGTAACAGAGAACGACTCAGAGGAAATGAGCTAATTTAACAAATTGGCTGTTGCCCACCAGATATCTGAGCAGAGGAATGATATATGCAAGGTATGCTAGAAATAATGTTTTCTTCCTTTTTTTTCCCCTCCATCCTCCATCACCCAATATCCTCTGAGGAGTCAGTAAGGTGGGAGGGACAGATTGGTGAATTTTTAGTGATGTGTTGAGCTGAATTCAGTGAATTTAGAGTTGAATCTTCAAAATGATCATTTCTATTCCAAGAGTTCAATTATAATCTGGATTTTTTATTTGAGGAGCAATGATGCAACAGCTTCACACAAGACACCTTTAAAGAACTTTTGTATAATAGGTGGGAAGATTAATCTGTATGTCACATAAGAAAAAAAATTAAAAATAAATAATGTATTTTATGACATGGACACAGCAACTGAACAAACAAAAGAGACAGTCCAAAATCTCTATTGAAAAGCAAGTTCTAGTGTCCTAAGTTTCAAACTAGTTTATGATTTTTTAAAAAAATGCCTAAGTGTTTCCTGCATTTCAGTGCAATAAATCACATTATTCCAGACTTTTATTTTGTCACCATTGTCAGGAAATTAATGGAATATGTTCAATTATTTCTGGGTTGGAAAATATCACTAAAATACAGTGCACTTGAAGTCAAAGCACAAACAAGCTTCTATTTATCATTTATAGGCATGTTTTATTGTTCCTAGTACATTTACTCACCCCCAGCCCCATTCATCTGCTGATGGCCAATAAATGCTATAGAAAGTCCCATCATTGAAATTAGTAATCTTTGGGGACAGAGATGGAGTTACTGCCTGGCAGTCTAGATTTGTCATCAGTGAGATGTGCTTTTTATGGCCACTGAAAATATTGGTTTGACTTAATAAAATGTAGAGTTGTTTTTATGGTTAGACGTGCTTATTAAATTCTGAACACAAAAATGTCCTTTGATAGCCATTTGAATTTAAAAATGTATTTAATAAAGTAATGTTTTTAGGCATAACAATCAGCATATGATAAGTGACCACATATTTTAACTAGCTTCTGCTACTCTTGGCTAAAACTGCAAAAATTGCAAAATTTGTCTTCAGAAATGTACCAAAGTAGGAAATTTGTGAAAAACATGAGCTTTTTTTTTTATTTTGAGAGGGGATTTTTTTCTAAATATCCTCTTTATTTACTATTCCAATAAGAACCAGTAACTAATTGGTGAATTAGAATCAGGGTACTTGATATTAAGATTTAGGTATAGCACTCAGTGATCCATAAAAATCATATCAGATATTGCTAAATAGGAAAATTGTTGGGCTTAACCCAAACCCTCAGCATCATTGATGTATTGAGTTTAATCCTCTTAGAATAATAAAACCTCATAGTTGGAAGAAATTAAGTATTGCTTCAAGTCCAAAGCTGTCTCCCTCCCAATGCAATGAGTCACTTAGAAGAACACTTCCTAGAGTCAACCAGTTTATGCTTTCTGTAGTTAAAACCTACCAAGACTTACTCTTTTTGTCTTTGACTAGCCCTACAATTTTTTTTAACACATTTACCTGACAATTGGTGTTCCTATAGCTTCAAATAATAAGATCAAATTTCTACATTTTCTAATTTTTTTTTTAATTTTAATTTATTTTTGGTACCAGAGATTAAACCCAGGGGCACTTAGCCTCTGAGCCACATCCCAAATTCTCCCCACATACTTTTTTTTTTCTTTTTCCTCACATTTTTAAATTTTGAGATAGGGTCTCACTAAGTTGCTTAGGGCCTTGCTAATTTGCTGAGTCTGGCCTCAGACTTGCAATCCTCTTGCCTCAGCCTCCCAAGCCACTGGAATTACAAGTATACACTTTTGCACCCAGCCTGGTTTCTACATTTTAAAGATAGAAATATTCTGTATGTTTGACTTTGATACAGTAGGAAACCAGTAACATTTCCCAGAGTCATCTCCCCAGAGCAATTTCATCTCTCATTTTCATGTGGTAAAAGTTGAGGCTTTTAACCAAACAGAGTTCAGTCCGCCAGACCAATTCCATTTTTCTGGTTTTCTTTTTGCTGTATTCTGTTTGAAATCTATTTCCTAGAATGTCTGAGTCAGTGGCATGCATGATGGCTAAGTACAAAATGGGCGACCAAGATATTCCCCCACTTTTTCTGGAACTCCAATTCAGTGATAGTAGCATATACTTTGAAAAAATTGCCTGTGTCTATTTGTCTTCTTCTCTTTATCTCACAGTCCTCCTGAATTACCCTCTACACTGTGGTGTTTATGCTGTGGGCATTGCAAACTCAGCCTGATTCGGGGACTCCAGAAGTTTTTACCTCTCTGTGGTAGTTATCCCTATGAACTTAACCCTAGACCTCTCAGAGCCCAGAGAAAGCTCTTTGTTGACAGTGTTATTGACTCCTAGGTTATTATTGCATTTGGATCTGAACCCTGAGACCCTCAAAGGACAAAGAAAAGGGCAATAGTGTGCATGTGCGTGTGGGATGAGAAATAGATTTTATTAGCCTTGAAGTAAGTTTTAATTTGAAAGCTTCCTCCACCCCGTTCAGTTCAATCACAACAGAAATGGGGTGGAAATCCCTGAGGTCCAGCAACACTGTAATAGTGTATTTCTAATCTTTTTGCCAATTTGATAAGCAGTTTCACCATTGAATGAAAAAAAATATAGCCCCATGGTTTGTTTTTATAACGCTGTGTGAGAGATCGAGACAGAGAGACCAGGAGAGACAGAGACAGAGAGAGTGTGAGTCTTAGCAAAGGAAGTGTTTGCTATATAAATATGTTCCAAACAGTGTGTGGGCATATTCATTATTCATAGGAAATCTAAATGTAATTTTATTTATATTTACTAAATATGGTGATGTTGCTTTCAGATGGAACACTTTATCCTGTGAATATTTTTTTACTTCTTGTTGTTTTTACAGCCGAGGGGATTGAATCCAAGGCTTTGTGCAAGCTAGGCAAGTGCTTTATCACTGAGCTACACTCTAACCCCAGCCTGTGAATCCTGACCAGCAAGGCTCTCAGAGGCTAAAACTGAGTTCTACCTTTGTTAGGTAAAGGAAATCCTAGGATTTTCCTTTAAGCAGGAATTTGGTCAGGCAGATGGTTTTATAAAGCACCCAGGGAGCCAGAGGTCGAGGGAGAAGTATAAAAAAGAAAAAGTGATCTAAGCTAGGAACATCAAATCTACCATTCAAGACGAAGTTTGACTCCTAGGCTATTAGTTAGAGAAAAAAGAAATTAAAAAAAAAAAAAATGGAGTTCTTTCAGGAACCCAAACATGTGTGGAGTGATTGGTAGACTGAATGGGAGAAGAGTAGCCTGATTTTAAACCATGGGGGACAGTGGACAGCCACAGATATAAAGGATGTAAGTCTGGTTAAAGGCAATTACTTACAAGACGATGATCTAGCAAAATGAGATAACCTGGAGTGATATAAATTATTCAGGCCAGGGTTTACATGCCTACACCAATTTTGCAAATACTAGATTTTTATTGCCTATGGGTCTGAGATGATAGGGGGTAGAAGGACCAAAGGTTTGTGACTGTCAATGAGAAGACCCTATTGTAATGGACAAAAATGTAATGGACGAAATGTAATGGACCAAAGACCCTTTTGTAATGGACAAAAGCTTATGGAGGACTTTCAAATGCTAATTATATTCACAAGTAGATCCAATGAAGGCATAGATGTGTTTGAGTATTTTTTATCTTTCTTTTTAAAAGTTAAACTTGAAAACTAAAGACTTTAAGAACTGTGTGGGTATACATAGAGATATGTGTGTATATACTAATTTCTAAGATTGTAGTTATAAAAGGATATTTTAAGGAGAATTTGGCCAATATTTTCACTTAGGAAAATAGTGTTAGTCTCATTATGATTAATACCATAGATAGTGAAAAATACTTTTTTAGAAATCTCTTGTAATAGTCCCTGAGATCTAGAAGTCATGAGGAAGGAGTAATGGCTTTCTTTCAGAATTTGAGAGTTTTCTCAAATGTTTCACTAAATACTCCTCTCACTGGTATACTCAGATCTAGTTAGTCATTAAAACTCACAGTCAAAATCAATTCTATACAGTAGGATTTTAACAGAAAGAAGATTTTACAAATGAATCTTTGGTGTCTTTGTAGATAAATGCTATTTAATTATCACTTTATATAACTTAAATTATTTAGTAAGTTTATGAAAGCTTATCAAGAAACAAGTTTTTAATTTTAGTACGATAATATTGGAATATTTTGAAAAAGTAAAAAAAACCTACATAGAAAGAAAATAATTTTTAAAGAAATAAGTATTTTTTGTTTGAATGCAATACTTAATTCATTACTTGATATATAATGCTTTTAATTCAGATAATGAAGGTAATTAATGACCATTTATTACATACAGCGGATTTGTTATTCCATAAATAAACATGCATTGGTATATTTGTATTGATATTGATTGAGAATAGTAACAAAATATTACTCCAAATTCATGGTATAATATCCTAGGGTGAGAAAATTGTAGATTTAAAATCTAAATTTGAATTCACATCTTTAGTAATAGTTGAGAGAAGGATAGGAAGACTAAAATTCACTATAGCAAAATGCTTCTTCAAAATTGTCTTCAGAGCAATTGAGAGGAGAGGAGAAAAATGAGCAAATGTTTCAAATTTAGTATGAAATAAACTGCAATCTTGAACTACTCAGGCAGTGGCACACAATTATATTTCGTGCCACAAAATATTAGAATTATATGGAAGGATTTCTGTATTAAATATTATAATAATGTAACTTTGAATTTCCCATCAAAAATAGTATTGTAAAGAAGATTTAGGTATGACTGTGTTTCAGGCTGTGTTCTACACAAACATATATGTAAATAAAGTTATGACTAATTGGCTCATGATGTTTGTGTTTTGGGGTTTTTCTTAGAAAGAATGTGATTTTTATTAAAAATAAGTTGTGGTTGCAACTTCCTTTCAGAAAATTGGGCTTTAGTATTAAATAATGCTAGTCCAAGGTTAAATATAAGAATATTTAAGACTGGTAAGCATTTTTCTTTTCTCAATAATAGGGAAAAAACTGGAGGCCTTCTTTCTGCCCTCTACTTTTCCCTCCCATCCAACTTCAATTTCTCAAGTTAAAGTTATAAATATTTGTTTTTAGCCTACAGGAACTCCTTGTAAATGAAATAATCTTTCATTATTACAGGTAGGCTATTGAACCTAGAAACAGAGTGACAGTTGTAATAAAATCCTAAAGGTTAAATCACCCTTATTATAATTAATACAAAGAGTACTCCTAATTAATTACTCCTTTTATTTTCTAATTTATATTATCTTCTTATGATTGGCAGTGGTGATATTCTTAAATGTTCTTGTATCTGCTTCTCCTATAGTCAACAGATCATTGAGAAAGGTCTCTGAAACAAAGCAAATAAAAAATAATGAATAAAAGGAAGTAGTTTTTTCTGTTATCACTGATGGATTTTGTTATTGAATATTCTGTAGAAGTCAAAGTTCTATTTGACTGTAGAAGTCAAAGTTCTTAGAGTCAGGCCTCTCATGAAGAATGTTTCACTTGAGATCCACAGAATAACTACAAATTGCAAAAGGTCTATGAAACTGCACAATTGTATGCTAGTATTCTATTTGCACATGTAAATAAAAATCAGTTGCTTTCCATAGATACTGAAAGGAGACTTTGACCCTGAAAATAAGAAGAACCATCATTGAAAATACTCAGATACCTGTGCAATGTCTTGAGAAGCAAGGACTTTGTCATTAGAGATCTGTTTGAATTTTGACTCTGCTGTTTTCCATCTGTAAGACTTTGGCAATCTCTTTAATATCTCTGAAATGTTTACTTTCTGATAAATTGGGGAAATAATACAGACCTGCAGGGTATTTGTGAGAGCTCCATGAGAGTATGTATATTTTTCACTGGCACAGTGAAATCAGCAATAATTGTTATGTCCTTTCCCTTTTTATCTATCTCAGAGATGGCAGATGTCTGGCTAATACATCTTAAGTATTAAAATTAAAATGAGGTTTCCTTCTCAGTTGCTGTTGCCATGCAAGAGTATATCCAATACTGACTGCACAGAGGAGTCAGCACTCCAGGGCTCCTTTCACTTTGGGATTTTTATAATAGAAAGCAACCACATTAACTGCAATATGGACCAGGGTGACACTTGACATTTATATGTTTTTTTAAGTTATTTATTTCCTTTTGTTTTTATTATGGAAGAAAACATAAGTTGACTATTCACCAAGCTGAAGCTTCTCTTTTTTGCCTTCAGAGCTTTTCTCAAGGACATTAAACACTCCTCCTAATTACTTTTTATTGATTTCTTGACATTTCTGCTCAATAATAACTGCTTATTTTTAGGAAACAAAGAATGCTAAGCTAAAAATGTTAATGGTGCATTTGAAAGTAAAAAGTTCAATATTTTAGTCATGTCTCTTGCATTTATAAGTTAGAAAAAAACTACATAACAGTTTTGCTATGTGCCTCAGTTGTCTTATCTTACTAAAGAAATAGATAGAAAATTCCATGGTTCTCACATTTCTTCCATAACTTTAACTTATTTTGAACAATACCTTGCAGTATTTCAAACCTTAAGATTTGACATAATTGAATAAAAAAAATGAGTAAAACTCTACTGAATTAAGAAGAGAGTGTATGACAAGTAAGCATTTTAACCCTGTATTATACATTCCTATTTCAATTCTGCAGTCCTTTGCCACCAGTAAACCCTTATGTCTACCACCCTGATTTATAGCATTACTTTGTTAGGAATAAATACATAAAGAAGTCTGATTAAAAGAATACGTGTAATCTAACCAAAAGAAAGATGTCTTATGTAAGATCCTTAGAGCAGCCCATTTTTATAAGAACTGCTCATTTAAATTCCTTGGCAGTCAGAATTTAATTTTCAATAAAGGGGTTCTATTGTAGAACCCATTTTAAAAAAATTGTTATGGGTGCTTTATGTGTCATATAAAAATGAGGTTAAAGAATATCACCTGTCAACAAAAGGAGCCTAATGTCAAATGTCACTGAAAGTAATTATTCATTTTACATAATTTATTTGTGTCTCTTTCAGGAAGACCTTTTTTCTCTTTTTCCCCTATCTCTTTGCTGCATACAATCAGCTTTTAAAGGATCTAGTGGTATTAATTTTGCATTGAGGTCAATCAGAGATCTTATGCAAATATTAAATATTGCACAGGCATCATAACTAATTTTAGCATTTCATTTGGAATAGTTCCTGCTGCTATAACTCTCCAAAGATGTTTATAACTCAGCACATTTATATTTAAACATGCATTTCTATGTATGTGCATTTCTCTTACTTCATAAAGAAATGAAAAGATAGTTTTTTTCTAAATTCAAATTCATTACTAATTGACAATTAATTTTCCTAAGAATATTTTTTAAAAGGAGAATGAAGATAATTTGGGGATTGAATACAATTTGTTATGATACTCCAGTAGGAGGTGGTCACATGACTGAATTTCTGGTGACTTTTCTAATTTAGACTAAACTGTTCAGGATTGGTTTAGGAAAGCTTTCAGAAAAGAGCCATTTTATTCTGAAGCAGACAATAGAATACTAGATAATGAGGACTGAGCATTTTCCCTGAATTAAGGCTAAAACAGCATTGATTTGATTAACATTGTCTCCCACCTCCTGCTAAGACTGCATAACTTAAAAGTGATATTTTAAGTCTTATTCCCTGACAATACAATTTGCAAACATAGGAAAGGTTTCAGAAGGGATACTTGCTGGAAGGTAAATATGGCTGAAAGAATATGGCTTCTGCAATAGACTGCAGGAAGAATTCAGTTTTGCATGTTTTCATGTTTGTTTTCAACTTTAAGGTCACACAAGTTGTCCTGAAATGAAAGAGAATCCTGTAGTGGATATATAATATGGTCCTTGCTGTCAGCCTGCCTTGGAGTTTTTCATGATTATCCTGAGAACACAGGGATGTCATTTAACCTCTTTCATCCTCAGTTTCTTCATCTGTGAAAAATAGGAAGCGTTACCTATTCCAAAGACTTATTGTGAGAACTAGAATTATTTATAATCATGGAATGACTGGCACGTAGTAGGTATTTAATGAATACTAGTTTATTTTGTCTTAGCTAAGAAATTTTATGCCATTACTACATAGATAACTCTTGAATTTCATTTGTATTATTCCCCCCCAACACCAAAAAAGGTAGAGGTCCAAAAAGAACAGAAGCAAGAGTTATACCTTTACAACATATAGCTGACACTATCAGTGTCAGGTACCACTGACCCAGATAAATATGACTTCTACTTCAAAAAACAAGTTTTCTGTAGGAAATGACGTGATGCTATAATCCTATACCATAAAGTCATAATGCTCTAAAGAGGAAGGAAGATGCTTAGGAGCAAAATAGAATATCCAGAGACTACTTCCATTTTTGCAGTTACAAAATAGCTCCCCCATTTTGTTACTCATTTCTTCTGTGCTTTCCTTCTGGCCTAACTTGAAGAGTACTTGAAAGCCAGAGTGTGGTAAACAGCACAAGCAGTAGACATGGGAGTGAGGAGCATATTTAAAGACTCTTTGGTGATTTACTCTCAGACTCATTGGAATATAGCTTGTGATGGCTCATGTCCTAAACAATTGACTATGAAGAATAAGTAGACCTGTTTCTTCTATAATAAGAAAAGGCAACAGGGGAGTTATTGTACTCCCAGAAAGATGCCACTACTTTCAAGGCTTCACATTAAGCTGGCTGTTGGTCAACAGAATATACCTAAGCAATAAAGCTGACATAGCCCTTTTCCTCGTATTCTCTGGGACAATAATGGCTCTGATGGTTTAGTCTCTCTATACTTGGTAGAAACCATACCCTCAACCAGTATTTTCTAGATATCAATACCTGTGTCAGAAAAACGTCTGTCACAGGTAATGTTGATAACCCAATTCAATCCATTGTGACCTTCATTTTAGATTTGATTTCCATTTTGGGTAATATTTATATTGGAACTTGCCTATAAAGAGCCTAGTAGCCTTATATGGAATGGTACGCGGACTAATTTGCTGTTATTATTTTTAACAAAAGGATTTGGAAATAGAGTGAGAGAAAGGTGAAGAGGAACTTAGCACAACTCTTCCTATTTGGCAGCAACTATATCTGTTAATTCAACTTTTGAATAATTTTTAAGGAACTTGTCTCATCATAAATTGTGCCTGGGGAATTGAAAATGCTACATGCAAATTTTATATTTGGAAATCCATAAAGATCCATGTCAGCCTCATTAAAATGATTACTTCTCATCTAACTTCAAACATATAATTTTTACCTTATTAAGTCATCAAGTTTAGCTGAGCACTGAGGGTATGTTCTTGTTATTTGGATGATAAAATGCTCCTGATCACTTTCAGTGTGGTTATAGCTAACCCTTCTATGCCGCCTCTGATGTTTCCTACACTTACTTAGTAGAGTGATGGATTCCTTCTGTCTGGACCTCTGCTCCTGTAGCTCTCTGATCTCAGCACAGTTGGAACTTTGTTCTGACCTCATGCTATGCCTACTCAGAGTTTCTTGTAAAATAGAAGAATTTTATTAACTTGGATGGATCTCTTATCTCTAGAATTAGATCATTTCTGTCTTCTTTCTCAGTCTTGATAAAATGATTAACAGCCTGCAGCCCTGGTTTCATAAGTCAGAAGACCACAAGGCTCAATCACTAACACAGATACCTTCTCTCTTTTGACTTTTGCATATATGTTTAGGTTACCTGACTCCAGAATGTGATTCAGAAACGTAGATTACAATGTCTGTTCAGCAGTTTCAATTTCATTAGACATTTTCACCTAAGTTGTTCCTTGTTGCCCTGTGACTTCTTTTATAGTTCTATATAGGAAACTCTAACTTCACATCAAGATTTGATGTAAATCACAGCAGCTTATCTTTGGTCCATTTAAGGCATATTGAGCGTTCAACAAGAAGGAACAAATTAAAGGAATTCACCAGCCCTGGGCATCAGAAATCCTTTAGTTGTAGTAAACCTTCCAGTGTCTACCTAACTTTAGTCCCTGAAGGCTATTACAATCTACTGACCTCAACCAAACTGCTATCTTAGACCTTCCCAACTGAATTGAACTTCAGGCTTATGTTTTAGGTCCTAAGAAATGCCATGTTTCTACTCAGCCAACATCCATCCTAGTGTCTCCTCCTCTTTCAAACATCCAGCCTCGGGCTACTTTTTGTTTACTTTCTCTCTGATATTCATAGGTAAGATTTTTTTTTCTAAAAATATGTATAGCCAGAATTTTCTTGTGGCTATTACTATGGGTTTGCAAATGTGTTGTTCTGACTTTAGCAGAAATATTTTGACACTGTGCATTCATTTATAATTTCCATTCTGTTTCACCCTGGTGTTCTGCTCCTTTACCATGATATTAGTTATTTGCAACTAAAATAATTTACAGAGGAAATGATCTTTTTATCCTGAAAACAAACAAACATACAAGCAACAAGTAAAAACAGATGAATGAACGAAGTGATGGCCATGGCAGGTACTTGGAGGCTTGAATTTGGCAAAGAATAAAATCATGTTTTATAAAATATTTAAAAAATAATCATGTTTTAGTAGCATTGTCAACTAATGAATTGATTTATATTCATTCTGCTTAAAATTATATTTGACTTCATAAAAAACTAATGTCAATTGCTTAGAATCAAACCAAAAGTCTAGCAAACAAAATTGGGGGGAGGGTAGAAATAATGGATATTTTGAGCACATTCCTACTTTGAAAGCTTTGATTACAGGAGTGATGTGATACAGTCAAGAACAAAGTAGCTTGCATCCTTATTGACCAATGTATCCTTTAGTTCCTGTCATTTCTTCTACAGAAAGCTGAAACAAAATCAGCCTTTCAGTTAATGGGTGACAGGGCAGTTTGATTTTTCCAGGAAGGGAAAGCCACACACACACACACACACACACACACACACACACACACATATACATGCACACATGCTTGTAAATGGGGAATTAACTCCCTTGCAGGAGCCTCAGGCCTAAGCCAGAGGCTGTGATGTATCCCTATCCCCATCTGACAGTGGACCTTTTTATGGAGAACAGTATGAAAGGGCAAGGAAGGATTGCTGAGTATCTTTTTTTTTATTATAACATTTTAATTCCTGGGACTTATGCAACTTCTGTAGAACAATGACTCACTTCCCTGAGTTCTTCAGACTTTGAAAAAACATTCAAGAATTAGAGAGTTTGGTATATAGCTTCAGGCCTTAAGATCAGGAAGCCCCTGAACAGAAGAGACTTTCCACCTGTGACTGATGTCTGTTTAGAGACAATTGCTTCCCTATGATGGAATATCCAACATACCAAAAAGGTGTTAAAGGAAGAAAAATCTCTAACTCTTTCAACAAAAATATGCTGTATTTCAAAATTCTGCAGAATTTAGGACTTCTTAAGGGAAAACTGTGAGTCAGCCAGAACTCACAGAAGAAGAAATCTGATTTCTTCTTGTTTTCCTGCTATGGCCTTTTCTTCTTAGGAACATCACCAGAACCTGCATGTCTTCTATGTTCTTCCTATGGTGGGGTTCAGAATCCATTTTGGATTCTGCATGAATTCATTTTGGAAGTCATTAAATCTGTGGTTTGGGGATTGGAAAATTCTTCCCTGAGTGTTGGCAGTACTTATATGCACCAAGGAATGCAGGATCCTAGTGGGCATATCACTTGGTATTTTTGCCAAGTATTGTAAAGCACTTTTGGACAAATGGCACATCTCAAGTGAGGACATTTGATTCTGCTCCAGAAACTCTATGGAAATATGAGGAATGAAACTGGAGAAATGGACAGAGGCTAGGATTTGATTTTGAATACTTCAAATATTAGGTGGCTATGTGGGCCTGTGGCTTCCTTAGTGCACTGAATAGCCTTGATTCCCCGGCTCCACGCTGGTCCTTGTGAGAGTGTTAGAGTGCAAAGCCTTTTACTAATAATGGATGGAAAGAACAAAGACCTATGTTAAAGTATTTTATTAGGTGTTATAATGCACAAAGATAGCACCACCAGGAAAAAACTCACATATTGCAATTAGTGTCCTGTGGATGTTCCTTCTTACTATTCCACTTCTAATGCTGCAGGGATGTGGCCAGGGAACTGAGATAAGGCCTGACTTCTTTTAGGATGTGCTTCCCCATGCACTTTTTCAGTTTAACTATAGCCACAATGGTTTCCATGAGGTTTTTCCAACAACAAAATGACATATACACATCAAGGCCAGATGATGATAGGAATATGCTGAACACATGGCTCCAGTTGTTAAAAAATGTTGTGTAATTTGGTAAAAGAGTTCAATGTGTGCACCTGTTTACTTTCCATTGAGAAAAGTTTAGTGCAAAGAGTAGAAAAGCAGGTGCCTGTTAAATTTAAGTGTAGAAGCTTGGAAATTTAAAAGAAGAAAAAGAAAGGAAGGAAAGAAGGAACAAAGAGGAGGAAGAGAGGGAAAGAGGAAAAAAAAAATCACCCAGAGTTTCAGGGAAGGTTCTTACAGACAGGATAGAGTTAATTTATCATTTTCATTTATCATTTTGGCCCTATTCCTGTAGAGGCACAGGATTTGCCTGTAAAATATTACCTCCATGTCTCAGATCTAAATGAATATTCTCCTTTAGAGAAACAAGACCTATTATGAACTAAATGTTATGAAACTAGCCTTTAGAGTACAGGAAAGAAAGGCAGTAGTTTGTTTGAGGTGAAACATTTGAAAATTATTTTCTTAAAACCTTGTTTTATTCCTGTTAGGATTGGTCATGTATAAAATGTCAATACAGTATCGAAAAAGTTAGGTTTCCATGTCTTATTTGGTTTCCTGGGATTTGTGCTGGGAACCTAAAAGCTGCAGATACACATTTCATAACACATCATATTCTAGGGAGTGATGTTTTGCTTCTCTGATTATGAACCTAAGAACAAGGAACTCCTGGGAGTTGTGAGAAAATCTATGGACTGAAATTAGCCAAGTGTTACAGAGCAAGATTCATATGCTATGGCATTCTGTTTCTGCTTCATTCCTTCACATGCATCAACCTTTGTCCTCTGTAAGGAAAATGTTGTGCTTGTGGAAACAGAAACTGGCTATTTATGTCCACAACCATCACACAGACACAGAATTGCAGTAACTTAGCTAAATAGTATGTAGCAGTGTGCACGCTGAGGTTTTAGAGGGATGTATTTGGAACTTTGAGGACAGCGTTCCCAGGAATGTTATTCAGACTTCTTGCCACTGTTCAGAGCCACTGTTCAAAGATGCCTGACTCAGACCTAAAATATTTGGAAAATTGTGTCTGTATTTCCTAGAATCATTTTTGCAGTACTCTTAAGGAGGCTTCTTGATGTCAAGCACGAAGAGTTTTAAATTATTTAAAACATTCATCCGAAATCATTTTTTGTCATGAAGACGCTTTCCTAATGCATATCAACATTACAGTGTATATTATCTGGTTAATAAACATCATTTCAGACCAACTCTGGTGCTATCTTCATGTGAGCTCACTCTGGGGCTTGAACACTGGGCTGTACACAGCTAAGCAGGTGTTGTCCTTGGAGCTACACCCTCAGCCCAAGGCCATGTATTCTTAGTGGAATCCTTTGCATCAACAGACACCTGGTAGAGGCAAACTAGGAAAGCACAAGTAATGTGGGTTTGGCCCTAAAGACCTTTGTGTTTTCCTGATGAGTATTGAATATGGAGAATATCTACTACTATGGTGGGTGTTTCCTTGATTGTGTAAAAGAGTAAGGAGAAAACGTGTGTCAGGCAGTTTGAATGCCTCCCAAAGAGCTGCAATACAAGGTGTAAGCTACAAAAGAACTCTAGCATTTAGCTCCTGCCTATTTCTAATGTGTATAAATGCAAAGTGGTGTTATTTCCTGATTACGATTCCTCTTCTTTCCTGTCCTTATCTTGCTAGTTGGACACCCTCTCTCCCTCTCATCTGCTATACCTTTGGAATTACTTCCTTTCTGGTCTTCCCACCTCCATTTTCTCTTTCTTTCCAAAGATGAAGGAATAGGCCATTAATCTTATTAATCACAAGCCTACTCAAAACCCTAACTTTGTGGTGTACATATTAAACCTTAGTTTTATCCAGGGGTATCAAGGGCTTCTCTGATTATTATTTTAATAATAATATAGCTTCATTAACTTCTCCTTATTTAACCATGTCCTAGTCAAACTGAACTGCTATCATCACTGAATATATTTCCTTTCCTACCATCACAAATTTATTTACTTTTCCCTGTAACAGTGTGTCCTCTTTTCCACAGTCATGGGCCTAATTCACCCTTTCAGCAATCACCCTTTTAAAATACTTTCTATTCTGCACATTTATTGTTAGATTGATTCCTTACTAATTGATTTACACTTTTTTGTTGTTGTGAATATCTTTTCATTTCATTGGAATTTCTTATAGGTTAATACTGGTTCCTAATCATGTCATCTACAACTTGTGTTTTGTTTTCTCCCTAAAGTTATATGACAGTGTTTTTTTTTTTAACTCCTGCCTTTATTATAGCATTGATTATAATTTTCAGTTAAATGTTAAATAGTAGTTCTGATAGTCAGTGACTTTGACTGGTTCTTGACATTCATGAAAACTCCCCTGAGAGTTGCAGCATTAAGCATGATTTAGGTTGTTGGCTAAAAGTAGGTATTTTGGGATGATATGGAATATCATTCTAATGTTACTTTATAAAGACATGTTTTAAAAAATCTGTCAATATTTGTATTTTTAAATTTTAAGCATAAATGAGCATATATTTAAACATGGATCATATATAATGTACATTCAAACATGCATTTGAAACATGAAAATGCAAAGCATAGTGAAGCTCATGTCACCCTGTTACCACTGTAGCAGTTACCAGTTTTGTTCCACTCGATCACTTTCCCTCCCTCTTTCCAGACATCTTATCATTTAATATCTACATGTATCAACATGTATCTCTAAAAGATTGGGACTATTCTGTTTTTAAACACAACAGTGATACATTTGATACAGCAATAATTAATGATAATCCCTGAGTTTTATAATTTAGATTGTGATCAGATTTCCTCTCATCGATATTTATAATAGCTGGAACTATATCCAAATAAGGTTCATACATTATGATTGATCCATATATCTTCACTTTCTTTTATGTGCCTATAGTTTGGATTTTTTTCTTTGTTAACTCTTTATAGTTCTAGCTCTGTCTCTCTTTGCTCCCTTGAATTTGTTTTTAAATAAACCAGGTTATTTGGCCTATAGAATTCTACACAGTCTGGGTTTAACTGAGAGCATCCCTCTATGGTATCTTTGAATGTGGTTCTCTGACTTAATTTATTTCCTCTATGTTTGTACTTGCATGTGAATGTTTAATTAAGTTCAAGTTTGCGTTGGGGTAGAAGAATGCTCAATAGATAATTTTAGGGAAATTGACTTAATTTCACTGAATGTTGATTCTGTATCTATTGAAATGACCACCTGGATTCTAATTTTTGATATGCCATGATTGTTTTGTTTACTTTGTTGAATAAAATAATGAATTTGCTTCATGATTTCTCTCTTTTGACCTTTCATTTGCTTTCATGTATAGAGAGGTATTTTAGTGGATGAATAAATTAAACTATCTTATTAAATGTCAGATGGTAATTTCAGTCACTGGCTGAATCCTTGATCATTGTTGAGAGTTCAGGCCTCTGTTTTGATTTGTTTTGTTTGTGTTCACAATTTTTGACTTTTGATTTGTTTTGTTTGTGTTCACAATTTTTGACTCCTAGGACACTGACAGGTTAGCATTTCCTACATTAATGTGAGCTTCTCCCATCCAAACTGATCCCCACAGAAAATGCAGAGGATAGTAAAGATTGTGCACTTTCATACTGAGCCTGTGAGATCTATAAATACATCAGATTAAGTCAGTCAAATGGACTGCTAATATTTGCTCTGCAAGCTAGATGGATTGTACTCCTTTGGAATAGGTATTGATGGAAACAGATTCAAGAGACAGCGTGAAAGCTTGTGGATTCCTGACTATGGAAATGTTATACTCGTGTAAGACTGTCCATGATTAGTAGAAATTATATAGCAGAGCTGCGTTTCTGGATTTGTCTTCCTAGCTAGGAAAGATTATTGGCTTTGTGAAGAAGAAATGTAGCTTTCTTGTTATAACTCTACCCAGGCAAGTGTACAAAGATGTTCTCCTCATCCTTGAAAAGCTACGACATCCTCTAAGACATCTGTTTTATTGTGATATTGCTCTCTAAGCAGCAGAGTAGAATGATTAGACTATGTCCTGAATAAAACGTTCTGTCAGAAAAAAAAAAAAGAAAAAACCAGCAACTTTTATATGTGAGAAACAGCCTGTCCTGATGATCTTTTTTCCTAAGGATAACACTGTCTAATGACTCCAAATCATTTGCTCAGCAACTTCTGGGAATTTAGAATCCACTTTCTGTTTAGCTACAAATGACATCAATGTTACAACAAAAAATATAATTTTGTTTTATGAGGAGAAACACCCAAAGGTCCCTTTTCATTCTGTTGAGGAAGGAAGAAATAATATCAGAATCTTCCCAGGGAAGTTTTAAGGGAAAGAGGTATGTAAAGTCAGGCTTATTAACCTGCTTCAGACTCAATATGTGTTTGCCAGAACAAAAGACAAGCATTTCCTAATTCACTTAGGCTGTGACCTTGGAAGCCTTCCCCTGTGCACATTTGTGAATTCTTGGCTAAAGGGATTTTATTAAAGACTGAAGAATTTCTCTTTTGAGATGATCTTTTAAAGTATAGAATAAATTATAAAATGTGCTCAGATCTCTTCTAGTCCCACCATTCTGTATGTGTCTAAGTGGCATCAAAAACCCAAGTTCATCAGTTAAATCAGTTAACCTTCCATCTTGTAGGTAGTTTGCAAAACCCCTAAGCACTTTCAGCTTAGAGAAAAGCTGGAAGGCCCATGAAATCAGATGCCCTAATTCTGCTTTTGAAAGTTCTGGTTCCATTTATGGTGTCTCAGGATAGTTCTTCTTGGTTTCTTCCCCTAACCCTGCTTTTTGCAGTGCTGGGGATGGAACCCAGTGCTTTGCGCATGCTAGACAAGTGCTCTACCTCTGAGTTCTACTCCCAAGATCCCCTTTGGTTTCTTTAGCAGAGTTCAATATAGAGGAGGTAAAGAGAAATGGATTATTACTTTCAGTTACAGTTTGGGCTCTGGTAACCTCCAAGAGTGAAAGGATGTCTTTTATCACCTCCTGTCATTTTTTTTTTTTTCCTTTTCAAGTACCTATTTGCTATTCAGCAAAGGATTGAATTACTGCATGGAAAATAAGTGCCAACCCAGAATGACAGTGCTTCAGTGGTTCCCAGTCTGCCTCTGACTTTCCCTTTGGAAAATTAATGACTGCGCCTATCATTCTCTTGGCATCTAGAGAAACCCCATGAGGTAGCACAGCCTAAACTGCTCGGCTTCTGCTTCAGGAGCCACTAAACATTCATCACACTGGGCAGGTGCTTTTAGTACCTAACTCTGGGGGAACCATATTCTGAGCAAGAATAATCATTTTGGTTTTCGTTTTTTTTTTTTTTTAACTGGAAAATCAAAGTGCAAGAAAGCATGCAGATTTCTAAATATATAGGCATTGAAGATATCACAGGTAAGGCCAAAAAGTCCATAGTTTTATAGTAATTAGCTGATTAACATCAGTATATTAAAAATGTGTATGTTTTATTAATAAAACTGTGCAGTTTAATTTTCTCTAAGAAAATCATTAAGAATTGTCCTAAAAATTAGTTCACCAGGAAAGACATGATCTCATGATAGCTCCTTGGGGTATACACTGTTTGTTCATGCTAATTCCTGCTAATTGTCAAAGAAAAGAATGACTTCTTATCAGCAATTTGCATTTGTGTAATGGTCTTGGTCTATTGGTATTATCTACTTCCCTGATAAGGAAAACAACATTTAAAAGAAACAAGGAAGTAAGTCATCCTTTTTCACCATTATTTCAACTTTTTTTTAATCTGTCTTGAGCAGACAAAACCTGTCACTCTGCAGGAAATACTGTGGTTTCATGGGGGAAATAATTAGTAGTAAACAGAAAATAAATATTACTTAAGTTTTTATTATGTATAGTTACAAAAGTGAGTAAAGGTATGATTTCTGGAATGTTAAGTTATAAACAAAGTTTATATTATGTTTCATATACTATAGACACATACTATTTTAAAATATTTTGTAGTTTTTAAGCTATTATAACATACATTACTGTAGGTTTGCTTAATTCATGTAACTTGGGAATTCAGTCATAAGTATTGCAGAATTGTGTAGATTTTGACAGTACAAAATAATCATGTAATCACGATGCTAGTTTTCTTTCTTATGTTGTTCCTCAGTTTTATTTAAATGCAAATTTAGTGGTTATAAATTGCCAAGAGGTAGTTACAATAAACTTGTTAGAGTAGATTACTGATATTTCTTAGTGTTCTACTATTATTCAATGATTCCCCTTCCAAAATAGACCTTCTCACTTTGCATTTTGCACAAAAATTATTAACTAAGAAACAGCACTTGAGACTTGATTTTGTAAGGTTCCAGAATCTTTACAGAATTTTTTCCTTTTTCTGTGCAATATTGATGCCGTTAATAATAGTAACTATAGCATGCATCTGTGTGCAGGGTTGTGGCAATATATGTTTTAAAACTTCAGAACAACACTGTGATGGCACACTTGTGCTGCTGAATTTACTGAGTCAGGTCACCAGCCAGGAATTAGACAGCTAGTATTTGCACTTAGACTTGATTCTTCTGAAGATCAGTAGCTTCAATATTCATTTCATTACATCTTATCTAAAAGGCTCCCTTTTAGGGTCATTTTTTTTTTTTTCAGAATTTTTAACTCTAGTAACTTTACTTGTTACCATTATTTCTTGCACATAATGGGCAGTCTATAAAGAAGAGTGGAAAGGATAGGGGGAGGGGGGAAGATGGAAAGAAGGAAAGAAGGAAGGAAAGAAGGAAGTCAGTCTGAAAAGAAGGACGAGGGAGGTAAGAAAAGCAGGGAGTCCTATGGTGTAGGAAAGGATTTTACAGTTCCTAAGTAGTTATCTTAATCTCCACTCCTCAACTCAGAGAACAGTCCTATCTCCCTTGGGAAGATCACTTGTCCTGATCTGTGCAGCCAAGACAAACCAGGTCTGGAGTCAAAGCCATTCGTTGCTAATAAATTACCACTTTATTTATTCTTTCCTCTTTTCAATATTGTAGTTTCTAACCTACCAAGGAAAGTGTGTTTGAGATAAAGACTTCATGCAGATGACAAACATAAATGATGTGGAGTCATGTTTAGCAGTATTCTTAGTTGCCATTCATTTAGCACTGATTAGAAGATAATGCGTAAATTGTGTCAAACTACTCACCAAGCTGAGGGAGACATGGTTTATTAAGCACTGAGTAAGCAAAATCTATTTTGCTGCCTTCTCAGAACAATTATTGGTGGTCATCTTTTATACTCTGAAATGCATTCTACCTGCAAAATCTTCAGCTTTATCTCTAAAGTCTCCTTCTAACTCCCCTGGGGGATAAAAATGGCATTTGCATAGCTTGATTTGTTTGTTTCATTGTTGGGGGCAGAATTACCAAATGGGAACTGATTTAGCAATACGGTATATGTAAGCCAAAGAGAAAGGATAGCACTGGAAGTTGCTTAGGACTGACAGCACAATAGCACACTGTTCTACTAAGGAGAGGAGAAAGGAACCTTGCAAAAATCTGGAAAGTGTGTGTATAGCACCATCTCTGTCCTGGGCTCTTCTGGCAATCACAGCTTTTCCTTGTTGTCTGCTCTTGGCTCAGACTAGCTGTGTCCACTCCATTCACACTTTGCCTCACCTGGGAGTCGATTGCTTCTTTATAATTCCTGATTCTTTTTTTTAAATCTTGGGGCTGCTAAGGGATAAAAGTGCTAAGCACAATAGTTCATGACTGTGTGAGATAGTTGCTACTTCATTTCCCTGGACAAAGCATGTTTACTATCAAATGTCCCATTACTACTTTAAAGTGGTAATTTTCAACAGAATATGTCAGAGCTAGGTGCTTCAGGATTGCATCATAAAAAGATAATCCTTTCAGGAAGAATTATTTTTTAAGGACAAAAAAAATAGTTATTTCTAGTTTTAATGTATATTTGTTAGTCTTATTTTGATAATCCCACAAGGTTCAGCAAGTGTAAGGAATAAGAATGCTACATCTGTCTCTTGCTTATTTCCTGGCTAATTTTTATTGTTAGTTTACAATTTATATGTAATGTCTGCATTCCGGGGTGGGAGGTTTCCTTTTGTATTTAGTAAAAGTCTCAGGATTTTTTGTGAAGAGCCTGTTTAGTGTCTGCTCAGTTGGGTGAAGGAAATTCCTTAGCAACCTATCAGGGATTCAGATGCCACGAGGGTTTCCTTGTGGTTCAGCTTCCCTCTGCAGGAGAACATGGTGACAGCAAGCTGCAGGTGGTCCTGTCAGTGCTGTGGCCTGGGGCAGAAAGCAGACCCAGCCCAATTTGTCTTTGCATGGAATGCTGTCAGCAGTTGAAAGTCTTAAGCACAAAACCTGACCCAGTTAAGGCAACCTGCTCCCTAATATCTTTTAAAAGCAGTTGCCATGGATGAAAATATTGAAATATCACATCTCATTAATGAGGTTTTCACATGAAGACATAACATTATGTTAAAATTAAATGCTGTGTGATACATTGTAATGTTGCCTATTCTATGATTTTATAGACCAAAAGATGCAAATTACATTCCCCTCATTCTGATAAAGATGTTAAAGTATAGCTGATAACAGATGATAAAATCACCTCTCTCCTCACAGTCCTTCATTCTTGTTTGACTGGTAGATGTGCAAAGGACACTTAGAAATTCATATTGAAAAGGATGGGAAACAATCTTTTTGTTGGAGTAATTAAAAAATTGATCTGGACTGAGAATGTGCTTGCCTAGCATGCATAAGGTCCTGGGTTTAATCCCTAGTTCTATACAAACACTAAATAAATAGATGAATGCATATGTACATACATATATAAATGCATGAATAAATAAAATCATCCCAGTTCTTAATTTTTGCAGTGATGTTTCAAGAATAGCAGAATAGCATGCATCTTTGAAACACCAGATATCCATTGTCAAGCTTTTTTATGATTATTGTTGAGAACCAAAATTGAAATTCATTTCTACTTTCCCATTCGTACTTGCTATTGTTCACTAAATGCTAGTTTTGTGCCAGTTCCTTTTCCTAGATTACTTATAATCTCTAAAAAAGTTCTCTGAGATTGTCATTACTCTTGTATTCTACATGCGAAATCTGAGCAGCTGGGTGGCTTAGGACACAAGCTTACAGAAGCATTTTGAAACAGAGTCCACATTGTTTTGACTATCTTTTGCTATTCCTCTTTTTTTTTCTTTCTTTTTTTTGAACCAGGGATTGAACTCAGGGGCACTCAGCCACTGAACCACATCCCCAGCCCTATTCTGTATTTTATTTAGAGACAGGGTCTCACTGAGTTGCTTAGGGCCTCGCTAAGTTGCTGAGGCTGGCTTTGAACTCGTGATCCTCCTAACTCAGCCTCCCGAGTTGCTTGGATTACAGGCGTGCGCCGCCACGCCCGACTTTTGCTATTACTTCTAACACAGGAGACCAAGAGACAAAATAGCCAATGAGTAATAATTAAGAAGCAGAAAAGTTAATCAGATGTTGAGTATCCTGAACAGTAGAATAAAAACCAAGAAGAGCAGAAGAAAGTAGATTAAATGTTACAACAAAATATGGACTTCTGATGGAAATGAAAAAGAATGGCAGAATAAAATGGAAAAACAGTACATGACAGGTCAAGTAAACATGAGGAAGAGAATGTAAAACACATGCAAATATAGTTAGAAATTGGTAAGGAAGGCAAGAAATTAAAAATGTAGAAGAGTGAACTAGTAGATAGAATAACATGTCTCAATGTGGACTTTTTTTTCCCCTGAAAGAGTAAAGAGGGTCTTTGCTGGCTTGTTACTGGTTTTGCTTCTCATCTGACAATATCAGTGTTAAGCAGTACTTTATCTGATTAAGGATGAGCACTGTCCAGTTCCTAGCAGTGTAAGTGAGGAGGAGTCCTGATACAAAAATGCCCTTCAAGGCTCATTTAATTTGTCCCCTCAATGGTGTAGGCGGCCTTTTCAACTTTATTTCCACCTAACTGTGAAGTTTAAGAAGTAAATGTTAAGTTATCACATGAAGATGTTGAAGACAAAATTCAAACACTATGTCTGTTCCTAATCCAAGATACTTTTTGTAGTGTTTTATTTTACATTTGTAGACATATTTATACTGTCTTTCCATTTCTTCAAAAATATATTGGTAATCAAACATTGAGCAGACTTTCAGAATAGAATAGAAATTGTGGAAAATGTCTTCTGACTTGTATATTAATATATAATATTCAATTAATCATTTTTTCATTTGGAACACATAAATCACCTATTATTTTTCTTTGCTATACATTGTTCAGATAAACCCCCATAATGTCAATATACACATTAAACATAATTTCCAAAATAAATACATTTGCCAATTCATTGCCATTAAGATCGAGTTTCATAGACATGACTATACCTTAACTCTGAGCCTTCCTGGAAAATGAATTTTACTTAACAACACTAGAACTTCTCCTTTCCAACTACCTTAAAAGGTTTAATACTGTATGTAAAAAATATTGATCCCCTTTTCCTATTTAATTAGAATTCAATTAACTCTGTAATTACACCTTTTGTAGCTTTGCTCTGTATAATTACACCCAGAAAGCACTTTACTTCTCTTCTATTGTTCGTTAAATCTGAAATTGGTGAAGTTCACTGTACTTTGTATTTACTCTTCCTTTTAAGAGAATTTAAGTGAAGTTCACTGTACTTTGTATTTACTCTTCCTTTTAAGAGAATTTAAGATGAATGACTGCTTAGAAGGGACCAGAAACAGATATGAACCTTTCCTCTTTTCTATCTCCTTTCCAGCCACGTCTACATCTACCACCGGGACCAGCCATCTCGTAAAGTGCGCAGAGAAGGAGAAAACTTTTTGTGTGAATGGAGGCGAGTGCTTCATGGTGAAAGACCTTTCAAACCCCTCAAGATACTTGTGCAAGTAAGAAAAGAAACCTCTCTGTGGTCATATCCATAGCTGCTTATTCTGGGTGATTCCATGTCTCATGATGTGGATTGTTGCTTCTTTTTCCAATTCTGTTGCATCCTGTTGAATAATGCTTTTTTATTTGTAGAGTGTTTGAAACATTCACACCATTTTTTTATTTCCTCTGTTATATCCAGAATTGGTTTTGCTTTTTTTAGTGTATGTGGAATTTTGTTTTTTGTGTTTGGTTTCGGGTTTTTTTTGGCCTTCATATCTGTCATGTTGCTTTTCCTCGTGTTTTCGTGGTTTTCCTCATTGTTACAATAAGATGTGCACATATCACTGGGGACTATAACTTCTGATACCTACTTCTCCATCCAATGTATGAATTGAACTGTAAGATAATATTCCTCTCTTACTCCAGTGATCACCTGCAAACTCAGTAGGACAACTAAAGGAAGCAGAAGGGCAGAAAGTTTTTTATTAATATCTGTCAAATTTGGGAATATTTTGTTCCATAACAATTTTAATATGAATTTTAAGTTGATATTGATAGCGGGGAAAAAATCACGTGTTCAGAAATGTGCTCAGTGTATGTGGCATCACCGTGTATAGCAGGCTTGCGCTGCTATCATCTATGGATATATCTAGATTGTCCCTTTTTTCCAATGGCATGGAGGAGTTGATGCACCATCAAGAAGGATCAAATTTATGCTCTCTTACCAGGAAGCATAAAACAAAGGTATTGTCAGTGAATTAAACAATTAAACCTTATAGTAAAAATTCATAAGATCTATTAAAATACATGTTTATTGTGCCATGCATTTCAGGTCTACTCTTCATATATATTTTCCATGTAGTGTGTGAACTCATAAGTTGATGTTGGTAAAAGATGCTTCTTATTTTACTGATATGATAAAAAAAATTTATTTTGCTGTTTATCAATAGCTATGTCCCCAAAGCAAAGCATTTTAAAAGCAATTCCTTTAAAAATGTAGTGTAGAACATCTAACACATTTTGCAGGCAGTTCATAATTCAAACATGTAGTGTGTGTGTTGTTCTAAAAGTAATGATGTTTGTCCTGAAGGAGGAAAAATAAAAACAGTCTTGCTCTAGAAGATCAGCAGGTGACTTGAAGGTTGGTAAGGAAGAGCAAGTCTTTTAGAAGAGCAGGTGAGCTGGCGTAAAGGAACAGGCAAGGAAATAGTTAACAAGGCCTTTTATGCTCTAGCAACACAAATACTGCATTCATTTTAAGAAAGCTTAATCATTTTTGTTAATAATAAAGTGCATATTAAAAGGCGTATGTTTCAAAATTTAATACCAAACAAAAATGCCATTTTGTAGGACATGTTTTGCTGTCCCCTGAGATGTCAGAATAGGTGTCGCTGTAGTGTGTCCCAAGGGAACTTCGGCTGTGAACAAGAATCTTCCAGAACTGTTTCTTTTTTGCCCCCTGAGTTCTTCTTTTTAAAGAGTGTAAGCAGTGCCAAGAGAGGACACATTTGGGTGGTCGTACCACTGATTTTATCAATGAAGACAGACAATTTACAAAAGCAAATAGAACCTGTTAGGATGAATACAAGAGTGTACTATAAGTATAAAATTCTCATCTCAATTACTAGACGTTTCTTTCATGGAGATAACAGCCATAAGCCAAAGTCACACTGTAGAGAAAATTTTCAAAGCAAGATAAGAATGGAAGAGTATGTAGGAATAAAACAGATTCCCTTTAGATCTAAGCTATCTTACATGTTTCATCTATGATTATTGTTTAAAAATTAATTTTTGTCACTTTTTGAACATTAACATTATTCAACTCTATATGTCTATGTCAGAACAAAAATTTGCCAGTTTCAGTCTTTGGTTCTACTGACTCACCATGAATACAGTGCAAATATGACAGACCCATATTTGTCATAGTGATTTGGCATGAACAAATTTTATAGTTTCCTGTAAGATTTTCTCAAATCAAATTAGAAAACAACAGAAACTGGAAATTATAATCTATAGAATATAGAATTATAATCTATAGAATATAATCTATAGAATCTATAGAAATTAATTTACTACATGGCCAAAATTGTTTGCTAATTTTAGTAATACAGTGTAATTGTGCTGTAACAAATCTCTTCCAAAAAACATTTAAATCATCTTCCCCCATTTAAACAATTGTACCCATATTTTCTATGTCTTGTAGTTTACTCCCTGAGAAACACATCTGAGACCACTGCATTTTAATTATAATAATGAAATATGATCATTTTTCATTGTAGTCTTTGTAAAGATTTACAAGCTGAGTGAGTACATACGATAGTTTCTGAATACCTCCAAGGAACCAGTGCAGTTATTTTCCATATATTAATTTCAGCTATCTGAAGCCCTCCCACATCCTTTACAGAACATGCAATCACATAAGTGCTGTCCATTTATTCCATCTTGGAATTGTTCCAGCAACTGTAATTTTTCTTCACCCACACAATTTCTCATTTAATTTTAAGCCCAATCCAGAAAAAGGTACTTGCCATATTTTTTTAATCTTAAAGTGAACTGTTTGTTACTTGTCTAATAATTAAATTAAATTAAATTAAAGAATTAAAGCAGGAAAACATGAATGAACAATTTGCATCTCCCAAACTAATTGTCTAGTGGATCACGCTTGCCTTCACGTTCTCAGAAAAATTTTTGCTTCCTTTCTCTCTTTTTCTTTTTCTTAAAATATCGCCTTGCACTTAAAATGTTTTAGGAAGTTGTTATAAATTACTACAGTGACCTTTTGTAAAGAAAATCTTTGACTTCTATGATTTTGATAGATCCCACCCCCCAACTTGAAGGACCATGACTTTATTAGCGTGTAAGCCAGAACCTTGAAGGAAGAATTGGAATATATTTCTATACGAAATAGTTC
Source organism: Glaucomys volans (assembly GCA_020662805.1). Taxonomy (NCBI): domain Eukaryota; kingdom Metazoa; phylum Chordata; class Mammalia; order Rodentia; family Sciuridae; genus Glaucomys; species Glaucomys volans. Next base: position 254,987 of record JAJEJO010004695.1, on the reverse strand, counting down.
AGGTCATTTTTTGTTTGGTTTTGTTAAAAGAAAGTGGTTTTATTTTTTAAAACCCCTATATCAAAAGCATCTATAACATTAAAAATAATCACTACTCAGAATTTGAACAAAGTCACATAAACACACCTTGTATTGGGATAATATATTGTTTGCTAGGCCACTTGAACAGAAACAGAAAACATAAAAATGTTGCATTGGCTCCTCATGGTTGTGTCTACGAAGCCAGTTCATAGTTTCCATATGGCCCAGCTGTGTAGAGCAAGCATTGCTGAGGCATGAGCCACATCATTCAAAGTCAGCTTTATTTCTGACTGAAGAGATGACTCAGAAACACCACAAGCATGGAAGTTTCCAAGTAGTCTCTCTGGTCACCTAATCCACTCTTGTCTTCTTGGGAGTTAAAGATTTTACAGCAACTCTCTTTTGTCCCTCTGTTTAGAACAAAGTGTTCTAAATGGATTAACCATGTAACAGTTAAACACCTCTCTGAGGGGAGGTTTGCTGGTTCCTCAGACATCCCCTGGGCACTGTGTGGGAATTCCAGTGTGGTTCTCATCTTTTATATTTCTCTTTGCTCTATAGTAATTTAAAATTCATCCCAAGGAAAATAAACAGTTACTATTCCAGATTATATAAAAGAAGGAAAGATTAATTACAATGTTTACCCTCTGATGCTGTATGTAGTCTTGTAGTTCAAAGAAACAAGATCATTGAACATGAACTGTCCAGATTTCCCTCTTTGTTTTCCTTCTTATGTCTGTTCTTCTGAACAGTTTCAGTAGAAAGTATTTTGGAAGATGTTAATGTGATTTTATTTGATCTGAAAATTATTTTCATATCAGGCTGCATGTATAAACCTCATACATTGTCCAAGTGGACAGATGGGGCTTCATCATGAAGGGATTAGAGTTTTAACCGCCAATTTTGGAGAAATGTCTTGAGTCTTTTTACTTCAAGTCTCTGGACAATATCTTTATTTATAGATAGAGTTAATAGGTTCTCCAAATTTTTTCCTAGGGAATCGGTGAAATTAAATGAGTTCATTTCTGTTAAAGTACTTTTAACACTGGGGATAGAAGTTTTTTTTTTTTTCCTTATAATGAAAAGTAAATGGTAGTATTACATTGTCTCTGTCAGCATTGGAAAAATATATACACTTGTCCTAACAGACAGTGTTATCATGTTTAATCCCAGTTTTTTCATTTTTTTTTTAACATTGGTAGTTGGGTTTTTTGTTTTGTTTTGTGAGAGTCCACAAGCTTGCTTTGTAACTTCTCAGTTGACAGATCATTTAATATCTCTGATCATTAACTTCCTTCTATGCAAAAACAAAAACAGGAAACCAAGCAAACTATATTTGGAAAGATGGAAGGTACCTACAAATATGGACTTTTGTGATTTTTTAGATTAATATTTATGAAACCATGTAGGCCTATGTTGTATTATGCATTAGTAAAAGAGACAAACATAGTTATGAAAAATATGTAGGAGATTAAGTCACAGTAATGTGCTATAAATTAAACTCATAAGTGAAATATTAATTAACATTTATTTATAGATCAGCTATATACCATACATTTTTTAAAACATAAATATAAGGCATCTCTCTGGTCCCTAGAAATTTAGTCTGTTTAAGAAAATGAAATAACTAAAAGAAATTAAGTAATTATAGTGAGCATATTACAAATGGAATAATACTGATAATTAAGGGAATAAGAACTTAAAGAAGGGAAAGAAAAGACTGAAATAAATTAGAGAAACCTTTATAAACATGATTGTCATTTGTGGAATCTTTCTAAATACCAGGCAGGTATTGAGGTTGCAATAATCTTTTCAGTGAAAGGCAATGACATGCCTACCTAGACCACCGGCTCCATTCTTGCAAGTTTGAAACAAAGGCGAAGAAATAAAGAAAAGAAAGGGAAAACAAAGATGGGGAGCAAGTTTCTGAGCTCTAAAGGGCAGGCACATAACTTTGGGTCCTGTGATAGTGCATAGGAAGGCACAGCAACTTCTAGAGCAGGAGACTGGCACTGTGAACTTACCAGATGGTTAACTATGCAGGCTGGAGAAATTTGGGTCTAAGTAAGAAACAGTGAGAAAGTCAAAGATGCTATCTAAGGTTAAAGTTTTATAAATACTATCATACTGATGATAATACCTATACTATTTTTTAGTAGTTGGATCAATATAATTAACCAAACTCATAATTGTGTCCCCTTGACTCATCATTATGGCTATAAAAAGGGAACTTTGGAATAGGTTAAAGGGACGCATACTAGGTTGGAATTTATTCTGGTCTGTCAGAACACACTGCAAACTCCAATTCCCACCCTGGAAGAGCTCTTTCTTTGACTTGCCTATAGCACTTGTCTGCTCTTGAGTGCTTGAGAGAAAGTGGTGGAACTCTTGAGGATATGGACACTCAGTCCTTCAGCCAACCATGTCTTCTTACATATATATATATATATATATATATATATGCACATAGTAGGAATATATATATATATATGCACATAGTAGGAATATATATATTCCTACTATGTGCTTACTAGATATTAACTCATTTTGACTCTCTAAGATAGATTGAACAAAAGTCCTTTTGTTCTTGTAGGAACCAATTTAGTTGCAGTATTATCTAAAATCAGGTGCACTGACTAAATGTTCTAAATGGCTCTCTTCCTTTTTTCTCGTAAAATCAGCAAGGCAACCATATGGATTTATTGAGCTCCCATGAGTCAACTCTGTTCTCGTGCTGAGGAAAAAGGAATGAATGAAACCATGCTGATCTCCGCCTCATGGAGATGATAGGCTATTGCACATAACAATCATGTTTCAAATAATTGATTTAATTATAAATTATTGATGTGCTGAGTGCTGTGAATGATATTAGGGAACTAAGGGAATAGATAATGGGGACCTAAACTAGTCAGAGGCTGAGGCTCTGTGGGAAGAGAAAAAATACACAGTCCTCACCTTGAAACACATACTGTCTATTTGAAATAAACTACAACATTTTGAAATATTTATATTGAATTATTGAAGTCCAAAGGAAATATTTAGCTGTTTTATCATAAAATGAGACTGGTAGATAGGAGGAAAACATCTCCTCTGAGTCTTTCAACTGTTTGATGAGACAAGAAAGGGCATCCTCCAGAGAGGAAGACCAAACCACGCATTAGCAGCCAATATGTCACTGTGTCACAGTGACGGGGAGATGCACAGGATGCGGATTGATCCCATATCCGATGAAATTGTTTGACCCCTAATGTAAGGATACATCATCTCAAATAAACATTGGCAAGGGTTTCAGTCTTCAGCTGAGCATTTCAGAACAAGCTGTGCAAACAGAGCTTTAGGAAGGGCACCAAAGTTCAAGCAAGAAGGAGGTCATTCATAAACATTGCCACCCTCATTATTGGGATTGTATGTTCTAGACATTGAAATACAACATTTGATGAGAGTGAGGACAACTTAGTTGGTTTTTTTTCTCAACATTTATTCATGAATCCAGGGGGGCCACGGCCACTATGTGTATCCTGTTATCTCATGGATTGAAATCTTGTCCCAGGATCATAATAAAAAGGAAAAAGAAAGCTATACACCAGCTGACCAGTTAAGGGGAGGTATAGAGTGGATCTGAAGGAAACATTATTACAACTTTTATATTTAATATTTTCTTTAATGATGTTGAAGAGGGCATTCTCTTGAGGACTTGGATCTGTTTTGCAGATGGTACTGTAAAGAACATTTGTGTAAAACCCAAATTAGAAAAGCATATACAAACCTCAAGAAATTTCACTTGAAGTTTGATAACAGAATAAGATTCATCTTGGAAAAATGCAGACTAATAGTAACAATACATTTGGGAAAAGAATAATCTACAACACAGATACTCAGCCAGTGAGTGGGTGAGCTCTGGTCAGAATGCTTCGCCGGCTAAAGGGTGAGAAAAGTCAGGGTTTGCAATATGATACTATAGAAAAACAAACCCAAACTCTGAGCTGGTGTATACACTGCCAGCTGAAGTTTACCGAGTGACAGCAAAAGGGCTTGACACCTAACACAAACCAACAAGGACTCCTCAATACATATTTGTTGACATTTCCATTTTTTGATGTTTGTAAACATAAACACCAATAATTTCAGATTCTGTAGTGTAAAAGGAAATGCTATGGCAAGAATTGAGGAAGAGCAAAAAGACAACAGGGTCTCTTCGTTTTAGACAGGGTATTTTTTAGATTATCCAAATATTTCATTGTGGAGCAATGATTAAAAAGCAAGGGAATATAGGGGTAGACTCTGTCTCCCTTTTCCTGCCTCCTCCAGGGAGGGCCTGATGAAAATGCTGCTAGAAAATAAAGAAAGGAAGAGAAAGAATGTCTAAGTATGGTTTATAAATTGACCATAAGTGATAAATGGTTTATAAAATTAGCCTATTTCTGCAACCAGAAGTTTCTTGAAGTCTGTGACATCTTTGAAGATGTCTAGTCTCCACAAAATAAAAATAAAAATAAGGGAAATAATTTCATTAATTAAAATATAAAAGTATACCAAACACTGAGCTGATTCTCAAAATATATCTATAGGTAATCAGTTGCATAGTAAGCATGTCAGGTTATTCATAGCATGTTATTATTATCAAAACTGTTTTTATAATGGATGGTTATGATGTTCTTCAATTTAATTAAACCAGTGTAAGTAATTGAGAGTACCCCTAAAATAGCCATGGTTTGACAGGTTATAGAGAACTTAATTATTAGGAACCACTTAGTAGCTGAAAGAAAAATCTTATACATTACAAGTAATGTAAAGCTGTGGGTCTAAGGGCTAGGTACTTAACACTAAATTATACATGGACTCTGGGCTAAACTAAATTTGGATAGTCCTCAGTTTTAAGTTATCTTAATATGGACTTTAAAAAAATCAAACGATTTTATCTGGCACTGTATAAGACTAAGAGAACACAATAGTAAATAAATGTGATTTTGAGAAAACATCAGTTTTTATTTAATTGGTGCTGAGCTGAAGTCTCGATTAGTAAACTGTACTACTTTATGGAATCTGAGGTAAATTGGTGTTTCAGTAACGAGGTTTAAATTTCGATGATACACTTGCCCTTAAAAGAATTGTGTACTCTTTCCAAATTGCAAACACAATGTTAAAGGGTTTTACTTTGGGAAGAAAATTTGTAAGGAGAACACTTGCTATTAAAAACATTGGGGAAGGAGTTCACAGAGGAGAGTTGTAAACTATAAAGATAAAAGAGATGTTCAAGATGGGCCTGTAGTTGGCAAATCTGTTTATTTATGAGTTTCATTTTGTACAGTTCTTTATCAAACATTGTAGTCTGATCTTAGGTTCACTTTAACAAACATCTTGTGAGAGTGCTTGGTGAGCCAAGTCAGGCACTATGCTAGGCAGTAGAGAAAGGAAATGGTCAAAATGTGATCACTGTTTGCACAAACAGATAAGCACAACACAGGTAAGTGCAGTGTGAAGAGTTCAGGACAGGCTGCAGTGAGAGCACCATACAAAGGAAACTTCTCCCAGAATGTAGAAGTGGAGAGAGGGGAGGTAGAGATTGAGATATTTAGTTGGAAGAGGCTCCCATGAATTTAGACAAAACTAAATCTCCATTCCATTCAGAACAAATACAGGACAAAGATTATCATATTTAAAGTAAATATTAAAATTTTTAAAAGATTTCCATCTTCAAATCTGATGAATGAAACAAATGATAGATATTTCCAAAATTAAAGCAGGTGTTTGATTCTTATTCACATCTCTGGATTCTTCGGCAAAATAAAATTCTTAAGATTGCCGAGACTCATGCCAAAGTATATTTTCCAAATCAGATTACATTTACCATGTTCATATCTTCCAGGAAAGTGATAGATTGGATGCTTAATATACAATGCTAATAGAAATACAGCAGAAGCCAGACACTCTCCCTGTCCTTTCAGAAGTAATTCCATAGAATTTCATCCAAGCTATAGATCAGATGAGTTTTCATTTGCATATGCTTTCTGTGCAATTAGTGCAGTTGAATTATGTACAAACTATCCCAGTTAGTTTCTGCTTCTTTCCAGCTGATTTGGCAACAATTGTGGATGTCAGTGAAGGTTAACATGATAACTTGTGTTGCTGGCCATTTGAATTGCTGAGGTATTTATTTGCAGTTAGTTTTACCTCTGTGATTGTCTTAAAAATCCATTTTATAAAAATATAACTTTTGTCAGGGACAGGGCTTGCAGATACTAGGCAAGCATTCTACCACTGAGCTATATTCCCAGCTTACAAAAATGTTTTTTAGAAGTTCTTGAGTTCTCTTGTCCCTGACTGGTAATGCACTCAGAAGAAATGATGTCAGGGATTTCTAACAGAGATTCTATTAAGATGAGCATCAATTCCCAGAACCTCCATGGTAAAAGAGATTTTTTGATAACCACTTAGTTAAATGCCTTCATTTTATCACTGAGGAAACAAGGCCCAATGATGCCAAATATCCAATAGCAAGATACTGTGGTGCCAGGATAGAGGACCTAGCTTCCATCTTCCCAATTCAGGGTCCCTTGCAATTTAAATTTTGGTATAGATACAGAACTCTTGGGGATGTTGATAAAATGAAGAATCCTCCCTGGTAATTCTGGACTGGGACCTGAATTTCTATATTTCTACCAACAAGTTTCTAGGAGATGCTAATGCTGTTGATTGATGGACCACACTTTGAGTAATCATAGGGCTTTGTAACACTGGGAAATAATTTTAAAAATTAATCCTCTAAGTGAAGGTAAACATGAGTAAAAGGATTGTTCTGTTTCAGATACAGCTGATAATTCAAAAACATAATTTTGATACCTCAAGTTGCTCTTAGTGTTACTGTACCAAATAATCTGTATGATCTTATACTGGGGTCAATTATCAGCCCATAATGCATATTTCCTAGCAAACATTATACGTTCATATTAAATAATGGGTGGGTAAGATTTTTTTACCTAATTTATGTAGTGCCATGTGTTCTCCAATCAAATAAGATGCCTAAATGACAATGTCCTAGCAAATGTATTCCTTCTGTTAAGGACTCATGATTCCTCAGCTATTTGTTCATTTCATGATCCTTTAATAAGGATCTTTCTTTTCCTTCCTTTTCCCCTCCCTCCTCCCTTTCTTCTTTCCTTTCTTTCCTGGGTATTGAGCCTAGGGTTTCACATGTGCTAGGCAAGCGCTCTAAACTGAGCTACACCCAAATCCCTTTTTGTTTTATTTTGAGACAGGGTCTCACTAAATTGCCAAGGGTGACCTTGAACTTGGGCTCTTCCTGCTTCAGACTCCATAGTAGCTGGGATTACAGGCATCTGCCACCACACCCAGCTAAATAAGGATATTTCTTACCTCACAGGGATATACTGTCTCTCTCTCTTCCTGTCTCTATCTTCTCTTGGTCTTTCTCTGTCTCTTTCACACACGCATGCACACAGAGTACTCGTATATTTAACACCATGTTCTTTATAGGAAGCGAGTAGATTATTGTGTGCTCAATATGTTCTTATTCACATATTTCTCTAAGTAGCTCCTTCTCTATTTTCTGCAACAAAATTATTCTAAATGAAAATAATCGGTTCATTTGTATATGTGTTTGGAAGAGTTCAAACGGGTTTTACCAATACAAAATGTTTCTTGTTTACTCTTACTGATATTGTTGTTAGTGATCGTAATTATACTTCACAAAATCTAATGGGGCAAAAAATCTGGCACTGTTCCTTGATCTTACAGGCCATTTGTCATGAAGTGAGAGAATTGCATTTACCAAATCATGTGGTAACATTCTTTTTTAGTACTGAGTTTTGCTTGACAGGAAAGTAAATTATGCCTCTATTAGTACAAATAGTTTTATTCACATCTCTTTGATGCCAAAATGATAGTGTCCATTCTTATTTACTCTGGAAAAGAAAGGATTGTACAAAAAAAATCACAGGTATGTGCTTTCAGAGCTAAATTACATTAGATAATTTGCATGATGGTTATGACGAATGATTTAAAATTACAGCTATGGGTGTTGAGCATTTAAGTAAAGATTTTTTTCCACTCTTAGTATGTTTGCTTTCTAGAATCCTTCAATGGACTTATTTATTAGAGCATGATATTGGGTAAAGTGCATCCAATTTAAAATCCTTTAGGTGCTAAAGTATTAGTCACAAACAAAGCAAATATAAAGGACTCTCATATCTAAGCCTAGCCCCATTGCATGACCTTAAGAGCAGCACAGTATCAAGACCCTAGAAATTTGATAGGTAAGTGTATTAACTGAATAAAATGTAAATTTTATCTAATTTCAAAATCGTTTTACCTTAGATACACGAATGATAGCTATTAAATATTTCTGTAGAAAAATATCTTCTAAATTTTTAAGTGTGTCTTTCGTTTGGGATAATAAAGTGAAATTTGTGGTAATAAAAAAATCCCTTATCTGGTGCAAGGCCCTGGATTCAATCCCCAGCACCACAAAAAAACACTTTAAAAAAAAAAAATCCCTTATCTGTCTTGCAACATTAAAAATGAGGCTTAATTTGTAGAATCTTCTAAAAATAGTGATTACTGACAAGTTTTTCTTGTCGGGAATCAACTTAGACTATAAAAGTTTTCAATATCTATTATTTAATAATTTATCTTACAATTTAGAAAGTAACAACAAAGTAATGGGAAAATTGGGTGTCCACAACATAAAAAGCTCAAGATCTCTTGATAAGGAAAGCCATGGGCAGGGTCATGAAGGAAGCTGTTCCCACAGCCAGTGTTTTAACATGAAAAGAATCAGTGCTCACAGTCAGAAGGAAAATGAGACCTGCCCCTCCTTACCACTCTTATTCAGCTTTTGACTTCACTCTAGTTAAATTTCAGTTAACTGATCTTTGGAAGAATGAAGCCAACAACCCAAATCGGTAACCCACAATTCTCATGAGGCGTGGTCTTCTCAATGTTGTGCTGTGTCTTTTCTTCATGTTGTTCAGTACCAGGTTGTTTTTAGGAGTCTCCATATTCCGTAAGAGGAAAATTACCAGTCTGAAAGTTCAGTGTCTTTAGCATTCTATTGCTTATCACATTTTTGCCCTCTAGGTGCCAACCTGGATTCACTGGAGCAAGATGTACTGAGAATGTGCCCATGAAAGTCCAAAACCAAGAAAGTATGTTAAAATAATCTGAAATTTGCTTTCTCCCCCAAACTACAGCAACAATCACTACCACTTGGTGCTTTTACCGCTCAGTTGTAGCTGATTCCTTTTGTTCTCATTATGGTTTGTCCACTCAAGGCATAAACCCACTCACTATGATTTTTAGCTGTCTCTCCACATAAGTCCCAAAGTCATAACTGTAAAAGAATGGTCACTCGGGATGGCCTTGATGCTGGCAATCAATGACAGCAAACCAATGAAAATATACTTCCTCCCAACATCCTTGTCCAAAGCTATCAAACAGAAAACTGAGATGAATAAAACATTAGATTTTAATTTTAAGTGGCTCCCTTTGAAAGAAAGAAGTCACTTAAAATGCTGGGGTCTTTTCATCATACAAATTCAAGAACTATGTTTTGTTCAAACTTTTAACCATTTGGGGGAAATGCCAGAGTCTGAAAACCATGATTAGGATGAAGATTCAGTTCCTGAGGGTGAACTCACCAAGTTCAGTCAAATGACACAGAAGGAGCTTCTTTCTAGCATATATTCACCTCTTCTCTTTTTCTCTGTTTTTTTTCTACCATTGTTTTTTGTTTCTTCTCTCAGGTGCCCAAATGAGTTTACTGGTGATCGCTGCCAAAACTACGTAATGGCCAGCTTCTACAGTACGTCCACTCCCTTTCTGTCTCTGCCTGAATAGGAGCATGCTCAGTCGGTGCTGCTTTCTTGTTGCTGCATCTCCCCTCAGATTTCACCTAGAGCTAGATGTGTTTTACCAGGTCTAATATTGACTGCCTCTGCCTGTCGCATGAGAATATTAACAAAAGCGATTGTATTACTTCCTTTGTTCGTGACTAGTTGGCTCTGAGATACTAATAGGTGTGTGAGGCTCCGGATGTTTCTGAAATTGATATTGCATAATGTGACACCAATTGATAGTCAATATCAAGCAGTGAAATTATAATAAAGGCATTTAAAAGTCTCACTTTTATTGATAAAATAAAATCATTGCACTGAACAGTCCATCTTCTGTATACAATGTCAACATCCTGAAAAGGCTGTTGCTAAGCTGTAACCAATATGCACTCAAAATGATGGTAAGTTAATTTTGGTTCTGAGTGTGTTATATATAACAAATAAACATCATGAAAAGAGTTCAGATGTTTCTCTTCATTAACCAAACAGTTTGCATGTAGGCATTAAGAAAGAAAAGCACTGAGTAGGAAAATTAAAAGCAAACATTTCACCACAAATGAATTATCTTGGCTTCTATTTATGTTGCTTAGAGAACAAGTAATTCAGAACTAGTTTAAAAACCATTTTATGTTAGCTTTCTTTACATTAATATTTCTTTATGTTAGTGTCAAAGGTAAATTTAGGAAGAAATAGTTATTTTTTTAAATATTACTTTGAAATATAACAACTTAGCTCTAGAATATATTTTTTAATGCGGAACTAGGAAGTCACAATGGATTTTTGTGACTTGATGATGTTTGGAAAATCATTCCTAAAATACCCAATTCACATTGTATATGATTGTATGGATAACTAACTTATGTATTTGTCCTTTTGCTGTGAACTGGGATTTTAGATTTAGGTTCTATAACTTTCAGAACAATGTATTTGACGTAGATCCTTTTTTGGTTATTCATTTAGATTAAGCATTGACATTTTTTCTGTAAAGCTTTAAATAACAAGTATTTTAGGGTTTGTGGTGGTCTCATCACTATCACAGCTTCAGAACTCTACCACTGTAACATGAAACCAGCCACAGAAAATGCATGGACTGATGTGTACGGCTGTGTTCCATTAAAACTTTACCTAGAAAAGTGGGTAGTAGGCTGGAGTTGGCAACCCCTGTTTTGTCACTTCCTGTCAATTGCTCACCCAGAAAAATATGTTACATAGTTTATTGCAGTATAAATTCATAACATAAGAAATAGTAACACAAGTTGGGCATTTTGGGGCCTTAAAAGAATCAGAAATTTGTCTTTGTTCTGTTGCACACAATGAATAAGGATTTTTGAACAGTTATAAAAGTTATCAGAATGAATTCTAGAATGCATTATGGGAGATAACACCCATAATTATCATTTATTTAGTGAAATAATACTTAACATGTTTACATAGGCTACATATCAGAGGATGTCATAGTCTATCTATTACAAAAAAATGGCAACTTGGCATTGCTCATTTTTCATACATAGTCTTTGTTGTATTCACAAATATTTAAATACATTAGGCAGGAATTTTCTTTCCAGAGCTCTAGACTAATTTTTTTAAAGGTAGATAGGATGGAAGGTAAAAATAGAATGGGGGGAAAAAATCAGAATTTTATTGCATATCTGACCACCATTTGTTTTTTAGAAATGTTTGTATTCAAATAGCATAGATTTAGCAAATCCATGTGACTGTATAAATGCAATAAAATTAAATTTTAGAAATTAATGAAAATTTGGAACATTTAAGTTATTTCTTAATATTCTGGTGTTTCATTGTGCATTGAAAACAATGTTGGATCACTGTGTAAAGTATTAAACATGAAGATACTTCCCAGAAAAATAATGCATTCAGATCTGATAGAAATAACCAAAGAAAATGTTTTCATCCATTTTTTGGCCATTTTCACTTTCACAAGACATAATTTTAAAACAGCTACTATTTGTGAACTCCAAAGTGTGACTCCTTAAATGAATTCTTTAGTAAACTCTCAGTGACATTCTTGGCAGACATCCAGGAAATTAGCATTCATATTTAACCTGATTTAACAAAGATTGATAGGAAGCACATTTATGAACAAAACATGTAATGACTGCATTATTGATGTCTCCTGTCTGAAAAAGCAAGAGCTTCCAATCAGACATTGCTTTCCAGAATTGTCTTGCCCAAAGTTCATTTTCTAACCTTTTTACCTGAGATTCTCAATTTTTCTCTCTGCAAACCCCACATAGAAGACAGCAAAACAAACTTTTGCTGCTCTAACAATTCCATGTTCAAGTAGCAATGAAGGCTGAGAAAAGGCTAGAATATGATGCCAGATAGGTCACTTAAAAGTTTGTTTGCTTGTGAACATACTGTCTGGAGGGCATTACATAGATTTGAAGTAAAAGATAGTCCTCAGCCTCGAAGAGAAACATTTAAAACCAACCCACCACATTTGCAGTTGAAATCAGCATTGTAAAAGAATTACAATATTTTGAATATTTACTAACATGTAATTTACATTATTAGAGTTTGATAAAGTAACTCTGGTCAGGATATCCCATGGACCATTTGTTAATTTATAAAAATGTATTTAAAATGAAAGAAAGAAACAAATATATGTCTTACAGGACAGTCATTTTTCTCAATTATATGATATAGTTATAGTCCTTCCTAAGAAAATGTGGTCAAATTTAGTCAGTTTTATATTTGACCTATCTTGACACAATCCCTAGTTAATATGATTGTGCCCACCAATATGTCATATGGGGTGTGTGTGTGTGTGTGTGTGTGTGCATGTAGTGTAAATGTAATCCATAATCATCAATCTATAGACTTTATGAAGATAAAAAGAAAAGGCATTTGCAGCTTCAGTAGTTAATTGTAACAAGAAGCAAGTATGTCCTATAGAAGCTAACAAATAATAGGAACTAATTATAGAATAGATCAAATTGCAGAATATTTTAAAATAATGTAATTTTAGAACATTTAGGCACATTCTCAAAATGAGTAAACTTCTCCCATATCCTTAACAGTAGCTTTGAATCTTAAGTTATTATTGCATTAGTTATTTCACAGATTTCTAAATTCTTTCAAAACCTGTTGTAATAATGTATTTATCAAATGGTATCTTGAGAATAGTAGAATAAAGACACACTCCATCTACGACAAAATTGTCATAAATTCCAACTGAGTGTAAGGTTTTACTGTGTGTGTGTGTGTGTGTGTGTGTGCGCTTCTGTCTATATGGATCCATGGGAATAAGGACAAGGTCTGCTATTACATTTCAAAGGGTTCAATGACAATATGGATTGGCATATGTGAAAATAAAGGTATCTACACTTACAAAGGTAAGTCTAAGATTAAAAGTCAGATACTAATTTGGTCCAGTTTGGAATTGGCATTGAGAGAACTCCAGTAGAAATTTCATAGGTGTAAAAAATCAAAACTACACAGTCTTTGAGATTATTTGCATAAACAGTTCCAAGATGTTAAAGAACAAATACTGGAATGTCTCCAAATTATAACAAAAACCACAATTGCAATGGATATGTAATTTTGGTGAAAGAAAGTTGTTTTATTGTTCTTTCCTCTAATGCAGTTGAAAATTTAAATTAACCTCCAGGTTAATCAGTTTTCTAAAAGTAATTATAAAATCCCAAGGAAAAGGATTAGTGAGTCAATATTTAATAGTTTCTGAAGACTCTTAGATTTAAATTAATTTTTTATATCACTGAGGGCACAGCAGGAAATCACATGTAGAAAAGGAAACTAAATTGTTTACAGTAACCTTTGTGTTTTTGAATTATTAATTTAATTTGAAAAATGTAGTGGCTAGGCAGCAGTTCAATAGGAAGCATGTGATACATAATGAGACTAAGCCAACATTAGATTAAATAGAACAGATAGAAAAAACCTCTTCACAAAATGAAAAGTTTGCATATTCTGCTTTTTTGACTCACAATGAAAGAAATGTAGCCACCAACAGTAGAAATAAATTAGAGCAGTGTTTGCTCTGAGTCTAGAATGACCAATGCATGTTTCCTCTGCTTGTTTCCTTCTTAAGGCTTATGGCCAGAAGATTTCAGTTTTAAGTACCAATTTCCCATTGAATTATTTGAAATTGGAGCTGCCTGATATGAATGACTTCCCTCAGAATGAAATTATAGTTAGGCTCACAGACTTACCTATAAAACTGTAAATGCAGCAATATGTATGCATGGGCATGCTACTAATTTTATTGAAAACTTAACCAAGCTTTCTATGCAACTAATATAGATCATTAGCAGTGTTCACGTAGGCATGGAAAAATGAATTTTTGGAATGAGTTTTTATAGATATGTCTTGGTTTTAACCCTTAAAATACTACTGACTGGTAGAAGTGAAAAGCAAGAGATGGAGGGGTTTCTCAGAGGAAAATTAGATCACATTCTTAAAAATGTATTTATTTCCTTGGGAAATGAATATTTTCACATTGATGTGCCAAAGTTTATATGAAGAAAGCAAATGGAAAAAAGAAGTGTCAATTTGACAAATTGAATATTGCTCAGAGGCAAAAGAAATTTGTTTGGATTTGAATAAATCATTCTACTATGAACATCTCATGCAACCAAGTCAATCTTAAGTTCCCTAGCTTTTAATTAGTAAAAAATTCAAATTATTGTCTGAGTACATTGGACCCAAGGCAAAAAAAATTATTATATACAGTGCTTGCCCACAATCAAATACATAGTACATATGTACTGTTTTTAATTTGGGAAGTTTTATTTCCTTAAGGTGCTTCCAGTTTTTAAAGTATCTTTTTTAGATTAATTCCAAGAGCTTTCAGAATTTTCCTGGGCACAGAATTTGTGAAAAGTAAACCTGAATGCTTAAGTAGCCCACGGTATATCTCTAGATATGTCTGTTTCCCAAAATGTTAATCCCTCATTCTACTGGCCAACATTTTTTCATATCTCCTTTATTCCACAGTGTCACCCAGTGAGACAAGTGTGTCATGAATTTGGGCAATGGGAAATTTACTTTTCCAAAATTACTACACAAGTAAATGGCAGAGGTAGGACTTAAAACCAGGATGACTCCAGCACTTAGTTTTTACTCTTCCCATTTCTGCAGGAGGAGCTTTCTCCAGGCCCAAACTTAATGTTTCTGTAAGAGTAACACCCCTCCATACCTTTTCAAACTTAAAAGAGGCCTCCTTCTGTTAAGGTCTCACTCTGGTATCTCTCAAATCAGTGATCAAAGGAATAAAATAGAGACCTTAGTTTATGCAATGCACATGTAAGTAGGAGAAGTCCTAAAACTTGCACACAGTGATACTGGACTATCAATTTTTGTTGTAAGAATGAGAAGTACCCTTCCTGGAGTTTTTGTTTTTGTTTTCTTTGCCTCTTTCTCCCATTTCCTTATTTGAGCCTCTACTTTCCTGAAATCCTAAAGTGTCCAGTCAGAGCTGCTAGGATGGCTGTTTGTGAGGCTCACATTTTTTGAGTCCCTTCCCTGGGTGGTACTGCAGATCCTCTTTATACCTGTGATCATCAGAGCTCAGCACTTTGGAGAGATGATCTAATTGGCTCTAATTTTTCTTGAAAGAGTAAGAACTAAAATTAAAAGATCCCATAAACTATATCCCCACTCCACACACACTAGGAAAAAAAATTTTTTTTTTTGCAATCTGAAAAAGTGGCACATAGGTTGTCCAATACCATATAGAAATTATGAGAAAAAAATTGCAAGCAATCTCTAGTTTTCCAAGTGCCTATCTCAGATTTTTTGGGTAGAAGCATTTGTTGTTTTCTTTGAGACATGTTATGTAAGTAGTGAAGGATGTGGAAGGAAATACATATTAGAAAAAAATTAAAAACAAGAGATACTAAAGTATAACTATCCACAAACAGTGAAAAATATAAGTCCAATGTGATAAAAATTTCAGACCAAATTACTCTCCTTTGGCTTCTACTCCTGGCTCTCTGGGTTAAAAAAAAAAATCCTTAGGACTTGATTAAAATGGGAATTAAATAATATCAAGTGCTGCTTCTGGTCATAAAAATGAAATACTACTTCTATTTTCAAGCAATGAGTAGTGTAGAGGTTAGTTCAGCTATGGAAATTCTCCCTCAGTAATGTCTTTTAAGGGTTAATAAAGAGAGTGTGCTGGTATTTGTACATTATCTAAATACAGAAGTTCCTATGTGAACTCAGGGATGCCTGCCTGAGCACTGCTTTGTGAGCCACCCATTTGTCCTGTTCAATGTGCACGCACAAAGAGCTGTGATAGTCATGTGTAATGTGTTTTGGAGTGTAGTGTATTGCTCTTTCTGAAACTTTTTCCCTTTCTTTCTTTTTTTGTCAACTTTCTGCATTGGCAGAGCATCTTGGGATTGAATTTATGGGTATGGACCAATCATCATTCCTTTTAGCCTGCAGAATTTAGAACCTATGAGCTGAAATTGTTTTCCCTTCCTACTCTTACTTTTCAGTTCCTAACTAATTTCCTTTTTCTTTAGAAGGGATCATACAGCTATAACAATGATTTCTCTGCTGTCAATCTATGATTAGTTTATTGAAATGTGCAGCAGTTTTTAAAACCCCAAGCTACCTTCATTCACTTAGTTTAAAATCACCTATTCCTGCCATTGTGTGATCCACTAATTGGATTTGGCTATGCTGTTTTTTTTTGTTTTTGTTTTTGTTTTTTGTTTTTAGGCTGGGCTAAGTTAGAGTGGTGCACACGGGTACAGGAGAAGTCAAACTAGGGGCCTGAGAACAAGTGGACCTTTAAATGTATCTGCTTAAAAAGCACACCACCTTGTTAACTGATGGGCACTTAAGGTACAATGTAAAAATCGTCCATTTAATATAGTAAGAAAGAGCCCTTTTAGTGCAACACAGTATTATATGCACAGATGTGAATCACTCAAGTTTTCTGGAGATACTCAAGTATGACTCTAGTCAATTTCATTGTCTTATGAACAAGGAACTAGAAAACAGAAAAAAAAAAGCCTTGTGCTATTTTAGGTGGAAATTCCAGTGCTAATGGAATTAAAGTTGAGTCACTAAGATTATCCAGACAAGTAATCAAATAGAAAATTTCACACTGTAAACATAAAAAATATCTCTTAAGAGCAGTTGAGACTGGGGCATACTCCTGAAGACCTTCATCCTAAACAGTGGGGCAAAAAAGCCAGTCCTGCTAAGAACAGGAAGCTGTGTTCCTTTGCCTGGTCCTCACAGTGCCAGGCCAGGATGTCTCATTGAAATGTTTCATGCAGCCCTGCAACAGGGTCTGGGCTCAACAGCCCAATATCCTGGTTAATAGGGCAGTATCTAATTCCCATGTAGCTGGTTTCAGTGACATCCTGTAGCAGGGATGCCCTATGGCTGCTGCCTTTTGGGGATGTTAACAACTCTCTACCCCTAATGTACTTCCTTATCTTGTGGCAAATGAAGCAGTTGCAAGTTCTAGCAGTTACAGGGATAACAACTTAATGAACTGCCCACCCCCCACCAAAAAAAAAATCCAGAAGAAAACTATTACTTTGTTGGAATCAAAGCCCGTATTTACATGAATAAGCCTTTGGGCATCAAAAAGCATCTCCCAAGACTGGGGAGCCCAAAAGGGCACTGTTGCTGTCTCAGTTTCAGCAGGGAGGAAAAATATCCTGCCAGTTCCCTTGCCCCTTGTCATTCACAGTTATCTCTTCCTTTATAACTTTTGGATCTGACTATGGAATTCAATATTTCTATTTCAGAATAATGAAGTCAATAGTTCAGACTATAGAACTATTGTTCAATAGTTGATATATACAACTTCTTCAGTAAGACCTTTCAATGGTCAGTAAAGAGCACACTTTTAAAGCCTCCAGAGCACATTAGGCCAGTCTGTTGCATCCTTAAAGAAAATTTCAATCTTAAAGGTCAATTTAAACTGAGAAAGACAAGGACTCTGTCTCTTGGCCTGGACACATCAGACTGAAAAATATGCTTGATCTGATTCATTACAATGCATCCAGCCTAACTATAAAAACCCAGGAGCATTTCTACACAGGAAGACCGATCCCCTAGTTGGAGTGACAGATTCTTGATTTTTGGCAGAGCTTCTGATTTGCTCTTGCCCTATGGACTCTGCAACATAAAGAAAAAATTATGAGGCAAAAGGGAATAAGGGAACCTAGGGCTTCTGCTATTGTTTTCTAAGCATTTTTCCCTCAGCACATTCCTATTATAGGGATTACATGATCTGGCAACATCATGAAAAAAGACATAGAAATGTTTGTAGTGCATTTAGTCAATGCTGATGTGAATATGGAGTTTTAATCCCAAGTCTGTATTCTATGGGCCTTGCCTTTAATTAGTACATTTTAGTACTACTATATTATCCTTTGTCCTTTATTGAGCTTTTTATTCCCATTAAATAATCGTTCCACTGGAAATCGTCTTCCTACCTACCACAGGAAGAAGAGGCCAGTCATCCCATGTCATTTGTTCACAAATCCAACTCAATCTATTTCATTGCAACAGTCAAATGAAAATTTATCAAAAGGATCCCTGAGAGTGCACAGTATCATTTCCGCCACCCAGCCCTCAGAAACGGGTCCCCCTTTTGAAGTTTGCAGAAGCAGTTTCTCAGCTTTTTCTAAAGGTAGAATGTCAGTTTATTAGTTAAGAAGTGCAACTAAGATCTTGCCTTTTTGTTTTGTTTTGTTGGTGGAGCTGGATATGGAACTGATGCCTGGCAAGCATTCTACCACTAAGCTGCACCCTCACCCTAGCCGTATCATTTTAAAATAAAAAATTAAAAAGAGTAAACCAGAGAAGACAGGGAAAATCAGGGCTCTGCCCTTCCTGGCCATTAATATGGACACTCTTTTTTCTTAACCATTTCATCACAGATGAAGGACCCCTGCTCTGTATCCTAGGTCTCATGGATAAGGAACAGTGGGATGATACCTCTGCTTCTTGCATATATATGCTAAAAACTGATCAGGATGCCAAGGTCAGGAAGGGAGGCCACAGCAGCCTCAGCTCACAGATAAAAACTCATAAAAATTAATTACCTGTCCTGTGGCTATGAGGGAGG
This sequence comes from Glaucomys volans, assembly GCA_020662805.1. Lineage (NCBI taxonomy): Eukaryota > Metazoa > Chordata > Mammalia > Rodentia > Sciuridae > Glaucomys > Glaucomys volans. The sequence continues at coordinate 236,030 of JAJEJO010004695.1, read as the reverse complement.
GGAGGCAACAGACTCAAGCAATTAACATACAAGCACTCACATTCCATGTCCTCGTTTGACTTTTGCGGCTCAAAAATCCATGACACTGACTCTGTCTCCTGGCGCAGTGTTGCATCGCAATGCACCAGCTGCTTTGCTTTCTAATTGTGGCTTGCACACAACTGCTGGCCTAGGATAGGAGTTATGCTGTATGGGATAACCCTTCCAACTTTGCATCCACCTTTTCTTCCACCCAAGCATCTCCTCCTTCTGGTTTTCTTTTATTTATTTATTGTTCCTCCCTTAGTATCAGGCATGCTGTGCCAGGGACTTCAGAAGGCTCCCTAACTTTTTAACCTTGTTTTCCCTCGTACTCAACTTCCTCGCTCTCTCTGTCATTCTGTCAGTCTGTCTGTCCTCTTAGTTTGTTTTTCCTTTCCACTTCCAACCCCTTCAGTTTGTTTTTGTATAATCTATGCAGCATTCTAGTCTTCTACCCACTGACTTCTATTCTCTTTCTCCTCCTGTTAATAATCAGTGCTCTATTAATTTTTTTGACAATGTTCTTGACCTGAAATTTGATTATCATGGACTCGGCTTGTAGGAAATGTTTTGTTTAATGATAAGGTCCACTGTGTCCTAGAAATTAAAATCCACTTTTTCATTTCATGAAAACTTCCGGCGAGTTGCCCTCTCTCCAAAGACTAAAAGTTATCATTGCTGAGACTGGGAATGTATAATGGAAATATTCTTTAAGGGTCCCTTACTGATGTCCTCGTAAGCCAGCATCATTTGTACAATATTCCTCAGTACCTGACCAGCTTAATGACTGTAATGGCAAGTAAAGAGTTACTTACTATGTACCAGCTGAGTTCTCTCTGAGTGAACTTGTGAAGATCTTCCAATAAATGTAATTAGACTGTTGAAAGCTCAGCTCCTAAGGGATCAAGGTCCCCATTAAGTCAGCAAATCTTGTTAAGAACCTGACCTACCTTAGTATAATCAAGTTATCCCCCGAAGAAACTAATTTGCAAATAGAAAAATTTCCATGAATTAGAGAATAATTGCACATAGAGTAAAGTAGTACCTTTAGTTCAAAGTTCTAAGCATCATACTTCCTTAGTAAAATATCCATTAGCTAATTTGCCAAGTTGGCCAATGTAGGAAGATGCACTCTATTCCAAATTATGCATCATTTGTGCTAGTGACTGGTTTCTTTATAAAATAAACTAGTTCTCTAAGTTCAATTTATGAAGTGATAGGCATTGTTCTCTAAAGAACAAAGCTTTATTTTGGTCCAGGATGACCCTACGCATCATACTGGATTTTCTCGGATACAGTGACCACTACTTGGATACAGTGCTACTCCATATTATGCTTCCTATATTTTATACTTTACTATTAAATCAAAGGGATCTTATATCAATGTATTTGCTAACTACAAGCCAAGTTCATGTTTGCAAATATCTTTGAATTTAATTTTTTTAAGTTAGAAATGACTCTTTGTAAAGACCACAGGATATGAATGATGACAAAAATAACTGGGAAATTCAAACGGGTTGGAGGTGAGAGTGGAGAGGGGAGGGAGGTGAAAAGGAAGGTCTCTTAGCTCCTTTTACTGGTGTTTATTCCTGTCGTCTTTACAAGAGGTTTTTTTTAATTTTTGCAAGAGATTTAAAAATATCTACCATGTTTTAACCAAATGGCTATATTAAAATTAATGTTTATAATTTCCCATTTTAAAATACAGATATGTATATATATGTGTGTGTGTATATATATATATATAGCTTGTTATTTAGAATAATTTTAGAGTATATTATTTTATTGTCAATGGCCTCAACTGGCTTTGTTATTTATGCTCAAAGTGTAGCACAGAGCTTGTTGATTTTTAGATATGTCTGTAAATGCAAGGAATTGTATTTATTTTCTTGTGAACATGGACAATGTCATGCAGCATGCCAGCTGTTCAGTTGTAGTAAGTACTGGCAATTATAAGTGACCTTGGTGACCATCTGCTTTCACCCCTTTCCAGAAGCTGAAGAGCTCTACCAGAAGAGAGTGCTGACCATAAGTGGCATCTGCATCGCCCTGCTGGTGGTCGGCATCATGTGTGTGGTGGCCTACTGCAAAACCAAGTAAACCTTCATCCTCCACACCTTTCTCTCTCCTTAGTGCACAGATGGCTTAGGCGGCCAAGGCTTGGCAGACACCATGCTTCACACCTTAATCTTGGGGAGAAAGAGGGATGAAGCACTTTCCCTCTTATTTTTCCCTTTACTAATGCATTTTGAGGACCTTTCCTAATCACATATATTGGAAAGTCTTGCAATTTTGTATGAAAGAACTCAGGAGATTTCTAACATGTGACCACGACCCTGTGAATGGATGAACATTTGGAAGGACAGGCTTGCATTGAAGCACAGGAGTGCATGTGTGTAGGTGTGCATGCATACATGTGCCCACAGGTATCCTATACTAAAAGGAAAGTATAGGTGCCAAAGGTGCACTTGGCACATCATTGTTCATACGTAGAAGATAAAGGAAACACTTGGTGGGTTTTTTTTTTTTAGTTGTTGATGGACCTATATTTTATTTATATGTGGTGCTGAGAATCAAATCCAGTGCCCCACACATGCTAGGCAAGTGCTCTACCATTAAACTACAACCTCACCCCACTTGGTGGTATCTTAAATGCAGTTTTCTTAAAGAGTGAAATTGTTTCAGTTCTACTTACTTGGGTTGCCAATATAAATGCTGTCAAAAGGTGAGGTATACAAAAGGAATCTCATGGGAGTAAAATAAGTAAAGTTTGTGTAGAAAGAACTATAGGGAAAACTTTAATAGAGATTATGATCACTGGTTGACCCTATAAACTTGATCCATCTTGACAAATATATTTATTGTCTGCCCTTCATTTTTCTCTAAATCTGAAATAATGTTAAATTAACAGGATTTTTTAAAATCCTAACAAAATACACTCTTGCCAAACAACAAAAAAATACACTCCTCCTCCTAACAAAATACACTCTTGCCAAAACTGGTCATGGAAATATTTTTGTAATCTGAATATTGCATTGAAGAAAAAAATAATATGCTTTTGTACCACAAAATTAAGGGCATAGATTGTGTTTTCTTAATACCACATGATTTAGCATATTGCCAGAATTGAGTAAGTGATAGAGATAAGCCTTCATGAAATTGACCTCATAGGACTTATTAGAGTCAGTCTTAATATTCACTACCTACTTATACAAAAAAGCATTACAAGGGTAAGATCACATTACAATTGTGCCAAAACCCAATGGCAATATATGTCCAGAATATATCAAAATACACGAGTGATATGGGCACACACACTGTATATATTGTACAGATTGAAAACTAAGTATATATTCTGAAGGGATCCACAGCAAAAATCCAGAAATAGAATCAGTCATCAATTCTACATCACAAATTGTTATCTAAGACAAATGACTATAAGATTTAAGCAAAGATAGATTGATTAAGAAAGTTGGGATTTTAGCCAAATACCAACATATTTTGTTTTCTCCTCCTTCTTTCTTGTCCATCAGTAAATCAGTTAAGTTTCTATAAGAATCAAGCCACTGCCTCAAATTATTCATAGGTGTTTAAAGATTTGGCTGTATGATATGAAATGTAAATAATAGAAAAAAATAAATGCTTCTTTTTTCATATTCAGGAAACAGCGGAAAAAGCTTCATGACCGGCTTCGGCAGAGTCTTCGGTCTGAACGAAATAACATGGTGAACATAGCCAACGGGCCTCACCATCCTAATCCACCCCCTGAGAACGTGCAGCTGGTGAATGTATGTTGACTCTGGCCAGTGGGACAAACTACGCATCTCTCTTTTGTTCAGGCATCTTGAAGTTTATTTTCTAAAGCTCTTAGGCTCTTAGCTGCCGCCATTAATCACCATAGCTTCCAGGAAACCAAGGTTTCGCCAGGAGAAAATAATGGGAATGTTTTTAAAGTAGATTTGGTTACTGTACAACCAGCACATTTCCTCTTATAAAGTGTTCATTAAGGAGTTGAAATAATAATGTCGGGTTTGTTCTGCAGGGAGGCCATAACAGGAAGAAGAAAACAAAACAAAGTAACAAAATTAACAAAACGAGAATCAGAAGGAATTTGTATTTTTTAATAATTTGGAAATGAAAACTACTCCAGTCTTTAAGATTGGTACAGATAACTGAGCAGAGGACTTTGGAGTGATGTTTATTAGGGGCACTTCACAGTGCCTGATGATTTACTGATTCTGATTTCCAAGGGAAGAAATCAGGGCATGGAAAGGTCAAGTGACTTATCAAACCTGCTCTGCAGTAGCAGAACTGTAAGAATGTGATGCTTGCTGATTCCCTGGCTCCTTCCATGTGACATAAAGCCCTTCAGATGAAATGAAAAGCATCCTTAAGCATTTACATATTTTGTTCATACTTTACCAAGCACTTGGCCTTTAAATTCAACCAACTTGATCACAGAACTTTCAACTGTGGAGACTATTTATACATCATCATCTTCCAAACCTCTCTTTGTTTTATAGATGAGAACCAAAGCTGTACTCAGTTTTCCTGGCTTTTGAAGTGTTAGTCCTTCTATTCCAGAAAAACACTTCTTGCTTTGTTTCATGTTGTTGTTTTTTTTCTCCTTTGTTATATGGTTTTTTAATAGACCAATCCCAAAGATTGTATTGTAGTAACCATTTTTCTATCCTGTAGGAAAAAAAAGGTGTATATTTAGTGAAGCAGACATGTCCTAGACCCAAGTCTGGAGATGGTGGTTTCTAGATTACCTGCAGGTCTTGTAGCAGAGACCTATGGGACATTATTGGGGGCAAGATGCTAAAAGGTTAATGTACTCTGTTGCTTTCCTCCCCCTAATGGTGTTCATCAAAGTGTTCTGCAGAGCAAATAAGTGCATTCTCTACCAACATGACTATAATCTCTCATTATATATGTTATACTGTATCAGAGTCCTATTGCCATGAGTGCCTGGATTCTATTATGGCTCTAAATGGCATGACCTTAGGCTGTAACCTTTTCTCAACCTTATTTATTATGAAAACAGGCCTAAAAACATTAACTACTTCATAACTATCTACTGTTCTTGTGAATAGCAGATAGAATCATCTACATGAAACAGCCTAGTGGTGCTCAGATTCATTGAGCTATGTCGCCTCCCAAGAAGCAAGAGCAGAATGTGTATGGGCCAGAAATAGATCACTCTCTATCTTTTCCTTATGTATATCCAACCAGCTATAATTCCCAGGAAGATCTGTATGGAACAGTCTTTCCATGAATAGAACCAGCTAGAGTTTCATGCACAATCTAAGTTGTACATTTTTGGGCTACCATGAAGACATCAGGTTCTTTAGTCTCCACAGTTCATCAGAATATAAAGTGCCCTTTATATTCCTTTTCCTGTTATTTAATTCAATTTGTTAGAAATACAAATAGCATTTAAAGCACAATAAAATATATCTCACTGATAGAGGGCAGTAATAGCTACTGTGGTTTGCTGATGAAAATAAAGTGGAATGTACTTGCATTGAATATAAGATCCTCTATATTAATTACTTTATCAAGATGCATTACTTTGACAATTATTGTAAGCCTCTTCAAATTTTGTAGTACCCTTCTTAGTCTTACCACTGACAAGTTAAAAATTTTAATATCAATAAAGCAATATTGACATGATAAAATTGAAAAAGAAAAGCAGATCCAAAACACTGAAATTAACTTTTTTCTAGTGACTTGAAATTTGAAGTAAGATGAGCTATAGTTTTGCTTCATTCAAAAATATCTGCTAATCTTCTTTGACTTGAAACAACCCTGGCAAAAAATGAGTATCAGAATTTATTTTGAATTCTAGACATGTTATTAATTGGAAATGAGAGAGAAGAAAGGTCTTTTTTTGATAAAATGTAGTTAATCATGATTTCAGAAACTATATTGTGTGTGCATCCAGAGAGTAATTGATTAATTCCATTTTTTTCATCTAATCTGAAAGCCAGAGTAGCCAAGAGAGGATTTGCCATACAGCACTGGTGAAATGGAAGTTATTATGAAGCATGTGTACAAAAACAGATTTGTGTGTGTGACAATTTTAGTATTTTGATTTACATGAATCTTCAAGTTGTGTCTCTGTGTCTACCCAGCAATATGTATCTAAAAACGTCATCTCTAGCGAGCATATTGTTGAGAGAGAAGCCGAGACATCTTTTTCCACCAGTCATTATACCTCGACAACTCATCACTCCACGACTGTCACCCAGACTCCTAGTCACAGGTATGAAAATTTAAAAATTCCACAGCATTTCTCTAAGAATGAATTTTTTGCACATGAGCTTTTACAGTCCCTGCATTAAGAAAGGAGACACTTTGGAGGCAATACAATGTACAGATGTTGAACATAAACAGACTTTGGCCATTGGCTGATTCTACATTTAATTGCTGTGTAAATCTGAGCCTCAGGTTTTCCATTATCCAAAAAAAGGTGGTAGCCTGGCGCAGTGGCACATGCCTATAATCCCAGCGCCTCATGAGGCTGAGGCAGGAGCAATTTAGTGAGGTCCTAAGCAACTCATTGAGACCCTGTCTCTAAATAAAATACACAAAAGGCTGGGGATATATCTCAGTGGTTGAGAGCCCCTGAATTCAATCCCCAGTACAAAAAAAAAAAAATATGTGGTGAATAATGACACCTATCTCATAGGGTTGATGTTCCCCATTCTAGAGATTGTATTCACTCAGGTGCTGCCACTCACTGAATTGCTACACAGAGAAAAATCTAAGATTCTATATAATACTTAGAAACTGGATTCTATATAATACGTGGACTGCCTTGGAAAATGTACATGAAGATGGTGGACCCTAAATTCTCAAATGCCCTGGTGATATCAAACTGTTTGCAGGCTCCCAAGAGTAGCACTGGAATTTCAAATGTAACTCTTACAACAAGACAATTCTCTGACCTAAAGGACCCAAGAACAGAAAGACTGTAAGAACATTTTAATACATAGCAGCATTTGATAAATTCTTGTTGAATGAGTGAACAAATGAATAAACTATGTTCACAAAGCCAATCTGAATCAAGACCCTCTCTATAACTAGTTTTTTATATCAGTTATTTCCTTAGAAATAATTGTAGAGAGCTACTGTTGTATCATTAATTTGAAATATTTGTCAGAATAACTTCCTTTCATTTCCATTTCTGCATGTAATTAAAAAAAAAAAAGGATCTCACCGTCTCTCACATTTCCCTTCTAGCTGGAGCAACGGGCACACAGAAAGCATCATTTCGGAAAGCCACTCTGTAATCATGACGTCATCAGTAGAAAACAGTAGGCACAGCAGCCCCACTGGGGGCCCAAGAGGACGTCTTAATGGCACAGGAGGCCCTCGAGAGTGTAACAGCTTCCTCAGGCATGCCAGAGAAACCCCTGACTCCTACCGAGACTCTCCTCATAGCGAAAGGTAAAAGTGAAGGGCAAAGCTACTGCAGAGGAGAACCTCAGTAAGAGAATCCCATGAGCACCTGCCGTCTCACCTAAGGAGAGCTGCCTAATCAGAATAAGGGCAATAAGGGCAGCAGTTCCCTATTCTAATAGTGCTCCTAGTCGAAGTCGTCTTTTTGATGGAACTCTTCTTCTGAGCTTCTCTCATAGTTCCAGTGGCTGGCAGGCAACAGACCCTTAAAGAGCTAGAGTGATTTGATGTGGAAGGCGCAGCAGACTTGGAGTTCCCAGAACTGGCCACAGTTCTCAGACCCATGCTGGATCCAGTTTCCTCAGTCATAACATTAGAGAGATGGCATCCATGCCTGATGAGGACCCTTCTATAATTCCACCTTGGCAGTTTCCCAAACTCTTATTTTAGTGGTCTCAAGTTGGCCTCATGTTCTCATGTGCTCTGTCTTACTTTCCGGCCTCAGTTAAATCCAACAAGGGCTATGTCTTTGCTGACGTAATGGGGGAACAGCTGCTTATGCTCCACCATATAGTACTCCTTTTATGAAGTTCCAAGAAGGAATGAATAAGAAAATCTCTTTTATGCTGCATCTGGCAGTCTTCACAGGTGGTTCTCAAAGCAGGTGTTGCCTTCTATAGGCCCAGAATGTTTGGTCTTTGTTCTGGAGAGATTAAGTAGGGTTGGGGGAATCACAGCAAAGTTATAATAAAGAATGAAAGAAAATAAACTGAGGGAGATGTTAAATAGTAATAGTGAATTCATATATACTCTTTATTCATTTTTCTCCCAAGCTGGAAGAGAATAATTCCCAATTGCTTTTTAGCCCTCATGAGTAAGCTGCTACCTATGTGTTTTCTAATCCACTGGGTTTTATTTTATATTATGGTCATCTCAGTCTAATCTCTGACCATTTATAAAAGGCTTACATAATGCCAAATCCATATTAATTTGGTAGTTACATGGGTGGAGATGGTTTTGAAAGATTTTTTGTATTCTGGACTGGGAAATACAGCAAAGGATGACCCATTGAGCTTGTAGGTCATATAGAGCCAGCCGATGACTTCTTTACCACCCTTCCCCAGAAAATGTCTTTCAGAACCATATGGAATTTATCAGATTCAAATTCTCCTTTTAAACCATCTGCAAAAAAAAAATAGCATCCAAAAGTGGCTTAAAACTTTAGTCTTAAATTCATCTAATTTTACCTGTTTATTAAGGAAGTCTGTCCATCTTAATTCAGTCTCTTTTGAAACATGAAAAGGAGGTTGGGATGAACTCTTTCTTCATCACTACCTGTGATGTTGATCTTTGAAGTTTGACATGCATACCCCAGATACCATCAAAGACTGCAAAATAGACCTTAACTTAGTGGCCATTGGGAGAAATGATAAATTACTTGTACATGTTGGTTTAATTTGGATTATTATTTCTAGGGAACTTAATTTATGTACCCACAAAGTAAAGTTTGAAGACTCAATTGAGTACCAAATACTTCAATCTCTAAGACACTTTCCCATTTTAGGCACAGCTGTAATCACATCCATATCACTATGAATCATGGAAAAGCAGGGAAGTTAATACATTTCCTGTTCCTGTTAGCTGGAGTTCAGAAAGTGGTGTCCTGTGTCATCACAGGTCATGACGAATTAGACTCTGTGACTGTCAAGGTGAAGAAAAGACTCATTTATAGTGCTCTGCATTGGTAACATTTTTATCAAAAGCTGAGAAATGTGACTCATTTCCCTCAGTGCTGGAAATCAGGTCTTCTTGTTCTGGAGAAATCAAGCATGGTATGGTTAAAAAAGAAAATAACAACAACAACAACAAAAACAGTGCACTCAGGGTCCTGGCACTGAGATACACTGAGCACTGTCATATGTGGCATGATGACAGGTAACATGGTCCAACCAGCCCCAGAGTGGTCACAGAAGATGGCCAGGTAGCTTAAAGTAATCTTTGCATGTACTCCTACTAGGAAGCAAAAGACAGATGGAATGGAGGGTTTGGGAAGAGAGTTAGTCTGGAGATTGAACACAGTCTCCACTGTGGTAACTATGAAACCAATGTAAGGTTCTTCCAGGCTTACCTTTGAATGTCTTAGACCCTGGGATGGATAGTTACAAACTGAATGTTAACTAATTGCATTTCATGGAAAAAAATTGAAAGCACACAAATGTATGACACTGTTGTCAGGAATAAATCTAAGTTACTATGCTCTTTTTTTTTCATAAGACATAACCTTATAGCTGAGCTAAGGAGAAACAAGGCACACAGATCCAAATGCATGCAGATCCAGCTATCAGCAACTCATCTTAGATCTTCTTCCATTCCCCATTTGGGCTTCATTCTCTAAGACCCCCTTGGCATTTAGGAAGGTATAGTATTTAAGTAATACTTCTTTCCCTTCCAAATCCCTGAGCCTTAGTCCTTATAAACTGAGTAATTTCTGGGACCTAGTGTTCTCCTTTCTTGGCTCATGTGCTTTTATTTAAACTCATGATGAGACTGAAAATCCCCAAAGCTTTGATGAACTAGACAATTTAGCTGATCTTTGCATGTGCTCCTGTGAGGAAACTCTTGGCTGCATAATTTTTGATTCCAAGGGTGCTGAATTTCTTAGTGTAAAAACTGAGAAGTATACAAATGAATATTGTTCTCTGATTGGATCCTCTCATGAACTCTATCCCCTTGCCCTCCCTGCTCTATGCCTCTTATTCTACCACACTTATGCGGGGTGTTCTGTGCTCACACAGGTATGTATCAGCCATGACCACCCCGGCTCGTATGTCACCTGTAGATTTCCACACGCCAAGCTCCCCCAAATCACCCCCTTCGGAAATGTCTCCACCCGCATCCAGCATGACTGTGTCCATGCCCTCCATGGCAGTCAGCCCCTTCGTAGAAGAAGAAAGACCTCTGCTTCTTGTGACTCCACCCAGGCTGCGGGAGAAGAAGTACGAACACCACCCTCAGCAATTCAACTCCTTTCATCACAACCCCGCACATGAGAGTAACAGCCTTCCCCCCAGCCCCTTGAGGATAGTGGAGGATGAGGAGTATGAAACAACCCAAGAGTATGAGCCAGCTCAAGAGCCTGTTAAGAAACTCGCCAATAGCCGGCGGGCCAAAAGAACCAAGCCCAATGGCCACATTGCCAACAGGTTGGAAATGGACAGCAACACAAGCTCTGAGAACAGTAACTCAGAGAGTGAAACAGAAGATGAAAGAGTAGGTGAAGATACACCTTTCCTGGGCATGCAGAACCCCCTGGCAGCCAGTCTTGAGGCAGCACCTGCCTTCCGCCTGGCTGACAGTAGGACTAACCCAGCAGGCCGCTTCTCAACGCAGGAAGAATTACAGGCCAGGCTGTCTAGTGTAATTGCTAACCAAGACCCTATTGCTGTATAAAACCTAAATATACACATAGATTCACCTGTAAAACTTTATTTTATATAATAAAGTATTCCACCTTAAATTAAACAATTTATTTTATTTTAGCAGTTCTGCAAATAGAAAACAGGAAAAAAACTTTTATAAATTAAATATATGTATGTAAAAATGTGTTATGTGCCATATGTAGCAATTTTTTACAGTATTTCAAAACGAGAAAGATATCAATGGTGCCTTTATGTTATGTTATGTCGAGAGCAAGTTTTGTACAGTTACAGTGATTGCTTTTCCACAGTATTTCAGCAAAACCCTCCCATATATTCAGTTTTTGCTGGCTTCTTGTGCATTGCATTATAATGTTGACTAGATGTATGATTTTCAAGACTTGCAACTGTCCCTCTGTTTGCTTGTAGTAGCACCCAATCTGTATGTCTTGTAATGGCACATCCATTCAAATACTCTTCTCTTTTGTACAAAGTTTTCTTTGCTTTCAGAATACAAAATGAGTTCTGTCTACTCTGTCAGCCAAAGGTTTGCTTCATTGGGCTCTGAGAATAGTAGATCCAACAGCATGCTACTATTAAATACAGCAGGAAACTGCACTAAGTAATGTTAAATATTAGGAAGAAAGTAATACTGTGATTTTTAAAAAACTATATTATTAATCAGAAGACAGCTTGCTCTTGCTAAAAGGAGCTGCCATTCACTTTATTTTAATTTATTTTCCTGGACAAAAAGCAAGAGTTTTAGCCATAGCTTAGAGAATGGGTTCTGGCTTGCTATCAGGATAAATATAACACCTTAGAAGAGGACTCTATTTTACTTTCTCTATGGGGGAATGTTCCAGTGCTCATCAATTTGAGCAACAAACCACAAACCGCAACCAATAAAGGTGCAATCATTTCTGACTTGCATTTTTCACTGATTTAGGAGCTACTGCTTGGCTGTGTTTTCTCAACTCCAGAAGAGGCAGATCATGGTACAAAAAGCCTGGCTCAAAAAGCACACTCAGCAGTGTGTCTGAGGTGCTTCTAGAGTGAAATGTGCCTCTGTACATAGTGGAGGCTTGTCGTCATAGGAAAATATTTCCATCATAATGTTTAGAAGGAGTGAATGTTTAGAAGACCCAGGTGGAGAGCAGCCATGTAACTTGGTTGACATTTTAAATTTGTGTTGACCACTTCTTTCTCCCATTCTGTTTCTCTTGTTTTTCAACGTCGCATTGATTAGATCATAACTATGCATGAGCATTTTTTTGTCAGGAATGGCCAATGTGCATGTGATTTGTGATTAGTGAGAATCTTCCACAGTGCCGACTCACCAGGAAGTGTCAAGAGTGTTGGAAAGATTGCACCTTTACTTGAAGAAGTGATCCCCCACTGTGTACTGACCTCTCCGTTTACAGCCTGTGCCACCCATGGTCCCCCCTCTCTTAATTGTTGCTTTACTGTCACAAAAGCAGGACTAAGGTTGTTCTAAACCTTGCATGTTCTCTCATGATTGTAAATCTAATGAAAGCCTATAGGTATTAATGTTTGAAATAACTGTTAATTCAGGAAATAAGAAAAAAAAATTTTTTAAATGCAGAACCCACTTTATTCCCTGCCTGATATCTATAAAATCAGGGTTGGAGCTTTACTTAGGTTTCAAGTGGCCTCCTACAAGTCATGGGACAAAACAGGAAATAGTTTAACAGGGGGTTCACAAAGCCCATGAGAGTACTCAGCTTCTTGTTTGCAGAAGTACTGAATCTACTTCTTCTTTACGTATGCTACAAATAAAGGGAAGAAATGACATGCAAATAGGTCTTAGAAGAAAAATGTAGGCTAGGCATGAGTCGATGTCGTTAGACTCCTACGTGTTTCTACAATCCACAGAGGTGCTTGTATGCAGGTCCTTGAAGTTAGTCTTAGTATTTGGTATCCCAAGTGTCCTGCCATTGTTCACATACCACTTCCTCTGTCCTCAACACTGTCCCCATTTGCTTTGTCATCTACATGGAAGAGCCCCTCTTAGGTCATGCTCATTTCCCAGTTTTATAAAATGAGTTAGATTATGGCATGAGGATAAAGTCCATTTCAAGAGGTTGTCTAAATTATTTTAACATTGCCTTTGAAGGCCTTGACTCACTCCTCAACATTTCAATAAAGAAATTCCTACTGTTATTTAAAAACCTTACATATTCTGTTTCAAATTCTTTGGGCACTGGGGAATTCAGATGTCCCACTGTGAAAAATTTCAAGAATAAATAGAATCTTCTGATGAGAACAATGAATGACACATCTCTTCAGTTTGAGAATTTCTATAAATTTTTAAATTGTAAATATGTATGAAATTTTATTTCCAACCTGCTTTTGTTACTTACAGAGATGGCTCATATGAGGTGAGACCACCTTTGCTCCATGGAACAAGATATCCCTTAGTAAGAAAACCTGTTGGCTGCTCAGGGCTACCTGCTACAGCCACCCAATTTATGTTCACAGGGACTTTTCTGTGATGCTTCAGTGCCACGTCACTCTCACCATCTCTATTTATAAATTCAGGCAGTTCAATGTCAATCCAAAGGAATGTAAACCTATGGTCCCAATATGTGGAAAGCTGTCTTGGGTTTAAAGTAGTGAAAATGACCCAGAAGTTTGACATTAACTTTCTTTCCTGGGGGATATGCAATGGAGCATAGTATATGCAAAACTCCTTTTTTTTTTTTCTCACTCAAGATTCATTTTCTGTCCTGTTTTCCCTTCTTTTCTTTTCTCCCAAAGAATGCCTGGTAGACAGCCTTCTGCTTTCTACAAAATGGTTCTCTGTGTGGGTGACAGTGTCCCAAACAGCAATATACCATCTCTTTCTTGTTTCAGTGTGACTCTCTCTGTGGAGGTAGGGTTGATCCTGGGTAACTTGCTCAGTAACAACTCCTTTTTTTGTTTGTGTTTGATTTTTTGGCCTGAAGTTGAAAGGTATATGGCTCACACTGGTAAAAATAAGGAAGGCATGGTCATATCTTTTAGTACTGGCTACATTCCACCAGCCACAGAGATTTCTATCCACAAAGATCCATGAAAAATTGCAGAGAAATGCAGACAAAAGGAAATGGCCACATATCACAAGTTCTATTATATATTCTTTTGTAAATACATATTGTACATTACTTGGATGTTTTCTTAAATCATTTACTGTCTTTATGAGTTAATGTCAGTTTTTTTTATTCTCTCAACTTAACTGTGTAACATTGTAAATAACATAATGTCCTTTATTATTTATATTTAAGCATCTAACATAGAAAGAGAATTGTTTTCATATAAGTTTAAGACAAATGTCAATATATATGTTTTTTGTTTTTCTTTGCTTTAAAATTATGTACTTTTCCATTTTTTTAAAAAAAAGAATAATTTATTGTTCAGGAGAAAGAATGTATATGTAATTGAAAATATTTGAAGAATGCACATTTGAAGGCCGTGAGGTACTGATAAACTAAAGAATTTATTATCCAAAATACTAAGCAATAAGTAATTGTGATTTATTTAAAGTTTTGTTCATTTCCCAAGAAAGTCATACTGCAATAAAAATATGCTACTCTGTGGAGACCTGGGCGTGTTGCTCAGCAGACGAATGTCTGTTAGACCAGCACCTTTTGTCTTACTTGGACAGTTGTACTAACTTAGGAATGAATGTATTCCATAGACCCCATGTTCATCTTGTCCTGTCTGTTGCTTTTATCACACTGCTGTTCTGGAATCATCTGCCTCCTTACTCTCCTTACCACTTTCTTCCTTGCTGAAGGGGCCACACAACTGAGCAATATGACATTTCTTTCCCTTCCCACATCCTCCCCTGCAACACACCATATACAATAACATCAGAGAGAAATGTTTTAGGCCATGACTGCCTGCATTTCAGTTGTTAAAATGTTCTGTAATGACAGCCAGAAACTTCTTTAGATTGATGTGAAAATGACAAGGTGCCAATTCCATCCAATCATTAAAGGAAAAAAAAAAAAGATGCTATCATGGTTCAAATGGTCCACTGGCCTAAAGTGCAGTCATGCTAAGCTCAGCTTCACTCTACTCTCAGTAAATTCACTTTCCACAGGGTCCACAATTGATCAACTCACAGTTTTTAAAAAGGGATAAGGCTGGAATGAGTTCATTTCCCTCATTCTACCAATGAAACAGGTCCAACTGATGCTCATCTTACTGCTCAGGGAGGAGTCCATGCATGAACTATATCTCCCATTCTAATAAGACTCATCATAGAAAAGAATATATTACTTTTTTGAAATGATCTAAAAAAAGCCATATTTTAACAAACAGATATTTGCATGGTACTTTTTATATATTTCAAGAATTTTACTCATTATCTCAGATTTAAGAACTTTAGAAGGATGTGGAATAGAGTTCAGCAGTACTCCGGGTATTCAAAGGTCTCCTTTGGAGGTCAGACATAACCTGAGATTTCCCATCAAAGTCCACCTCCATATATGTACACAATTCCTCTTACCTAGTAATAACTCCATTGGCATCATTCCAAATAGTCTGGATATCTAGGAGATTTAAATTGTAGGCTTTGACTAGGCTGTTCTGAAGCCACCATGCAACAGGTGAGAGAATGCACAGAATATTGAAAAGTTTAAGATTGAGAGACACTCTCCTCAGTTTATTCTAAGGCTTTGTTCACCCCCCAGATTGAACACTACAAGCAGCTATGTTAGTAATTTAGATTAAAATTGTTAAACAAAGTTATCATGATATTTGAGGCAGAAGTATGTATGGAGGAGGGTGATACGGAAAGAACAAAGATTCACGTCTTGTCAAATTAAATAACTGGATAATCATTAGAATTCTCCCCTCATGATTGACTGCTCAATATCAAACCCAGACTGGTTCTGTAAACTGGAAAATTATCTGTCTTTCCAACAAATCATTAGATTTCTTTGGTCTCTGTCCTCATAATAAATGACCAAAGGATTTCATGTCAGGAATTGGGGTTAAGTGCACCAGGTCTGAATTCCAGAGACTTAAGATGGTGAAAAGAGTGGAAATTTTTGTTGATCTTAGAATCACTTTGCACTCTATCTCTAGCTTGTCCACTCTGAAACCAAAGTAATAAACTAAATTTATGGAAAATATTACACTAAAAGATTAATTTGGCAGGAAATAGAAATGCTTTCAGCTTATGAAATATAAAATCTTGCTTGTACGGGAAACTGCAAGATTTCCGATCTGTAAGGTAGTTGTTGCATAGGATAGTCACACTCTCCCTAAATATATTCCGAGGGCTCCTGTTGACATTCTGGTACCATGATTGCTGGAACTTTCCATTAGAAATTGGTTTTGAACTTCAATTAAGTTTAGAAACATCATTCACCATAGAAAAGAGATTTTGTACCAGGAAGTAACCTATCATGATCTTCCTATCCTTTTTAAATAGAACAGAGGAAGGACACCAGTAATTCCTAAAGAGGAGACAGAAAATGGGGTTATAGTTCCACCTAGCATCTTTTTCTAACTCTTCTCTTTCAAATGGACTTATTAATAGAGAAGACACCTCTCCCCATCACACAACATGCCAAAAATACTAAAAAATTATCTCTACAGATTTAAACATCTTTAATGGCTTATGTATAGATTTGTTCATATACAAGAAATGAACTATTAAATATAAACAATGTTTTATGATATTTTATGACTTGAAACATTTCTTTTTATTCTCTTTTTTCATGATAAATGATGACAATTTAAGCTCAGAGAGGTTAAAAAAATCTTCCTTGGAGCTAGACATATAGTGAATCACGGAGATACTTTTTGTGTCAGACTTTCTGACCATAATTTTTAGTTCTATTGAGCTCCTCCCACTATCCAACGCATGAATAGATCTTTCATTTTCAGCTTTCCTTCATCAACAGTATAACTTGCACCTAAAACCATGTTCTTTTGGGATGAACATTAGCCCTCTTTGGTTTAGAGATATTCTGGAACCCAATTTGCTTATCTTAGTGACTTCATGCATCTTCCCCTAAACTCGGTTTTCTAAGGAAATGGAGTATAGCCATGAGGATGAATTCATAATTTCAATATGTAGGTTGCATCATCTAATGAACAGAGAGTGACCTTGTGGTCAGAGTTCTATCTTTACCCCTTAGCAAATTTGTGAATTTGGGCAATTTCCTCCTCCAATTTATTTCCTGATCTCTGACTACAAGGCTGTGGTACAGGGAGGATTAGATGTGAAGACATGTAAAGAAACTAGAAAACGTCTAACACAGTGAATATTCAACAGCCTTCCACTTACTCCTTCTCCTTCAGGGTCTTAAGCTTTGTCATTTAAGTTCCTCAGTTTAAAGTGAAATGCACTGCATTGCACAAGGTAATTGAATAAACATATCTTAACATTTCTCCAATCTAGTGCCAGTAAAAGAATTCTTTTAATTGCAACAGCATGTTGAGAAACATAATCACCAAACAGCATTTAAAGTTGTAGCTTAAATAAGTTCTTTGTGTTTTTTTATAATGCATGACAAGCACAGTTTGCTTCTTATGTAGTCACATCATTTTGGTTGTGCCATTTCTTTCATTCTTAATGGTTTATTCCAAGAAGGTTTCATTATAATTGCAGAAATGTACTAAAACATGACTCTTTGTAGGGTTTTCATAACCCTATATTCAAACTTCATTGTAAGCATCTTAAAACAGTAAACACTGTTTCCAACCTGATAGTGAATCTGTACAAACCCATTTGCCTTAGTTTTCTCTCACAAGGTTCAGGCATATTTCATTTTCTTAAAAACTAAAATCCTAGCATAAGTCATCAGAGTTACAAAATTCAGGGAGTCAGATCTCATAAGTATATGAAACCACATAGTTATGGGATGCTTGTCACCCATTCCCATCATCTCTGGAATAATTCTTTAAGTTCTCCTTATTCTTCACCCCATGCATAAAACAGGATTCTTTTCTCATATCCCAGTTATCATGCAATCAATACTTTATGGATTTAAGCTATTTGGATTCAATCCTTTAAAACTTCGTCCTGCAGCAAGAGTGGTGGGTGATTTAGTCTCATGATAGCAATCCTTAGGCTTATAGTATAGACATTGTTAATAGCGAAATATCTACTATAATTTTCTATTTGCTATCTTTCCCCTAAATAAAAAATGTATTTTTATTGAAAACAACTCTAGTTCACTATGAAAAAAATGAAAAAATGTTTTCTTATTTTTTACAGAAATAATCTTTTAGATGTAAACTTTGTATCTTTCTAATTATCATCATGAGTTAACATATCTTCTCTTCCCTTCCCTCTCATAAGGTGACTCTTTATTGTCTGACCTTGAGCCCCTTCTTTGATGTGAGGTGCTTTGAGAGCTTGGTAGTGGTATGAGAACTTCAGTCTAGGGAGGTTATAGAATCTTTCCAGGTCCATATGATGGAGACTAAAGTGAACTTCATATCTTCCTCAGAAAAAGGGGATTCATTGGTATACACTTTTCAGCCAGTAAGTACCAAAATCATTTCTACTTGGATCCTTGGCTGTCTCCACCAGCATGATAAGAAAGAGAGGGAATGCCACACAGGAGAGTCACTTGCTCCCAGCTCCCCAATTCCCTGTAACATCCTTCCAGTTATGAGATGATTCTCCCTCACAGGCACCACTTCATTCTTTAGAGCTCCTATCTTTCCAGTTCTTCCCTTCAAAGATTTCAAAATGCTAATTACCCTGAAGCTCATTCCTCTTTCTTTACATGTATCAAAATTTTCATAGTATACCCCATAAAGATGTACAAATATTATGTGTCAATATTTAAAAAGATCTGAAGGTATAAACCATACAACTCCATACTTACAAAATTTAGAAATGATTGGGCTTAAAGAGGATGTAAAGTAATTTTATTCATCTCTGAAGACTTCCTTGATTCGTTGTAGGCTCTTTAGAAAGTTTTAGTGCAGTCACACAACATCACATCTTTTCCATGTTTCGCTTGACCAAAAATTTCTCTTTCACAACATGAAAAAAATCCCAGCTCCACCATACATTTTGGATGATGGTTTCTTTGTCTAAGATTTCTAGTCAAGAATAGGAAGGAGGGACTTTGGGTTCTACTAATGAGTTAATACAAAATGAATGAGATGTAGAGTTCCATTGAGGGTCAAAATCATGTCAATTTTCAAGCAAAGGAGCAACTATGGGCAAATATTTCCTCACCTGATTAGGTGAGCCACCTGCCACTCTACCAGTCCAGACCCGAGCAATATTCCAGATTTCTTCCTCCATGTCTAATTGGTGACAGAGGTGATTACTAATCCCTCCCTCCTCCATAGCCTCACTGCTTCCACATTTGTTCATGCTCACTTCAGCTGTTGTAAGGCCCATTGGCCTTCTAACGGATTTGCTTCAGCAGCTTCTGTGTTCCCCACTCCATGTTCTGCTAGAAGATTCTAGTGGGCAAACTTCATTGTCCAGTCGCCTGGTTATAACCTTCCATGGCACCTCAGGGTGATTAAGTCTGAGTCAGTCATAGGAGCCATTCACAGTCTGGCTTCTGCCATGCAGCTTTATATTGTCTCCCATCCTCAACATTCATTCCAATCTCATGATTTTCTGTTTCCCAAATACACCATACCAGTGCTATCAAACCCTAGTCGTGAGAATATCATATCATTGCCATGTACCACCTGTATAATTTTTTGCATATTGTTTTTTTAATTGACTGCATTTTTAACTAAAATAAAGTCATTTCAAATAACACTTTGTATCAATGCTGTGAATGGAAAACTGCAATCAGTTGCCATAATTAAAATAAAACTGTAAAAATAAATATAATAAAAATGAAACAATGTTATTAAGTTCTAACAAGACACTGTTTCCTGTGGAAGTCCCTTAAGGGTATACCTGTTCTCTGACACAAGGGAGATCAGCAAGTCATCAGGGAAATGGAAAATGTATTTGGAAAATATTTAGGGATTTATGCCCCGAATTAACAAGGATTGAGTAGGAATTGTTTTGGGAGCTACTTATGCTAATGTATTCACTATTTAGTGTTTGTTCCTAAAATTGTCTCAGATACAATATTTAGTCACCCACATAATCTAGGAAACATGTTTGCTATCTATTCCTGCTTTTGTGTAGACCATTCGTTTTACTGGGATTACCTTCTCCATCTGCTCTCTTGAGCTTCTTTTACCATTTCTCTGGGTAAAGGAAAACTCCATCTCTGAGAATCCTTTCATGTTAAATTTCCACCTTTCCTAAGCACTAAGTGCTGCCGCTTCTCTCACTGCATGCTGTGAATTCTTCAACACAGTATTTTCCATTGATCCTACAACTTGTAGTTACCTGGAATTCCTCCCAGAGTGGACTGTGCATCTGTTGAAGGCAAGATATTGTTCTATTTTTGCACCTACCAGAGTCTAGAACATGGTGGATGTCTAGAGAATAAATCACTGAATGTTAGAGACTTGAGATATTTATATTCTTTGGCAAATACATGAAGAATTTAGGTGATCTTAGCCATTTTTAAAGACAGGATAAGAAAAGAGTAGCCTATAAGTTGTTATTTTTTTTTAAAGTATGAGTAAGAACCAAAATTGCTAAATTATGGCAAAATAAATAAATAAGACCAGAGTTAGAGTTCAAGGAATTGGAAGCTCCTTCATTTAGACTAGATCGATAGTGAATACATGTGCCACATATAACTTTTGCACTTCATCTCCATTTTCTCTCCACCCAACTCTGCCATGAAATTGACCCTTCATCTCTAACCACAATTTTTTCCTTCCACTTCTTTGTAAAGTTCTGAAACTAAAACTTTTAAATTGGGCTTTATTCACCATGTCAGGATTATAAAGACTTCCACATTAACTATTGCATTAAAACCAACCTATGTTCCTAATCCTTTGAAAAAGCACAGAGATCGCTTTGCACATAATAAGCCTTTAAAGATTCTTTCAAGAGTACTGGTTAAGTACAACATGTGAAATCAACATGTTTTAGGAGTCAACAGAGAATATCATTTGTCACTGAAGATACAATGTGGATTTGCAAGACCAAGTGTTCAGGGATATTTTCTAGATGATTTCATTTCAAAAGTAGGTAGAGTATAACTAGTTGCAAATTCCCCAAGTAAAATGCACTAGGATGACAAGCAGATTTTGAGATATGAAAACTCTAGGAGCTAATAAGTGGCTAAATCTCTGAGGTCAGATCATCTGTGTTTTCAGACTAGGTCAGTGACTTATTTTTCTTATCCAAGCAAAGTCCAAGAAATTCAATATAAATCACACAGATGATTGGAACTCTTCCCTTTGAATTCACAATTTGAGTATATAAAATGATCGTGCTTGCCCACTGGCTCACCCAGCCAGTAAGTTAAAGACCTGAAAAGGGAAAGTAGAGATTCTTCTTCTGGTATTAGGCCACATGGACACTTATACTTCAAAGCCCTTGCAGAAAATTCCGAGAGTATTAATGACTACTCTTTTTTGCTTGTACTCATATCACCACCTTCCATTCTGTACTCATATGGAAAACATTGAGTAGCTTTCCCTAGACTTTACCTACATTACGATAAAAGTAAAACATGGTATAAACAACATGAGCTTGAAAATCAGTAAGATCTAGATTTAAATCCTCCCTCATCCCTTTGGACAATTTGGTCCAGTGAATATTCCTGGGCCTTAGAGTCATGAGGGGATTAAATGAGTAATTGTATGCTAATTATAGCAAAGTGTAATGCTATACAGTAGGTACTCAATAAATAGTACTTCTTCATTTGGTGGCACATGTCTTTGCCTGGCAGAGAGATGGGTATAGACGGTGTTCCCAAGCCGAACCACCTCCTTAACTTCAGTTAGTCCTACCCAGCCTTGGAGAGCACCCCTGGGGAAGCTAGCAGAGGGTTTTGTCTTTGGAAAGCTGGATTTTGTGACTTTGCAACCAGAATGGTGTCCTTCTTTTTTTTTCTTTTTTTTTTTTTAACTCACGTACATCAAAACAGAAGAACAAACTTACTCAGAACTGAGCTAACCCAGTAGAACAGATGTTTCTTTTTCCCTGAGAAGAAAACAATTTTATGAATTCAGAAATGGAAATGCTAGTTTTCTCCATCCAATTAGCAGAAGCTAATTGAGATTTCAAGGTCATTGTGTACGGCATCCTCCTTCACATGCCCAGTGCTTTGGCTTCATTCCATCCCTGATTCTATGCCTCAGCATCCCTGTACACACTGTCAACAATCGAATTTCCATTTTAGGATTTGGCCTCCTGGTGAAGTGCTGCAGTTCCCATTTTTAGGAAATTGGTGCTTGGCAAATGATGAAAGATTTCACAGATTATGAAGGTTATGGCACAGTTTTTTCCTGCCTTATGGCTTAATTTAATTAGATATCCTGTAATAGCTTAGCAGCAGAATTGTGCTGCAAAATGGGCTCCAATTTGCCCACGGCAACTGCAAGAGCAGAGCAAATATGAGATGTGCTGTATGACTCATCAGCTGATGGAAAATGCAGTGAAACCTTTTCTTTTTCCACGGGATCAAGCAAGGTGACTGAGAAATCTTCCTTGGGGATAGGCACCTGGTAACTCTGCATCTACAAGAACATTTTAAAATATGCTTACAGTGAAGTAATCAGTACAACTACTGTCTGACCTGAAAACTGTTCTGTGGCCACTGGACCTTGCAGACACTGAGGGAGGGAGCAAAATCCAGCTGTCTGGAACTTTGATCAACTATGTCTGCCCCCCACAGGGCACAGAGCAGCCAGGCCCTCCCTCCATCAGCAGCAGTTTCCCAGGGGAGACCCAAGCTGAGAAGTTCAGAGACCAAGATGCTCTTTCTCATTCTGGCAGATGCTGAGTCACCTCAGCATTTGCAAGGTTTTGCAAGGTTTCAGATGTCCACAAATCCTGAGATTTATTATTCTTATTGGGGGCATGAAACTTCACAGATTTTGTTTTTCAAACATGAAAGCAAAAACAAAAATAAACAAAACAGTGAGGCCCTGAAGAATATTTTGGAGGCTCTGTTCAGGCTGGATAGAAAGGCACACCTGTGGAAGCAGAGCTGTTCTCTGGTTCCACTTCAGTTACCATCTTCAGAAGAAGATGGAGTGATAAAACATTGGGTGGGTGGGGGAAGTGTGTGATGGAGATTTTCCGTGCAGATGAAAATGAGGGAAGCTTTAGACAAATGACTTCCAAAGAGACTCATATAACCTGTCATCCCAATTACTAACAGGGTTGTAATCTAAAGACACAGTGCTAGAGATTGCCTAGGAGGCAATGCCCAGTGACCTGTGGTCAGTTGGTATGGTCATCTCCCATTGCAAGGTGTAAAAGCAGGCAAACACTCTCTGATTCCATGCATAGCCATGGTCACACTAATGGCCCATTGGATGTCTGCTATCTTTCCAAAGTAAATCCTCAAAAATGATGAATTCAAACCTCATTCTTTCAGCTTGAAGAATGATCTCATTTTTTCATCCAACAAACATGTACTGAGTGTGTGTAATATGTACAACACTGAGCTAAGAGCTGGTGCTGCAAAGAATAAAATACACCTCATTTGAACACATCTAATCCTTCTGAGAGAACACATTCTAGTTCTGGAGAATAATACATAAACAGCTGCAGTGTGACTGGTTCAGGAGAAATGGACACAGGACTTAGGCTCTTTCACAGTATGTTTATTGCCAACTCAGTCATGTAGGTGTTAAGTGAACTTTGACATATTACTAAACATCCTGAAGTCTAATTACTTTACCTCTAAGAGTTGAATAGCCTTAAAAAGATATTGTTAGGATTACCTAATATAGATATAGGTATATAAACATCTAGAGTATCATTTGGCATAAGGTAGCTGCTCAGTAATTATTCTAATGAGAATTTAAAAGTATGGTTGTAATAGCATGCCAATGTACCCTAAGAACACAGAAAAGACAGCTGCTCTTTGAAGGTTATAGTTTAGCTAAGTTTGAAAAGAATTTTTGCTCACCTATGATGATTAAATCTTAATTGTCAACTTGATTGCATTGAGAGAAGCCTAGGAAACTAGAATCTGTTTTACAGATATGGTGTATCTGTAAGGGTGTTTTCCGAAATGATTGGCACCTGGGAGAGCAAACTGAAGGGAAAGAACTGCCATGAATATGGATGGCACCATCTGATATACTAAGTGCCTGAATGGAAATAAAAAACATAAGAAGGAACCCCTCCAGAGCATGAAAATGTGATTCTTTTTTCCAGAACTGGGGATTGAATCCAAGGCATGTTAGGTAAGAACTCTAGCACTGAGCTACATCCCCAGACTGGAAGCTTGATTCTTCTTGAGTTGGTGGGTCTTTTGCTGCTGCCATTGCCAGTGAATATCATATTCCAACTTCTTCAGTCCTTCATCATGGACTCATACTAGCAGCTCTCCAGGGAACTTCTAGACCTTCAGCCATGGGCCAGAGCTATATCATTTGTCCCTATTGTTCCAAGACTTCCAGCTTCCTCTAATGAGCCAGTTTCTCAGGACTGTGGACTATCCAACTTCTAATCACTTAAGTCAATCTAATGAATGCCTTTTAATATTGATTCTGTTCTTCTAACCCTAAAACACTAACCCAAAAGAGAATGGGGTAAGGTTATTGCTGCAAATTAGTTTTGTCATGAGACATGAAAAAGCAGGGTCATTTCAAGTTGATGTGGATATCACAAATAGAAGTGGAGTTGGAGCTAAAGACAAATACAAGGCTGATACGGGCTGTGGAGACTAAATTTTGGAGTTTGGTCATTGTTTCAGCACTGAAGCCAATAATAAAGGATTCATATAATTATTTCTGAAGACCAAGGAATGAAGGCAATAGAGGAGAGAGAGGAACAGAGAGAGAGAGAGAAATGGAAAGAGCAAAATATGGACCCATGACAAGGAAGATGGGACTGGAGATGGAGTAGAGTAGAAGGGAATTAGTGAGGTGGAGAGAAATCGACTTGATGACTTAGTTGACATGCATCGTAAAGTGTAAAAGGATCCAAGGATGCCATTCAGTTTGGGCTTTGGAAGGATTGCCAAACAACCATCTAAGAAGTTTGATAAAATACTCTCCATGCACTTAAAAATCTAAGAGGCAGGAGCTGAAACAAATCCAACACTATTCATCCATGTAGTCAAATCCTGATAGCTGGAATTCATGCTGGGCTGTGATGGCACTTGTGTAGATATCCTGACTTAATTTCTATACCTAGTGTGTGACAGGAATAATCATTCTCATACTATAGATGAGAAACTGAGGCTCAGCTGTGGTAACACATCTTGCCTAATACCATTCAACCAGCAAATATTGGAATTAGAAATCAATCAAGATTTTCCTAAAGCCACAACCCTGGCTATTAACCACTTCCTTCAACCTGCTTGTCATCTAGAGAGGTCTACTTCATGGAACTCCTTCTGGAAATCCATTTAACAGGGCCACTTCTTTGAATGAAAAACAGCTCTCTACATATTAATAGATTATTTAACATGTAAGAGCAAATTTAAACTAAAACTAACTTGTCATCTCTTTCAAGTGATTTCCTATAGAAGCAACAGTCAACAAAGCCAGGCGTGAAACTCACATTCTCCTCCATATCTGCATGTATTTATTTATTTGTCACTCACCCACCTACTGGTAGCACGCAATGTTCTTTGTTATCCCTATACTGTGTTAGCATTGTTCCTGTTGTTTGAATTTTATGGGATGCTTTTGGGAACCTCCTCTGCCTCTCTTCTTCATCTTAACTGCCTTCCATGGAAAAAGTGTTACTCCTTGGAATTCTGATTGTTCATAGAGGGATAAATGTTCTTTTATATGTCTCTCTCATTTCTGAATTTGTTGGAAATGTTGTAGATCAACATTTGCTGGGGAGGGTTATTGGGCATTGAACCCAGGGGTACTTTATCACTGAGCCACATCTCCGATCCTTTTTATTTATTATTTTGAGATAGGATCTTACTAAGTCAGATTGGCCTGGAAATTGTGGCCCTCTTGTCCCAGGATCCTGAGTGAATGGGATTAAATGCATGCACAACCAAGCCTGGACTATAATAGATCATTTTTAACTTAAAATTCGAGGAACCATGTTGGGATCTGCCCTATCAATCTTTCAGAAAATCAAAGTCTTAATCTCAAATTAGCCCTCTTTCTGACCTACCACCAGGTTAGGATGCCTTAGAAGATGGTGTCTTGCTGAATAAGTCTGTTGGATAGTTCTGGTCACCCAGACATTCAGACCTACTTTGAAAAGGAAGCATTCCTTCCTGCTATGAAAATTAGGCACCTAATCACAATGAATTGAGTACTAGAAAGCAGTTTGTGTGGATATCAACATATAGTCACTACCACAGATAACAGCATAAGCCTGACCACTATGAATGAAATTTCAGACCTCAAAGCTGAGCATCAGAGGGCAGCTTGAGATTCCTTCTCCATAAATCAATGTGCTTTCTTTAAAGGTTGGATCATTGCTTTTTTTTTCTTTGATTTTTTTTTTTAGCATGTACCACATCATATTATGCTTAAGTTTATGGCTGACTTCCAGGAAGTCATAAGCTTATAGATGTTAGGAAGTATGCTGGATTCACCTTTAGCCCTAACACTTAGCACAGTCCTAGGATTTCTAAGCTCCTCATAAAAATGTTCAGAGCTACTGCTTTAGGTATAACTGTTGACAAGGACAATCATAAGGCTCTACAGAAGAAAGCAATTTAATTTGTTCAAGATTCTTATCTGCACTAGTATTACCAAAGATGAATGGCAAACGGCAGGAGAGTGGGGAGGGGTGACTTTCTAAATGAAGACAGATTGTAGTATTACAATATTGTTCTTTTATTATGTATCTAATATAGCATACAAATCTCACTAAAAAAAAAAGAGAAAATCTTTGGTCCTTTCAATTAATGTAATGGGGAATCTCAATTAGGCTATAAAAGATATTCAGTCATGCCTGGGCATGTCTGTGGAATTGGTGGGAGCAGCTGCTAGAAGCCTGTTTGCATATGGATTGAGGGTCCTCTTGGGAGAGTTCTCCTTCTGAAAGAAGAAGTTGCCTGGCAACAAGAGTTTGACCCATGGAGATGAGAAGCCCTCACCCAACAGAGGAGCAAGAAAGCCTGAGTACTGTGTAGTGTCTGTCATTTATTCTGTCTCCCAGCTGGATGTGAATATCTATGCCTGTGTGCTAAGTAGAGTGGGGAGTTTAAATGTCCAAAGAGGGAGGATAATATCTTTTGAAAATATTAGAGTACAATGCAGTGCTTTCAGATCTATTGAATAGAGTAAAACCTAAATGTAAGGAAGCACCCCCACTCTGCCACACATTTTTCTTTACTAGAAGCCAGTTTGGGTATGGCGATGTCACCAAACTACCTATGACAATTCATGGCAGAGCAGAGACAGTACCAGGAGAAAGACTGTGGTGCCCTGTGGAAATCCAAGAATCAATACCAGTAGGATGTGGTAGTATCCAGATGATACTTGTTCAGATATGGTACCTGGGATGTAGCTGCAGACAATAATAAAGTGGTATTCAGTTAAGTACTAAGTAATGCACTCTAATGGGAAATTGTTGCAGCCAATGGACTAGTCACCAGGTACAAAAAAGGGATACTGAGGGCAGATAGTACTGTCAAAGAATTCTAGAGCTCCAGTGTTAGCATAATTGAAATAACTGCTGCTGGACTTAATGAGATCATGAATTGCTAGTCCAGGATGTTGCAAAGCAAACATTTCATGGCTATCCTGGAAAAGTCATTGCTAGCTGGCTTTTCTTTTCTAAATTAAATTATCTAAGATTCAACATGGTGTTTTCTTTAAATAATCCTTTCTTAAACTGAGGAGTCCCATATTAATTCAAATATATATGTATTTATATATGCAAATCAGGACTAAGTCATATATATATGATTTAGTCCCACAAGGAATTCAATTATTTATAAGAACACAAACACTGGAGCAAGGTTTGAAAAATTCAGAACAAAGAAAAATAATTTAAAATATAATTCATGTCATTCTACTTTATTTAAATTTTAAATTGGAATTTCAACTATATGCATAATAGAATTATGTGCACTCTTGTTCTCATAGCTTCTAAGCTCATTGGTTGTTTAGTGTTTCTCATTACTCCCACTATTGGAAGAGAAACACCTATGATCTTAATTGAAGAGACGGAACGCACAATACTCAAAGACAGCAAAGGGCTTCTCTAAGTTGTACCAAGAATTGTTCTCTTTTCCTAACTTGTGCTTTTTTCCTGCCATTTCCTGCTTTTACCTGATCGTTAGCAAACTGAAATGCCTCTTTGCTATTCAATGTAACCAGTGTATAATGCACCCTAGGGAAATGATAGATCTCTGGCAGAGCCAAGAAAGACAGTGATGAACTGCTCAAAGCAAGTATTGATGAGTGGCCACATTGAATTTAGAATTTTATTAGTTAAGAAAAAAATAAAAATGAAAGAAAGAATATTAAAGCTTAAATTTCATCCTGTTTTGAGTACCAACACTTGATTCAAAAAGGGTAAGAAAATTTTTTTCCTGGAAGCTTGGACTTCCCATCCAAGTTGAATTCCCTTCCCAACTAAGGGGAAATCTTATGCTTATATGGAACAGAAGCCAGATCAATGCACTGTACAGTGTGCTCTTCTTGGTTCTACATTCTTCATTGTCACTCTTGAAATGCTAGGTCCAGAAGTAAAGTGGAATCAGAATTAGAAGGGAAGTATTATTATACAATTATTTCCCTGTGACTGGTGATGGCATATATCATATGGTGTAAATAGTTACAACCTTTACTATGGTATCTTTTCATAAGCCACACTGAAAATTCATGACATGTATTATGTGATAATTTTTGAGGCATAAAAATTGTCACCTGGGAGCAACATCAGGGTTGTTTGCCAAAGCCCCTGGTGATGAGCAACATTGGTCAGAGTTCATCATCTCTGAAATTTTATTCTATTCATGCTCACATAGTATTTTGTAATACAAATGATGTGTTTTAAGATAATTTAATTTTTTTTTCTATTCCTGAAGGTTTCTGAATATATCTTTCAAGAATGTCAAGATTGTATAGAACCAGAAAGGTATTAGAGGCCAAAGTCATCCATTAAGTCGGTGTAGAAACTAAGTTTGAATCCATGTGTGTTTGATTTCCAGAACCATGCTCTTTATAGCACAATGTTCTACCTGATTAGAAGTATTTTTGTATATAATGGATAAGATAATTTTAAACTATGCTTACACTGAAGTTGCTAGTTAAGTGACTGTCTGACCTTAAACTTATTCTGGATGAGTTTAGTTGGTAGGATTTTAAATCTCTATTAGAAGTGGTTACACCCAGCATCTGGTGATATGAAAAGCAATTCTGCCTGCAAAGTGAGGTCGGGATATAAGTCACTGGACAACTTGTACTGGGTAAGGCCCAAGAAGAACAGGCAGGAGGTAAACATGTTCTTCCTTATTCTGGAAAATGCTGAGAATGTATCAAAAGCACCTAGATTCTGACTTAAGAATCCTGCCAGGGAAGTTGAGTAATACTCTCCGATGAATGTTTTTAAAAGTTGTTTTTTGAAAAAATGAAGAATTTTCCCTGAAAGAACATAGGGTCATGCTTCAAAAATTAACTCTTCTTATGAAGAAGATGTTAAATGATGGAAAGACCTCCCATGCTCCTGGATAGGCAAAATTAATATAGTCAAAATGACCATACTACCTAAAGTATTACATAGATTTAATGCAATTCCAATTAAAATCCCAATGACATTCTTCATAGAACTAGAAAAAGAAATATTGAAATTCATTTGGGAAAATAATGAATCCAGAATAACCAAAGCAATCCTTAACAAGAAAAGTGAAGCAGGAGGCATCACAAAACCAGATCTTAAACTATACAACAGAGTCATAATGTCAAAAATGGCATGGTATTGGCACTAAAACAGACATGAAGACCAATGGTACAGAATAGAAGACACAGAAACAAACCCAGATAAATACAGTTATCTCATACTAGACAAAGGGGACAAAAATATTCACTGAATTGCTTGCTAGAAGCCAGGAACCCTTCCAAGTACTTTACATGAATAATCTCAGGGTTATACCAGATTCTATTGACTTGTATTTTAGCTGGTTAATTAGTTGAAGTGCAGTCTTCCCAGGGATTTAATTCCCCAGGTATTCCAGAGAATTCCTGGGAACATATTTGTATGTCCATACATCATTTTTCTCCAACTTCCACTTTCCTGTTTGAAAACTCATGTATGATCCTCAAAGGTAGAACAATTTCCCAGTAGTTTCTTGTTTGGTTGTGTTGTTTTTAAGCTTCTAACAGGTGCTCCTTTCATTGAGTCACCAACCCTTGGTGATTTCCAATTCCTGAAATAATGCTATAGGCCAGGTGGAGCCTGGGATTTGACTTCTTCCACTATTATCACTGATAATGAAATGAAACAAAAATCTCCCACCATGCCCAGTGAAAGCCCAGAAGGCCAGCAATACTGAGATATTTTCCTATTGTGCTAGAAAATGGTAGTCCATGCTCCAATCATCCTCTCAGCATGTAGTTTCAGTTCTAAGGGCCACTCCTGCAGTCTAGCTTCAGCCCTCAACTGATCCTACAGGCAGGATGCTCTGGCAAAATGAGTGGAGGATGCTTCTTTCTTTGAGGTACATCCATGGAGTAAAGTCTCTTAAGGGCCTTCTTGCTCTGTTCTGTTCATACCAATGAGTGTTTAACTTTAGAAAGAAAGAAAAAAACCCTGCCAACTACTTGCAAAGTGTCTATACCATTTTATACTTAGCAGAATTATATGAGAGTTCCTATTGTTCTAATCCTGGTCAGTACTCAGTATGTCAGTTTTTTAAATCATTCTAGGAAATGTATAATGATATAGTTTTAATTTGCATTTCCCTAATAATTAATAATATTGAGCATCTTTGAATGTGCTTATTTGCCACAAGTTTCTCATATTAAGTGATATGTATTTAAATATTTTGCTCATTTAAAAAATTGAAAGGTTAGGTTCCTGTTATTGAATTCTTTATGTATTCACATACAAGTTCTTTGGGAGAACATGAATTAAAAACAACCTCCCATTTTTCCAATGTTTAAATATTATATACTGCCAGTTTATATTTAATCTTTTTACATGTTCACAATTTATATAATGGAAGACATTATTTTTTAAAAAAGGAATTAACTATCAGACCATAGCTGCCAACTTTTTCAGCATATTTTTTCCAGCATATTTAAAATAGGAGATAGATCAATTTGGAATCCCCAGATAACGGGGAAAATCTCCAGAATACCTGGAGAGAATGAGGGTTCCCATCAGTTAGGTAGATATCAGGTTCTGTTGAAGAAGCTGAATTCTGGGGAGAGCATAGAATGATCAGGAGTGAATTTTCTCTACCTGTGAAAAACAGGACAGCAGGCACCAGCACACCCTGGCTTAAGATGAGCTCAAAACCTCTCTCATCTTTTCTTCCAGACCTGTGTTCCTATGCCAAGTTCTTTGCTGCTAATAGCTAATGGCTGTTGGTGTCTGCTTTGCACCCTCCATGGGACTGTTCTCTACCTGGGAGTCCAATTCAGATTCTGAGAACCAAGCTGTGTGCTGGGTAATATGCGGGGGGAAAAGATTTAGTTCTACTTAAACATAAATTCGCTTGTAAAAATTTTTCTATGTGTGCAGAAACTGAAGAATGCTAAAAAAAAAGAAATATAAGATCATTAAGTTGCAAAGAATTTTAGTGAAATGGAAAAATGACCAAATGTGTTAAGGTTTTAATGTAAAACATTTTAGTCTCTAATATTTTCATACTGAAAATTATGTCTCATACTTACAATTTTATTGCATGTATAGATATATGCATAGAAAAAGGATACTTCAAAATAAGCATAATGAGTATTTGTGGGTGGTAGAATTACAGAATGTATTGATTTTCTTCTTTCTGCTTTTGGGTATATTTCAAATTTTTATCATGAAAAGGTACTTATTTATATTTATAAAAATAATTATAATTTTTAAATGGAAAAAAATCATCCTGTCAGAAGTGTCTAGTTTGGTCTGAGCTTGAGTGAAATTTGGACAAGACTAATTTTTCACACCATTTTGAAACTTTGCATCCTCTATTGGAGTCTAGCTCTGTTGGAGAGAGCAGAAACTGCCTTCTCTTTCTTGTTTATGTCTCTTTCTGATGTATAGCAGACTGGCAGGTGGCGGACAGTCAACAGATATGCTGAATGAATGAATAAATAAAAATAATTAGAGAAATGCAAATTAAAACAACTCTAAAATTTTATCTTACTCCAATTAGAATGGCAAGAACACAAACAATAACAGATGTTGGGATGGCTGTGGGGAAAAGGGCACACTTTTACATTGCTGGTGGAGTTGTAAATTGGTACAGCTACCCTGGAAAGCAGTGTGGAGATTCCTCAGAAAACTTGGAATGGATCCACCTTTTGACCCAGTTATCCCATTCCTCAGTTTATACTCAAGGACTTAAAATTAGCATACTACAGTAATAGAGCCACATCAATGTTAATAGCAGCTCGATTCACAATAGCTAGACTATGGAACCAAACTAGATGCCCTTCAACAGATGAATGGATAAAGAAACTGTGATATCTATACACAGTGGAATATTACTTAGCCATAAAGAATAATAATATTATGGCATTTGCAGACAAATGGATGGAATTGGAGAATATCATGCTAAGTGAAATAAGTCCCAAAAAACCAAAGGCCGAATGTTTTTCCTGGTAAGTGGATGATGATATATAATTGGATTGGGGGTGCAGGAGGTGAGAGAAGAATGGAGGAACTTTAGATTACACAGAGGGAAATGAGAAGGGGAGGGGGCTGGGGTATGAAAGATGGTGGAATGAGGCAGACATCATTACCCTGAATACATGTATGATTACACGAATGATATGAATCTACATCGTGCACAACCATAATGAAAACTTGTACCCCATTTGTGTACAATGAGTCAAAATGCAGTCTGTATAAATAAAAAAAATAATGATGAGGAACCCCCAAATTGGTGAGCCCCCAAATTAAAGAAGCAGCTTGAACAAATATATAAAACTGGCAAATACCTGTGCAAAAATGAAGAACTGCAGATAATTCAGCCTGGCCAAGCTGTCAGGAATTGGAGGGAAGTGTGAAAAATGCACTTTGAGCCTCCAGATTTTGGGATCACATTGTACTATGACATCCTGGGAACGCCTTCTTCCCCCACTCCCATTTTATAAATGAGACCTCTGAGGCAGGAAGATTGCAAGCTTGAGGCCAGCCTTGGCAACTTAATGAAAACCTTCTCTCAAATTAAATTTAAGAGGGGCTGAGGATGTAGAATGGTAGAATGCCCCTGTGTTTAATCCCCGGCATCAGAAATAAGTAAATAAATAAATATGAAAAAAGAAAGAGACCAACTTTGAGCCTCCAAAGTCATGATACTGTAGAGTTGAAATTAGAACTCAGAATCATGCTGCCTTCAAGGAACTTGCTTGTTCCCTTGCACTGAAGAAATAATGGTCTTGAAGGCCTTTCTAAGTAGATGGACAGACTCCTGAAGTCACAGACTGCCACTGAATCTTGAGAAGAGGATTGAGGTGATGTGAAAGGTGTGAAGCGGGACAAAGTGGCAGATACATCTTCTCATTCCCCCTCCACATGTCTTCACAGGACTGATACAGCACCCGAAATCCCCACATTGCTTACACCTTTGCTATTGTACAAAAAGGCTTTGGTGAGATGCCATTGCTACCTGGGTGGAGTAGCCCAAGGCATGAATATTTTTTCAGTATGAATTATCAAAGGGTGAAATGCAGGAGGAACTGGAAAATTGGGTACATTCTTTAAAATTCACTAATCCTTTTTGGAGAGCCTATCTCTACATTCTTGGAATTGCAGTTTAGGAAAAACAGAAGTGATCATTTTTGTTCCAGTCAGGGAATGGAAGTCACTGTGAAAGCCAAGGTACTTTGGGGACATCGTGGAGTGGCATGAGAGTGAGAAAAGAACACACAAGGAGACAGAAGGTACCAGTTTTCACAGTGGAGATAGCTTCCCCTCCCTAAAACAGAAGAACCCCATCTCATTTTCTTTCTAGAATGTCCTCCATCCAGGGAAGGAATTAACAGTAAAACTTCAGCATGGATCTTGCTTGCATGAAAAAAAAAAAAAAAGAGCTTTGGATCATTAACAAGGCAATTGCTGCTACATACTAATGACTGTATTTCCCCAGTACTGGTCTTTTTACGAGAATGCACCTCATGGTGTGGACTGAATGATATAAAAATGATTACAAGCTTTGAAAAATTTCTGGGCTTGATTGTTTTACGCCATGCACCACTTGTTTAGATTATGAATTAGCTAATAAATCTGTTGCTCCCTAAGTTCTAGGAATGAAAGGCTTTATTCTTTCTCACTGAGTTAATGTAACTATCTTTGGTGACAGAAAATGAAGACGAAACAATGGCCATTAGAGTGATTTACTTCATACCCACCCAGTCCCCCAAACTACTACTCATCTTTCCTAATGATTGAGAAATTATGTCTCTAATATGTTAAATAATTTATTTCAGACACAATATCATTTCTTTCAGCTTAGAACACACTGTCTTATGCATAGTATAAGCAATAAATATTTATTTAAATGTATCATTTATTCATATACTTTTGACCTATGTTTTGGAATCTAGCCAACACAATAATTCTGTGACAAAAAGAAATAATGTCAAAGGATTTCCACCCTATTTTAAGATATAGGAAAAACCAATGTGATGTTCTGACTTTAACTCTCAAGTGCCACTCAGCATTTGTGACACCAAAATGTAGGTGCAGTGGAAGATGAGAAAAAGCAAACTGTTTCTTTCTCCTTTCTTAGTTACACTAAATAGAGCACTTCTGGGATCAAACGTGTGGGATTTTTTTCTCTCCACACACAAGTAATCCTCTAGTAGACACCAGTTGGACATCCTAGAATTCAGTTTAACCTCAACACTGGCTACAAGGAGTTACTGTCAGACCCCACAGGTAAAGAGCTCTGTACCACAGTTTGCTGCCCACCTCAGATGCCCAGGGGCAAGCAGTGGGATGTCACCTATATGCTGACTGAGTGGACATAGATCTGCGTTCCCACTCCTCACCCTTTAGATCTGATTAATTTGCTAGAGTGGCTCACGGAATAAGGGGGAAACCCTTATTTACATTTACTCTTTCATTATAAAATATATTACAAAGAAAGGGTACAGATGGTCAGAAGAGATGGACAGGACAAATGGGGGAAGGGGAGTAGAGCTTCCATGCCCTCTCTGGAGGCAGCACCCTGCAGGAAACACCCCATGTTCAGCTACCTGGGTTTTGAATGGAACTTCCTTACTAGGTGGGAATGATTACATCACCGACTATTGGTGATCAACTTAATCTTTAGCACCTGTTCCCTCCTTGGAGGTCAGGGGGATGGGGCTGAAAGTCCCAACCCTCCAATCATCCTTGGTCCTCCCAGCTCACATCCTGAAGCCACCCATCATCTTATAAACACACAAAAGATACTTTTAGCACTCCTGATATTCCAAGGGTTTTAGGAGCTGTGTGTCACACCACAGCATTACTTATAGTGTGAAAAATGGAGAATAACCTACTTCAATATGCTGATATAGGAAATATTTATAAGTGTAGGGCATTTCAGATGAAGAAATAACATACAACCATGTGATTTTTACAATAAAAGGGGAAAGATCCTGATGCCAAAGCATTATGTGAAAACAATAGAGGCAAAATGTATTAGCATTATTATTACAATTTTATAAAACACGTAGGAAAAAAGTCCGGAAAAATACTCTAAAATGAAAGCAGTAATTTTCTTGGATAAAGATACCATGAATGGAAATTTTTCTTTATTTGAAATGTGTTAATTTTAAATCGAGAGACTGATTTTTGAAAAAATTCTATACCTCTCCTATAATCAATCTTACGTATGTTTGAGGGGAAATGATGCAAATTCCTCAGGAAATCTGCTGTTTCTATGAAGTAAAGCACTTCCCTGAGTTCTGTGGGCCACTCCAGCAAATTAATTAAACCCCACCATGAGTAATGGGAGCCCTGATTTATGTCCAATGGGTCAGAGAATAGGTGACAGCCTACTGCTTGTGACTAGTTTTGGTGTTTTGAAGCTTCAGAACCTGGCAGAGTTTCTGGGGGATGGCAGGTAACTGCTATTGTTTTTTCCAACTACAAACCGTCCCAAATATGAGTCACTTCATTGGACCCTGGAAATTTCCTATACCACCCTCCTCGGTGGACTATTGATCTTTGCTGGCACACTCAATGCTGCTAGAAATTGGACTGGTTTCAGGATTAGGGGAGAATGTTTGTGTAAGGTCCAATCAGAAGCTTCCTACTCCTTAGACAGGGCTTTTGGATCAGAGAGCAAATGACCCTATTCTCAGACAGCTGGCTAATGCAGAAAAATGTTCCTTCTCCCGACTCCTATTCAGCTCTCTTTCCAACACATTCGATTGAACCTGAGGAAATTACCATGTTTATAGGTCATTTTATTCAACCAGCAATCTTACATACCTTGCTGTGATTTCCAGGAATCTTGAAAAAAGCCTAAGAACAAAAAAAAAAAAAAAAAAGAAAAGAAAAAGAAAAGAAATGTATCCTCTTACTGATGCCTGAATTTCTTTAAGAAGATAAAAACTTCCCTACTTAATTAATGCTGTGACTCAAAACTCGGACCTATGTTTTAAAAAGAGAATATTTCAAGTAAAAATGAAATACTTAGTCATACTTTCAAAATAACCCCAAGCCAACTCTTTCCTAGAAGTGGGGAAAGAAGAGCACAGAATTTTGGAGAAAAAGCTGGAGAAAGAACATAATAGGAAATAAATATCTATTCAGCAATGATTATATGTGGATACTGAGCTAGTTGTTTTCATAATCATTATCATATTTAATTCCTCTAGATTCTTTCAACTAAATATTACTGATTTTCTAATTGATAAATGGAAGTAGAGATTAATTAAATTGCCCAAGATAACACTGAGATAGCTAAATGCCCCGCATCATGAATTTTACCCTATCCCTTGCTGTTTCCCTAAGAATAGTTGCATAGGCTTGTGTAGTTTTTTTCTTATTTAAAAAAGTAATCTTCCTGATTTATTTATTAATCCAAATTATTCCAAATTTGAGAGTAGTAAAATAATTCTAGTTTAGTTTGAAGGCCTGCCAAATCTTGGAAAATCTGTCAAACTTTAACAACAATAAGATTCTTTCTCATTCTTTCTCTTCCAACCAATTGTAGCCTCTTCTATCTACTTGAGTTTCACTTTAAAAGTGCAATCAAGACATTCATCTCTACCATGATGGTGCTCATCTATGAATATAGGGCCAGTGAAACTCCACATCATGTACAACCACAAGAATGCTATCCTAATTAGGATATGTTGTACTCCATGTATATATAATATGTCATGTATATCTGTATAATACATCATGTATACACTATCAAGTATATTTAAAAAGAACAAATAAAAAATAAAATATTCAGAATGTTAAAAATAAATTTAAAGGCTTTAATGTGACTTTGGGAATGCCCCCCAGGGATATTTGGAGAGAACTGGGAAAGTTTTTAGGGCCTATCTTAATTTACTGTTCAACATTATTGGTGCTAGTTTATGCGCCCATGCCCTAAGGTATTATTCAAATATTTAATTCTAATATGGTCACCTATTCCTCAAATAACAGATCCATCAGATATCTTTTTTTTTAATTTACTTATTGATTCATTGAACACAAATGGAGTACAGCTATTGTTT
>JAJEJO010004695.1:85804-163963 GCA_020662805.1 Glaucomys volans | reverse complement strand
AAGAAGTTAATTTCTACTTTTGTATTCCGTGAACTAATTTAAAATATTAAAGATAAAACAATGAAGAGCAAAAATATTAGGTAGTAAATCCTAATATTTCTCGAGTGCTTATTTTGGAGTAAATGCTTTCCTCTTCTCTTCCAGGTAGGTGTCATCTTCTGCCTAGTCCACAAATGAGCAGACAGAGGAACAGACAGAAGTAAAACTCCTAGGTTAAAGTGACTGGTATGTATGCTTCTAATGTTTTATCTACCTATCAATCTTTATTCATTATTTATAATTTAAGATATTTTTATTTTTCCTTCTGAGTTAAGCACATTCCAATTTTGTATTCTCTGTATATGTCCTTACTCTTTTTTCCTGCAATGGGTGGACTCCTCCTTTAGAGCTGAGTCATTACTTCTTTGTGACCTTCCTGGAAGGCATAATCTTCCCAGCATAATTCTCCGACCTTAAGGGTTCTACAGCCCTGTCATAGAGGTGACGTTACTTTTGGGTGTATCTTTCCTACTAAAGCATAATCTTTAAACATTAAACATTAAAATTAATGTTTAGGTTTTGCCAAAACACAGAAAGTGTGCTATTCATCGCAAGTCCTTGGTTCCACCATAGATGTGCATGAGCACAGGGAGGCTTATCTCTGGCTGGGTTCAGGCCACTCTGTCTCTTCCCTATCTGTCTTATGTCCCTGGACTGCTGCCATCACTGTTTCTGCTACAAATTGCTTGGCTCCAGCAGTCTCTCCTCAAATCAGAAATACTAGAGCAAGACTTACTTATACAAAGCTCTCCTGCTGTTTTTAATGTACAGGGGAGAGGACCACTCTTTGGGAATTATTGGTCTGGTAGCTTAATCTGAGAAGTTGATGAATTTGAATCACTGGTAGTCATGGCATCATGCTTTGTAGAGAAAGTGTGCTGATCAGTTTGATCAAGAGCCAATCATGATATCTCTGTGTCTATCAGTAAAAGGAAACATAAAATGAACAATCTAACAAAGTATTAGAAATGAATGGAGCACAATGATAATCTACCAATTATTAGAATACCAATAATACTAAAACTAATGTCTATTGACCACATTATGTGTCAGACACTGTGCCAATTGCTGTATTTGCATTATTTCTTTTAATCTAATGCAGTTCTGATGAAGTGGTGGAATGTCTTCATTTTGTAAATGAAGATTCTAAGATTGAGAAACATTGACCAGTTTGACACAGCTCTAAGTGTAGAATGGGGATTTAAAACAGGCAGGCTCCTAATCTGCATGATCGAACCCGAGAAAATGTAGTGGGAGGAGGAGGGGAATTCAAGAAACAAATTTAGCTGAACCCTAAATCTTTGATGTTTAATTGGCAAAAATAAATAAGAAAACAGAGGATTGGTATGATTTAGTTAATAAAGTTTGTTTATATATCTTTGTACAAAGATAGAACTCATTTTTTCAAGCATCTGTGAAGCATTTGCAGAATGGGTTCAATACTGGGCCACAACCAAATATCAAAAGACAGAAGTTATGTAAGCCATATTTACTGATGATAATGGAATTGAAAAGTTAACAAATTTCACTATACATATAAGTCAAAGTTTCTCTCAAATCTGAATATATCTGAGAGGAAATCATAAGTAGAATTATAGGTTATAGGCAACGCAATGAAAATGAAAGCTATGCATTAAGAAAATACTTTGACATGTTGCCAGAAAATAACTTCCTATGTTAAGAGAGAAAAAAACCTATCTTAAGAGTTTTCTTCTTTTGAGAAAGAATTAAAATAATCACAACACTAAACGATTTCTTCTAAGGATGTAATAATAATAATAAAAGGTTCCCTTTTGAATACGTTAGGCTGGTGAGTGGGTGGGTAATGGAATGATACAGAATGGAAATATTTTGTGAGACGATAGCTGAATCTTAATTATGACACTTCAAGAGTACACTTTTCCTTCCTTGTTCACTTTGTTATAGAAGTGACTTCTGTATTACTTATGTGGGTCTGTCACAAAATGAGTACTTTCCACCATGTTGTATTCTGTGTTCTTTGAAGTGATTGCAACTGTATGGTAAATTTCAAGTTTCAATTATAGAATAAATCATCTATAATTATTAAGATCCATTGGTAATTTCAACAAAATAGATTTTTTTACTTGTTTATTGGAATAAACAGACACATTTATGCTTGCACACGAGGCTGCATCATTTATACTTCTTGCATTGTTTAATTGATTTTCTTCTATGAAATTCTTTTAAATTTCAGAGTCTCTAAGCTGTTGCAATTCTCTTAAGAATCCTACCTGAGGAGTGTCAAGCATTGATAATTTAATTTTTAGTCACTGTACCAAAACACATTAATATGCATATACTTGAATAATTAAATTAATACCTTTTCAATGCTTTCCAATGTTTTCCTTCTTCTCCAATATTTTTTCTATCTTTGGTAGTAATACACTTCTCCTTGGCTAATCTGTGACAATCTTTTAGTAGAAATTTAAGTTATTTTCTGCATTTTCACGACATTATACTTGTAGTACCCTTCTTTCAGGACAACAACATTCTCCTGTGGTGTTTTTTTTTTTTTTTTTTTCTTGTGCTCCAAATGACTGAATAATTTTTTAGAAGTCTTTATATTTTCTACCTTATATTAGAGCCATGTGTATGGCCTGTGTATATTTCTATTTAAAGTTTGAGCACCTGAGAGCTGATTCCATGTTTGATATTTTGATGATCTCTTGGCATGTATTTCATGCCTGGTTCACTTAATGAGGATACTTTCTGAGAAAAGCTTCACTGGGCAATTTTGTCAATGTGCCAGCATCCTGGAGTGTACAGAACTAAGATGGCTCCCACGCCGCCAGGTGACATGATCTTATGAGATCACCACCATAAAGGCATCTACTATAAACACGGTGGCACAACTACATGGCTATTAGAGCACTTTGAACATGCTGGTTATTCAATAAACATACTTTACTTATTCAATAAAGATACTTTAAATGACAAAGCAAATCATGTCTTTTATCTCTGGCAAGCGACTTTCCTATTCTTTTTTTGCTTTCCTTGACTTCTCTGCATGTGGCACGACTAGTCCAGGCACTTGAGGAAAGTGGGCTCTTTATCTGGTCTGGCCACTCAGTAAATGGAGGACTGCAAATATTTATTATTCTTTGATGAAAACTAACTTATTACTTTTTAAAAAATGGACCTTGGGATATGTTCCAAGGGATATGCAAATCACCATGTCTAGTTTCCTAAGCAATTGATTTAAAATTCTTTCTCTATCCCCTACTTTGGTACAGATTTTACAAATTTCTCATATAATTCAATATTTATCTATGATTTTCTAGAAAGACTGAGTCAGAAGTGTGATTTCTTTAACCTTATGATCTCTCTTTGACTTGAAAGTGTCTTCTTATCCATCAGAATGGTTACAAGCTTGACTCAACATGCAGCAAGCTAAATTGGCCTCAGAAAATAAAGAATGGACCAACCCCCAAATATGAAGAATCTGATTCTGCAAAACTATAGTGGCATTTACATATTTACAGGGTCTGAGCGATTTTGTGTTGTTCTTACACTGTTGTGATGCTGTAATTTTTAACATCAAAAAATCTGACTCTCACAAGCATACAGTCATTTTGAGCAAGCCCTCTCCATGTTCCCTCCATTCAGAGATGGCACATGAACTTGTTCTGCTTTCTATAGCACATTTCAAAAGTTGTGGAAATTCAGTGCCGCTTGAGTTAACATATACTTTTAACCAGAGTGAGAACCTGATGTTAATTAAACTCAGCAGTTCTCTGTTTGGAAATATTATGACGACTTTATCCAGAAGGACAGAGAATTCTGAGGTAGACATGAGACTTTCCTAATCATTAGATCCAATTCATCTTTTGTAATTTCATTGATTCTTCCTACAGAATTTTCCATTTCCCTAGGAAGCATCTCCTTTTTCATTTAAAACAACACAAGTAGAAAAAGAATTATGGATTACTTTATTGAATTTGTCCATGTTTATGTGAAATTTATCTTTATCATTCTGTCTCTGCACTTTTTCCTTGGAAATTCAAACATTTCCAATTCTCTGTTGACCTATCCTATTCAGTTTTCTGTACACTTGTAATTTATGTTCTCCAATATACTCTCACCTTTGTTTATACAATGGATAAGGAAATGTACTCTTATTATTTCAGAATAATTTGTGTGAAGAACAGTAAACTACTCCCTTGGACCTACCAGTATTAGGAAAGATTAGTTTCAGTGGTCTCCTTTGGAAGAGGAAAATTTGTCTAACACATATCCTACATGGTAGATTCTAATATAGTTTAGCTAATATTCTCTACTCCTCTTTTGATGTAAGAAAAATAATATTAATGTTGGACTTGGACATATGACTTGGTCAAAAACACATGGCAGATGTGCCAGTGCATGTTTCTACCTGTCCTCCTGCACTCCTGCCCACCATGGTAAAACATGTCCTTAGATTGTAGGCTCTCTTTCATTCTGGGAATTCGAATAAGCAAACATATGGAGTGGTTCTGAATCTGACATTACCTGGAGAAAGCCAACATAGCTGACCTCCAACCAGTGTGTGAGAGAAAACAATGCTTGTGGTTATAAAACTCAGAGATGTGGGTTGTTGATTATGAAGCATTTTCATAAGGAATATTTGCCCAGTGAAAATTGAGAATTATTATGAACTAGTGACTATCATGTGCCTTCCATTTTTCATCTTTCAAAATGGTGGAATCGTTTATTGCTTTGATCCTGGTGTTGTTTCAACACATATGTTGTGTGTGTGTGTGTGTGTGTATGTACATGTATATGGTGTGTATATATATAATACATCATATATATACACTATATATAGTGTGTATATACAGTGTGTATAAGGAAATGTAAATAACTTCACTTTATATGTATATACATATAGTGTGTATTCACTATATGTGAATTCAAATTCAATATATACATATATATATATATATTTACTGTGTGTGTGCACGTGCAAATGTAAATAACTTCATTTTAGCACATAGGTATCTGGAACAATGGGAAGCACATCTGGACCTTCCAGAGAAGTTAGAATAAGAGACTGAATTTCAAATCTGATGTCTTTTAGAGTGATCTCCTTAGGGAGGTTATCAGTTTAATTGGAATGCAGAGGGAAAAAGCATCAATAATTTGAGACCAAGAGGGACTGTGAAAGATTATGCTATTATTCAGAAAATATACTTACTCTCTCCTCTCCTCCCCTTGGAAGAGAAAACTACTGAGCCCCATCACCGTTTATTTGACTATTTGACTTAGTAGAAATAGCAGAATATGGGTGTGATAGTACCAGTTGTAAGGGAAGGTTTTAAGAGGCATTGAAAATTTCAGCCAGTCTCCTTGTACTCCAGCCCTTATCAGAACAGCATCACTCTGGATAGGAGCCACTTCTTTGATTTTGGCCCTAGAATGA
Organism: Glaucomys volans; assembly: GCA_020662805.1. Lineage (NCBI taxonomy): Eukaryota > Metazoa > Chordata > Mammalia > Rodentia > Sciuridae > Glaucomys > Glaucomys volans. Next base: position 158,505 of record JAJEJO010004695.1, on the reverse strand, counting down.
GAAAGGCACATGAAGCAGACCTCAATCTTCAGAGCAGTCTCAGACAACCTGCAGAACTGTGAGAGAGTAAAAAGTGTTTGTTGCTATAGTCAACTGAAACTTAGATGATGTTTTTATGTCCATCACTATTGTAGCAAAAGAGACCTGGATCTGTTTTTAATGAGAGAGGAGCTAATGTCCACAGATAGCACTTGAGTTAACATTTCTGTCCAGAAAATTACATGTAGAAAATATCAAATTCAAAGAAGGATTATTCTGGAAATTATTAAGTAAATTAGAAACAAAGATGTTTGTTCTAAACAAATTCTGCTATCCACCGTGCAAAATGCAACTTTAACAATAAAAACAAAAAAGAATAGCAAGCAACATCTTTGCAGATTATTGACAGATGGGCTCCATCTCCTCTAAAACTTTAGTAACACTCATGGCACCATTTCTTCTCAGATACTCAGCTCATTGGTCTCAGTTCCAGGCATTCAGTGTTTTTCTTTTTTTTTTTTTATTTGTTTGCGTTATTGCACACATTACTCAAGAGGAAGAATATTTGAATAAACACAGTTTTAGTTGAAGTCAGGACTCTCTATGTGCATATTGTAGACACTAGGCTTCTGCTTTTTAATAGCAGCTCAGGAACGCTGGATTTTTTTTTTTCTGATTTGTTCTATATCTTTATCTATTGTTAATTTGGTGGCTCTTTCCTCTGTCCCTAGAGATGCTTTTCAGAATTCTGGCTGAAGTCCACAAGTTTACTTTTCCTTCTATAACCATACAATGGAATACATATATTTGTCCAATTCTTTCTATGTACATATTGAGCATTCTTAACCTGAAAATCTGAAATTCAAAATGATATGAAATCTGAAAGCCTTTTTGAGCACCAATGATGCTCAAAATGTTTCAAATTTTGGAGAATTTCAGATTTCAGATTTATTGGGATGTTCAACCAGTCATATCTGTGAAAATATTTCAAACTCCAAAACAAAACAAAACAAAACAAAACAAAACAACCTCTGAAATCTAAAGCATTTTTGATCAAAGAATTTCAGATAAAGGATACTCAGCATGTGTATGTAAACTGTTGCTGGCCCACTTCACAGGTAAAGGTAACTGGCACTTGTAGCATTTTTATAGAAGCAGACTTGTCAAAATAACACTTCTGTTAAACACATCGAATGATTTTGTGAATTATGACCATTAATTTTTTTCCCTAAGGAGTCTTATCCTTAAGCTTTCACTGTAATTGTCTATATCCCAGTCAACACAATATATCTAATTATATGTTTTATTAATATTATTCATTACAAATTTTATATATATGTGTGCATGTATGTCTGTATGTTTGTGTGTATATGTATGTATGTGTGTGTATATATGTTTACTCTAAATTGCATAAAGTTCACATGATTATCCTTGATACTATCATTGAACTACCTGATCAATGCTCAGAAAGGTTTAACGGAAGGAAAACCTCAGGAATGCACCAAGTCTATACCAGGCACAAGCCTGTAATCCCGATGCCTTGAGATGCTGAGGCAGGAGGATCTTGAGTTCAAAGCCAGCCTCAGCAACTGAGAGGTGCTAAGCAACTCAGTGAAACCCTGTCTCTAAATAAAATATAAAAAAGGGCTGCAAATGTGGCTCAGTGGTTGAGTGGCCCTGAATACAATCCCCAGTACCCTCCCCACCAAAAAAGAATGCATAAGGTCCAAATAATTATTACCAATTCAACAGATATAAATATTTAAATGAAAATTTATAACTGTTCCTTTAAAGAAAATATGTCGAATATACAAATTTCAACAACAATAGCAATTTGAGTTTAATATCATATCAAAGATGGAAAATATTAAGATGTGTGTGGTGGTTTGGTGCATGCCTGAAATCCCAATTACTGAAGTGGCTGAGGCAGGAGGATCAGAAGCTCAAGGCTGACCTCAGCAACTTAGTGAGACCCTATCTCAAAATTAAAAAATAGAAAGGGCTGGGCATGTAGCTCCTGGTAGAGCACCCCTAGATTCAATTCCTGGTACCCCCAACCCCCCAAAAAAGGGATTGAGGCAGGAAGAAAAACAAATTTAGTTACTTATATAAGGAAGGAATCAAATATTATATTTATCTTAAAATTTTATAATTATGTAAACCTAGACTATAATATGTATGTGGGGTGCACTTAATCCCACACCCCATTTTACCCACAGTAACAAGCAGCATAGCTAATGACCAAGAAATGGTCACAAGTGAGCCCTTAGCTGTATGAATTGTCTTCTCTACTGCAGAAACCACCAGGTTTGAGCCTGCTCTGGGCAACTGGTAGAAAGGCAGCAAACAGGCCACATGTGCAAGCTGGGGTGCTCAGGGAAGGACAGAGGGAAATAGGGTGATCCAGCAATGCTGCAGGCAGGGGCTTCAAAGAGAGAAGTTCTATGGACAGAAAGAGTTGTCCAAGCAGGGTTTGAAAATACATATATATTAGCTTTTTCAGTTGCACTTTAATGCTTTCTTTCTTCTGACTCTGAAATGTTAAGTATAATCCATATTCTTTAACAAATTTTTTCTGGGCCTAAAGCTACTTCTGAGTAGATATCCAGGTGGGCAGAGCTGGGAGAACAAATACAGGCCCTAGCTGTAGGCCCTATGTTTCCTTTTTTAAAACTTAAAGAAAAATTATTAGTAAAATTAAGAATAAAATACTAGAAAAAATAAAGCAAATAATATGTAATGAGGCAGAAAATGAGGCAAATATCAAGGAAACATAAAAAAAAAAGATTTATAGAAATAAATCTAAATGCATCATTTAGGACAAGAAATAATAAACAGGTAAAAATACTAAGATCCTTAAGTGATTTAAGAAAACAAAAATATCAGCCAGGAATGAGAGGAATGAGAAGTTGTGCTCCATTTGTGTACAATGTGTCAAAATACATTCTACTGTCACGTATAACTAATTTGAACTAATTCTTTAAAAGAAGAAAAACAAAACAAAATGGAACAAAACTTAAGAAGTGACCCAAAAAGATGAACAAAAGGTAACACAGTGAAAAGTAAATAAATAAATTGAAGTTCTCAATGATAGAATCCAAAGTACAGAACATTAACAAGGAGAGAGAGGGCCAGTTTGCTGGGCAATTATGCACAGTCTACAAATAACAGCATACTGAATAACAAAAGCAGATACGTAAATAAAAACATAATTAAAGGAGCATGCTGATGATAGTACCAAAATAAAACTAGTGTTTACAGATCTTATATGCCAGGCACGGGACCAGCAGTACCTCCATTATCTCTTCATCTCAAGTTGCTCTTATAAAGTAAGGGATTATTTTCTTTCTTTTACAAATGCAGACACTGAACTTTAGATACATGAGCTACCCTGGTCAAGGTGACATGGTGGTAAGCATGGCAGGCTGACTTTTCATTCAGATCAACCTTGACAAATTGTTAGGGGCAGAAATTTAGGGGAACTTAGCTTAGTCCTTTAATGCTTAAGTAAAGAAATACAAATACTAAGGCAGAGGACTGATATAAAACTGTTTAATAAAGTTTGCTTATCTTCCAAATACAAAGAAATTAACTTTAATTCAAGCATCCATGAGGCATTTACAGAATGAATTCAATTCTGTGCCAAAAATAAAGCATTCAGAAACAGAAATTAAGCAAGCCATATGTACTGATGGCAATACTACTTTAAAAATTGACAAATTTTAATCATATGAATAAGTCAACAAGTCCTCCCAAACTCGATCTCTTTAGTAAACTATAACACAAATCCTAAATAAGAAAGGGAATCGTAAGTACAGTTATAGCTACCTCTGGCTCTTTGAGGGACTGAGACATTTTTATCTTTTGTGCACTATGAAGCATTGAGTCAGCTTTTTTATATATTTATTTATTTTTGAAATGGGATCTTATTCTGTTGCCCAGGTTGACCTCAAACTCCTGGCTCAAGCAATCCTCCTGCCTCAGCCTCCAGAGTAGTTAGAATTGCAAGTACCTACCACAGTGCCCAGCTTGAGCTATTACATTTTATAGCATAGATAATGGGAACTGGTAATAGTTCACACATGGCTAACTTGTAGACTTTGAAACTTGCAAACCTGAGTCAGTTTGGGTAGAGGTACTGTCTGGAAAATTTGTATTTATTCCTTATGTTGTCATCAGAACACTGAAGCATGACTAGTTGATTTGAATGAAGCTCTTCTGTGAGAGTCTAAATGAAATTCAAGGAATAATTAACATAGAACTATTTTCCTTGAAGCCATAATGCTTTTTCACTGGTTTCCAATAGGAGTTTTCTTTTATTATGTATTTGTCATATGAAGTTAAAATTTAAATATTTAACATACTTTACCTTCAATGATCTTGTTAAACTTAGTCCAACAAGAAAAAACACCTGTTCTTCTACATGTATCAATTGTGAAACATGAAAACTAAAGACTGATTAAAGCAGAAACGTTTTAAAATACAATGTAGAATCTTAAAAATTTGCCTAAAATCCTTAGCACTGATGAGTTCTGAGAGTCATGGATATAAAATTAAATGAAATTTAAAAAGTATTTTCTATGTAATGTATGTTGTGAACTAGATACTTGTGTCTACCCCAATTCAGGTGTTGAAATCCTGCTCCCTAAGGGGATAATATTAGGAAGTTGAACCTTCGGGAGGTATTTAGGCCACGAAGGTGGAGCTCTCAGAGTCCTTATAAAGAAGGTATGGAGGGTTGGGGATATAGCTCAGTTGGTAGAGTGCCTGCCTTGCAAGCACAAGGCCCTGGGTCAATCCCCAGCACCACACACACACACACACACACACACACACACACACACACACACAAAAAAAGGTACTGGAGAGTTTGCTCCCCCTGTCACCGCTCTCTGCCGTAAGGACTCAGCAAGAGGATGGTCCCATCTTCAAACCAGGATACAGGCTCTCACCAGACACAGCATCTGCGCCTTAATTTGGATTTCACAGCTTCCCAGAACTGGGAGAAGTAAATGTTTGTTGTTTAAATCACCTAGTTTGTGGTGATTTGCTATAGCAGCCTGAATTAAGAAACCAGATATGTCAGGTAATAAATGATTTGAAGATTCCCATTCTTATAGAAGTTCTCTGAAATATTTAAAATCTGAAATTAACCTTAAAAGAATATTCGTAGAACACAATAAAACTAAAAGCATCTTAAAATTTTCATTGATGGAACTAAATAATTGAGTTAACAGAGAGGCCAAAAATGTTCCTAACTAATCCATTTAAATAATTTTTAAAATTTCTGCTGGGCCTGGTGGCACTTGCCTTAATCCCAGCCACTTGGGAGGCTGAGGCAAGAGGATTGCAAGTTCACAGCCAGCCTCAGGAAAAGTGGGGCACTAAGCAACTCAGTGAAACTCTGTCTCTAAACAAAACACAAAATAGGGCTGGAGATATAGCTCAGTGGCCAAGCACCCCTGAATTCAATCCCTGGTGACCCCCTGTCAAAATAAAAAATAAATAAAATAAAATAAAATAAAATAAAATAAAATAAAATTTCCAAGGTTAAATTTTGGGTAAAAATCTCAAAGTTTGTTGTTTTCCCCTAAAATTTGACAAAGTAGAATAATAAAGTGGCATAAATGACCATGAAACTTTTGACAAAGAGAAGATATGGAGCACATATCTTAAATACAACATAGAAGTTTAATAATTAAAATGAGTCATATTCATTAGAGTTAGAATTAGATTAGATTAGAATCATCAGACAGATCAATAGAATAAAGCACATTAGATTAGAATCATCAGACAGATCAATAGAATAAAGCACACAGAAACAGTTTCTATATTTACAAATTTATTATCTGATAAAGTCATTACAAATTACTGGTGTTAAAGTTAATACTGCTGGGACAATTAGTTAACTACATAGAAAAAAGTTAAAAATCTTATAACACTAAGAAAATTCGAAGCTAGATTAAAATGCAAAATGTAAAAAATGAAAGTATAGAATCTATAAAAGCAAAGCAAAGACCATTACTTATATACGCCATTTTAGAGGAAGATTATTCAGAACATAGGGCAATTTATGAGATTTGACCACATGAAATAAAAATGGGCTTGTTTAAAACTGAAAAAATAAAGTGTTAAAAATATGTGCAGTAGCCAAGGAATTTAGTTCCCCAGGTCCACAGATAGAATCCAATCATTTAGACCTCATAACTGTTTTCTCCTTGTTATTTCTTCTCACATACCATCTTTAACTTCAAATCTTAGCCTCTAGAAATGTGGTCATTCTCTTGCTTAGTCAGCAGTGAGGTTTCTTTTAAAAACAGCAAGACCTTCTAATTTTTTTTTTTTTCATATGAGCTTCTGCTTAGTGTCTTAATGCCCGTTCAGTCTCTACCTAGATCTAGTTGGATGACCTTTGGATAATCATGATAAATGTTGCAAGAATTGTGATGATTCTTGGGTCTAAAATCCCTTTTCTATGTTCATTTTCATAATTTTAATTACTTTCTGTTTCGGTTTGGATGTAAGGTGTCCCTCAAAAGCTCACAGGTGAAACAATACAAGAAAGTCGAGAGGAGAAATGATTGGCTTATGAGAGCATTAACATAATCAGTGAATTAATTCCCTTATGGGGTTAACTGAGTGGTCACTGAAGGTGGGTAAGGGGTGGCTGGAGGAGGTGGATCATTGCAGGCATGCCTTTGGGATATATATTTTGTATCTGGTGAGTGGAGTCTCTCTCTCTGCTTCCTGATCATCATGTAAGCTACTTCCCTCCACCACACTCTTCCACCATGATGTTCTGCCATACTGTGAGTTCTGAGGAATGGAGCCAGCTGTCTATGGACTGAGGTCTCTGAAACTGTTGTTGTACCCAAAGAAAATAAAATAATCCAAGTCGATCATGTAAAGCCAAAAGAAGCCTTTATTTTAGCTGGCAGCGACGATTGCCCTTACACCTAAGAGCTGTGTGCTGGGAAAAACGGGCAGTAGTTCTTCCGCTGCCAACTTTTATAGGGCTCAGGAAGGGTTTGAGGTGGGGCTACAGCGAGGGGAAGGGATTGGGGTGGGCTATAGGGAGGGGATTTGGGTTTTGGGTGGGGCTGACTCTCTGAATCGAGCTGGAGAATCTCCCTGGGGAACATAACATTTTAATCTGTTTTCTGTTGCTATAACACTGTGAGCCCCCAAAAAACATTTCCTCCTCAAACCCCCCCAAAACAAAAAACCCAAAAAGAACCAAATATGACAATTAATATACTTTTATAATGAAGTTGTTCAAGTAAAAAATACTCAAAAATGTAGGAAGGAGGATTTCATTTCATTTGCCTATTAAACAAAATAAAAAAAATCAGTCTCAATATAAAACAAGAGGTATAGATTAAAGCTAATTTTAGGTACAATCTTTTCCTGTCAAGTAATTTCAGAATCATCTGGGCACGGTGGTGCACGCCTGTAATCCCAGCACTTGGGAGGCTGAGGCAGGAGGATCACGAGCTCAAAGCCAGTCTCAGCATCTTAGTGAGGCCCTAAGCAACTCAGTGAGACCCTGTCTCTAAATAAAATACAAAATAGGGATGGGGATGTGACTCAGTGGTGGACTGCCTCTGGGTTCAATCCCCAGTACCAAAAAAAAAAAAAAAGTAATTTCAGAATCAGTAATGTTATACATCACAGTGATGCCTTGGGAAAAAAACACTTGTCCATTGCTGCTGACAGGGAATTTGGTACAGACTTTCAGGAAATAAATTAATAAAAATATCAAGAGACCAAAATAAATGCATGTCTTTTGATTCAGTGATTTCCGTTTGAAGGATTTAAGCTAAGTATACAATAAAATGTATGGAAATGATTGAATTAATAAGTTTGTTGCATCATTGTTTATAATTGTGGAAGTAAAAAAACTAATGGCCATCAATAACAAAACGTCTAAGAATCAATGGTAACTCTGGATGATTGCCTAAAGCCATAAACAGTAAGAACATTTGACATTGTTCCATAATTGTAATATAAATGTGAAAGTCAAGATACATAACTGAGTGTAGAACTCAAGTACATATATATTATAATCATCTGTCATATAACAAAATCTTTATAATGTTCATTAGTGGGAAGTAGAATTGTTTTATTATACTTTTCTATAATTTCCAAGTCTTCTAATGAAGTTTTTGGAGTGGGCAACTTTCTCACTACTACTTCGATCTATAAAGATCAAACAGAAATTTGCATTTTGTACTTTTCATTGTTTGCTTATTTATTATTTCCTCCTAAGTGTCCCATCCTTAACTTTGCCAACTGGCAGTATCTCAGTGTCTTCTTTCTTTAAACAATTCCCTTTCAGCTCTCAATGTTCACCTTCAGGATGCTGTTCAAGTTTTCAGAGTTGGACCTTTCATTTTCCTTCTTCCTAAGATGGAATCTAGGCATATGGAGGAGGGTACTGGCTCCTCAGAAAGATGGAGAAAGGCCTCTATAAGATTTTGCCCCCTGTGTGCTTTAGATTCTTCTGCACCACCAGAGTGATGACTGGCTGAATCTTCATGCCAATGACAGGCAGTCTCTGGAGGATTATGTCCCCTGATCTGGGCGTCTCGGCTCACTCGTTGGCCTCTGATTGTCTTCAGATCTGAAAAATACTTCATCTGTTTTCTCTCAGCTGGTTGCAATCCTATTCCTCATTTCTGTTCTTAGAAGTATTACATATTACCTTGGAGTCTGTAAATTTGCTATTTTGTGCCTGCTTCTTGGCTACAGTGTATCTCCTTTGTCCTTACCACAGGGATGCACCCTTCAGCTCCTAAGACAGCCAGTATCATCTGCTACTTTCCACATTTCTTCACAGAACAAATGGGATTTTCCAGATGAATTCCCATGTTGTGTGGTAGCCAGGCAAGACTCTGAAGAGGTCAATTCAGGTCATCTTTGCTAAACCTTATTGTAGCACTTATTTTACTTTTTTATCACATTAGTGTGGGGTCACCTGGATAGAGGATCTAATCTCAAATTCCCAAATGGGCAGGTGGAATTCAGAATGATGGAGAGCACTTTAGCATAAATGAATGACTGAGTAGTTAAAAATGACTGTCATTTCTTAACTTCAATAATACACATTACAATTTAATGGTGGGATGCTGTTGCTTCTATTCATATTTAAGCTGTACTATAAATTAATCTTAGAGATATTCATCTGAACAGTGCATTTATTAGAATAGCTCACTCAGAGGCCCTGTCCAGGGTATATAGAATTCTATGAAAAGCATGTACATTGTAGCAGAGGCGGTCATCTCCTAGTCTTCCTGTGACTTTGCCCACATCAGATCTGAACCTCCCATAATATGGAAATCTCTTCAGTCCCAGGCAGCCCAAGATGGTCAGCCAATTTAGTTTCAGCTGACAATTAATATTCATTCCGTGATTAAATAAAGGCAATTTAATGTTCAGATTCCAAATTAGAAATGTAGAATATTGGGAATGCTTCACCATCAGTATTTTTTCCAGTGTTTCAGGATGAATCCCTCTCTCCCTTGCACTGGGAAAACTAATGTGGGCAAGTTTTTTCAAAAGAAGCAATAGTATACTAAAAGATCTTTAGTAATATTTCCCTATAGTGATAGATGTGGTCCCATCTGCTGTACAGATATCTCTTTCGCATTTAACATCTTTATAAAAAAATGAAATAGGGTTAAGTATGCAATAGTGGCTTTTTAAGAAAGTCCTTATTTATCTAGGATACACCCCCAAGTGCTCACTGGAGAGTTTGGGGAGCTCCTGGGCAGGTTAAATGATGTAAATAGCAACAGACCTTGAGCTACAGGCTTCTCACCTGGCAAAGACCCAGTAGGTCAGGAATACCTTGAAACAGAGCAAAGGGAGGCAGTATTGACCCATGTTCATTTACCTATGACTTTGACCTTGAATGTCTTTGCCTTTTGGGGTTGGTTTCTGTATTAAAGACTATGCCATGGGGCTGGAGTTGTAGCTCAGTGGTTGAGCATTTGCCTAGCATGTGTGAGGCACTAGGTTCAATCCTCAGCACCACATAAATTTAAATAAAGGAAATGAAAGTATTTAAAAAAAAAAAAAGACTATGTCATTCTCTACCCTCAAAATCCAAACCAACCTATGGGATCTAGTCTAACCAAGTACTTAAGAATTAAAGAAAATACTGTTTAAAAAAAAAAAATTCATCAGAAAATAAAGAGCAAGTTGGTATCACTAACTCTCAAGATAATAAAAAATTTTAATAACTTGCTCTCCCTGTAATCCTAGAAATCTCAGCTGCAAGGTCATCGCACTATTTTCAGAAACATATAAGGAACTCTGAGGAGGAAGGAGGATATTATTCCAAACTTCTTACTTCTCAGAATATAAAAATATTCAGCATTAAAAATAATTTTTGAAATATGAGCTTGAGACTTTATTTTATTATATAACATAGAAGAGTCACAGGGTGGATTCATTCTGGGAAAGCTTTCAGAATTCTGGCCTGAGGATCCTCTCAAACCCTCCCCACCCCCAAGACCAAGCCTTTGTGTGTTCATATTGGGGCACTTGGCAGCAAATGAAGATCTAGAAGGCAATCAAGGAAAGTGGCTATTAAATGCTCACAAGCTTTACTGGAGGGAGAAAAATGACTTTTGCTAAAAGCTAAATCCGTAAATATCCCCAAAGCTATTTTCCCTCTTGACCTATATGTGTGGCCCTGTGTATGCATATTCACACTTTTCCCCTGAATTTATTTTTGTAATAATGTTTACACACATTTAAATTTAACACTTGCTGAGCATTTAAGTGGCTGAGTTAAACAAGAAGTCGCTTAGAGAAATTTTGGCTCCTTGCCATTATTAGGAATTTCATTAGTAGGGGTACAACCTGTGGGACAAAAGCCAATCCCTAATTGTTTTATTTAATTAGACAATTTAAATGACTACACCAGCTTGAAGACCCTGTTTCTCTGCTTCCTCACACCTTGATGTGTGGGCTTTGCCAGAGTTCATTTCTTTAGAGCCTTTGCAATTTTGGACAGTGGAATGGAGGGAAGGATTAGCTAGGATCTTTACATCTTTCAGCAGGAACACTTCTCAGGTAGCCCCTCATTTTCCCTTCCACTCTGCTCCATGTTATGTGAAAACTGATAGCCTTTGCTTTTCTGCCGCCAAGTAGATGGGCTTAAGTCACTGTGAATCTATAAAAGCTGTCCCTTCAGTGAAGGCACATTTGTAGATATTTTCTGGGTTCTATGAGATTGGGTATTCTTTATTAATACTCCTCCCTGTGACCTAAAAGACAAGAAAGGAAGGTGTTCAACTGTCAATCTGTCATAAACTTGACATAACAATGCAAAACAAGCATTATTTTTTGTGGCTTTTTAAAATACACATGGAATTACTTTGAAAGACACAATCTTCTGGAAGTCATTGGGCAATAAGCGCCCCACATGTTCAGGCTCAGCAGTGTTTTCCTTCCTCTCAATGTCAAGGATTACATTACAGAAGGGATGTAAGCCTGTGGCTTCTCTGAGCACCAATAAGAGGTGCAAATGAAGGGTTGGAACATTTGCAACTTGGCTTAACCCAAAGTGATGAGTTGCTTTTTATCCTCATTTTAAAAACAGCTCCACAAAATCTAATCATGTGTAATTTAATTGCATTTAAATATTGGAAATGAAGTGCTAGAGTTTGGATAAATGTCTTCTAAAGTCTATATGTTTAAAGCATGTTCCCCAAGGTAACACTGTTGGGAGTTGGTCGAACCTTTAGGAGGTACGGCCAGTGGAAGGTTTTAGGTCTTTGGGGACACACTGTTGAAGGGAATGTGGGACTCTGGTCTTCTTCTCTCTGTCTTTGCTTCCTGGTCACCATGAAGTGAGCAGCTTGCTCTACCATGCACTTCCCACCACGGGCCACAAGGAATAGGGTCAGCTCACTATGGATTGTGAGCCAAAATAAATATCTCAGATATTTTGTAATGGTAATGGAAATCTGGATAACACATGGAGCAATGGATGAATGAGGTCAAATCTTTAGGTAGATTAATAATAGAATTAAGAAGTTCAAGATCCCTGATAAACTCCACTGCTTTTCCTGCAAGATGCATAGATTTGAATCACAGTTCAGGAAAGACAGGGCAGCTATTTCAGGGTAGCTTTTCTTCACAAACATACCCTACCATTTCCACTTAAACTGAAATTTTACCTTTAATATGAGTGTATATAGGCTAGGTACACTAGCAAGGAGGTTCTGGATTCTGAATCTTATTCTTGTAAAGTACCAGATTTGGAAGATACTTTATTGGAACAATTCATGCTTCCAGGAGAAATAGCAATATTTGTCCAAGGATGGCCACAGTTTGAACAAGGTGATAATAGATTCTGATACATAGTTTTGCCCCACGAATACAGGTAGCCCCTCATGTCATGCTGGTTTTGTGTCTCCTTGTGCTATCTCTGCTGTGGTTCTGACTCTGACCATTTGTTGACTCTGTGATTCTGCACCAGGCAGGAGTGACATATGGGTGAAGACGTGTGCATGAGTGGCATCCTTGTCCATGTATTCACTTGTACAAGATACTTGCACAAATCCTGCAAGCAGTAACCCGAGTATCAACAGCGTCCTCTAGAGCAGCCTACTGCACAATCAGTGATTGTTTTCTGAGCCAAACTTATTATTTATTTAAATGAGAAGGTGATTCTCTTTAGCTCATAAATTATGTTGCTTCTTATTAATCTTGAAGGCCTGCCACTCTGACAATGGTACAAACATGATTTCTCTGAGAGCAGGTAGTAGACAGAAAGTAACTTTGCCTTCATCAAGGCTTTTAGCTATCTGCAAACATAGGGAAATTGGACCATGGTCATGGCACCCAATAGTCATTCTGGTCATCTCTGTCAGTGGAGGACAACACTGGAGTCAGTGTTCTATGCCCAAAGGTACAAAAGAAAATAATAGGTTATGTTTGTTGAGACTTTAAGAAGTCAAGTACTATGCTAAACATTTTAAATACATTACATTGTTGCATTTTTAAATCCTCACTGTAGCCTAAGAGGTGAATACTACTATAATCCACTTATATACAACATTTTGTAGTGGAGAAAAATGAGGCCTAAAATACTACTTTTGTTAAGGCCTTTCATTTAGAACCAAGAAAGTGGGTGTTGAACATGGAATTTGACCCTAAATCCTATGTTTGTGGCCATTAAACTCTGACCTGAGAAACTGCTGATACAGGGCTCTAATTTCACAACTGAAGACATGCAAACCCAGAAGGAAAGTATAGTAAAAGGGAATTGGTACCTGTGGAGACAGTGACCTGTCTTCTAGTGGTGGGTTGTCACATACTGACTCTCAAATTTAGGCAACTCATCTACTTTCCATGGCTTTCTGTGAAACAAGGGTGATGGATCATTTGAATTCTAAGATCTCTTCTATTTCTAATTTACTGGAGATAGTGTATAACTGAGCCAAGCACAGAAGACAGATCACTAGGCTGAATTCAATGTCAATGCCACAACATGAAATTGATTGCTAATGCAGAATAAGTTACAAAACATGGTTGCATTCAGAAAGTGCTTTTAGGGAGCATTCAATTAAAGCTTATATTTATTTTTTTCCTATGATATTTATTGAATTAAAAAATGCTAGAAAATAAAGATTGAAAACCTATAAACTTCGTCTAATTCACATTTCAAATACATCACACTTAATATTTTGGTGAATATACTTTCAGGTTGCCCCTTTTTTGTTTTTATCATGCAAGCCTTTTTTTTTTAAAGAAAAAATATGATATTATGTAACTTGACTTTGGATACTAATAAACAGTGAAGATTTCCTATTAATATTCTAAAGCATAAAATAGAGTTGTATGAACATATAATATTCTAGTGAATGAATAAAAATCATCAGTATCATCTCTGTTCATTATTCTATTTCTAAAATTGTTTTTACTTATATTTTTGCTTTAATGATAAACTTAAGAAATACTCTCAGATATAAATATATACTATCTTCGTTAGAATAAAAGAAAATGAAAAAATGCTACATTAAAATTATATCCTTTTTTTCTTTTTCGTACCAAGGGTTGAACCCAAGGAGCCTAACCACTGAGCAACATCCCCAGTCCTTTCTATATTTTAATTGAGATACAGTCTCGCTAAGTTGCTGAGACTGACTTTGAATGTGTGATCCTCCTACCTCAGCTTCCTGAGCCTCTGGGATTACAGATAAGTGCCACTGTACCTGGCTAAAATTACATCCTTTTAAGGAGATTTTAGATACATCCTGTCAAGACCTTTATAGAACAGTTCTTTAGTTTCCATTTTCACAGGAGAGTGCCTATTTTCTGAAACCCTCATTAATCCTAGGTAGCATCTTTAACAAATAATGACCAACCACTGTTGATGCCTCAGTGTCTTCCAGGCATTGTAAAATGATGTAAGGCACCCCTGGAGCCTGAATGCCTGGGTAGAATTGGGTCTTTGCTACTTGGTGCTTTGTAACCTTTGGCAAGGTTTACATCTGTGTCTAGAAAATGGAGCCCATAATAGGAATGTCCCTGCATGTTGCATGTTATAGAAGATAATACATGTAATGGAAACAGAAGAATGTTTGGCACATACTTAGGAGATAGATCGTTGTTAACTATTATCATTATTCTTTAATTACAAATTGTGAGCACTTTAATAAACTTGATAACCATTTGTTTCCTCTTTTCTCAATTATTGATCCTTATATTTAGCTCATTTTTATATGTAAAACTTCATCTTTTTCTTTTCTTAGAAAGAAGTCTTTATATGTTAGGAATATTTTTCTGTTACCTCTCACATATTACAAATACCTTCAGAAAGAACCTGAGAGACCCAGCTAGATAAATCATACCATCTTCTAAAGTTCCATCTAGATCTCTCTATTCACTTTTTGTTACAAAACTTTTTATTAGCTGGTTTGTTTGCTTACTGTTTTTTTTTTCTTGTTGAGTTGTCCATTTAATTCCTCTTTTTCTTCATTTCAATTCAAATTTGACTTAAAAAATAGATTATACCTCATGAACAAAGACCTCTGGAGGAATAAGAATTTCAAGAAAATTATCAAATCAACTTATTGTCAGGTCAAATTGGGCAGCTGCAGGGGGAGGGAGCAAAGTCACTTAGCAACACACTGTGCCAGAAGTGACCAATGAGGCAGACCTGCTGACCCTGACATCCACCTTGGGTCCACCTTTTCCTGGGCAGGACCCCTGACCTCTTTCCTCTGTATAAAAACCCTGAGCAGCCAAAGCCACATGCGATTTATTTTGTTCTCCCACCGTGACTTTTCACCCCAGGGGGCTGGAGATTTCGCCCGGGACACAGACTCCAATAAATCTCAAGCCACTACTTTTGTCTGACTCTGGTGAACCCGCATGGCGATCTTACTCCTCTTGGCCACCCGTCGCCTTTTGGGAGCTTTACACTTATCACTTTAGATGTTTATTTTTTTTTTGTCTTTTGTGCTTCAATTCACATCTTCAGAAGCCTGTTCTAACCATGTCTCTCTGCTCTTCTGTTGTACAGGCAAAATTCTAAGACTAGTTTCAAGATTTCTGCTCCATTTCCTCTCTTTGAGTATGGGTAGGACCTCTGAGTTTGCTGGGTTTTACTTCTATGATTAGCTCACATAACATGGCAAACCTGAAAAGTTTTTTGAAGATGTAATTAAGGTCTCAAATCAGTTGATTTGGGGTTAACCAAAACAGAGGTTACCCTAGGTGGGCTTAGTAAAATCCCTTAAGAGAGGACCAGTTGTGAAGAAAACGGTTCTGCTGAGGATGAAGGCGTGAGTCACCTTACTGTGAGGACATACCCTACAGGGAACTGCGAGGGGCTCCAGGCAAGAAAGAAAGACTTCCATCCTACAAGCACAAGAGACTGAACTCTGCCAACAACCACATGGATTTGGAAGAGGCCTCTGAGCTTCAGAAAGGAACATAATTTGGTCAATACTTTGCATCCTTGTGAGATTCTGACCAGAAGACCTGGCTCAACAAGGTAAGAACTTCCAACCAGGGAAAAACAGAAGCATATTTTTCTAAGCCACCAAGTTTGAAGTCATTTGTGACATAGAAATAAACACTCTTTGGTTCCTCTATGTGGTGTACTTGTTTCTTTGTGCTTTTACACAACCCATGCTTAGATAAAACACTTGCTTTGTTGTGTAGAAATGACCTGTTTGCATGTTGGTATCTCTCTGAAAACTGTGAGCTCCATGGGAATAGGGGCCATTTCCTTTGTTTTCCTGTCCTCAAAACTTAAGAGCATTTGGAGAATGTAGAATCAGATCCCCAACGTCAGGATGAGAGTTTGCAGAACAACATGTCCTTCAGCTGCCTGAGGCTCTCTGACCAGCTGCATTTTTCACCCAAAGTGGTAAAAGCTTTTAAGCATTCATGTAACTCTAAACTTAGCAATACTACAATAGAGCTGATTGACTTTTTAGATTTTTTTTCTAAGCACATAGAAAGATCACTTGGTTTCTAGTATCTTCTACTAATTCTCTTTGTGGTATTGGACATGTCACTTGACCTCTCTGAGTCTAACTCTCCTTATCACCAAGTGAAATACTTGGGTTCACAGCATGCTCTCCAAGGCTAGCTAAGTCCCAATCTTTTACAAATTATTAGGTTTCAAACTAGAGAACACACATATTTGAAAGAGAAGAGGAAAAAGAATCAAGAAAAGAAATCAACATTAAAATAAAACTATGAAAATAGCCACCACCCAATAGGACTGGATTTATGATAAGGAAGTCTTAATTCTTATATGAATGGGGTTAAAATATTTTTTTCTGGTCATTGGTTCTGTGGCTTTTCAGATACAGCAAATGCTGCAGAGAATTCTGAATATAAAAAGAAAGGATAGGAAAGTAGTGTGCATGTTACAGCTATGGCCGCAGTGCCTTCGGTGGTTTTACTCATAGCCAGAGTCATTCCACTTAGCTTATTTCTGTATGAAAATGAAACTAATCAGCTTCAGTGCATGAAACCATTAGCTACTGCTTCAAAGTGCTGCTTTTCACAAAGGTCAAAGAGGGCCCGCCCAGCAGCAACAGGAATTTTGCAAGTGATGTGTGTCACATTTGCATATGATAATTAGTTTTTCTATAAATACAATTTGTTCTGCAGATTAACATTTTGTGTCCTCATTAGATAGCAAACATTTCCATATTAAACCCACAAAGCTGCCAGAGTTGGCTTTGCTTGCATTGCATGATGGCATTAATGCCTCTGTTTATACTGATGCCAATTAGTAGTGCTAAGTCTTGGAAGAATAAGAGAGATCACTAATGCTATTAATATAAATAGTAATAATAAAGCTGAGGAGCTTTCACAAACCTTGTTAACTTCAAAGATCATTAGCAGTAAAGTACCTCTGGGTTGTAAATGGCTGTGTTCCTGGGCACATAAATATAAACATGTCTAGAACTATTTGCTCTGTACTAGAGCCTTTTCAGGACTTGTGACTTGAATCCTAAGCGATCTGGTGCTGTAAAGAGGAGCATGCAATTAAAACGTTGTTTTCTTTTGCTAAATGCATTTAGTCCAACCAGAAGTCAGAAGTACTCTAGCCAGGAGAAATATCAATTTGCTTAATATGTACAACCCTGTGCAACATGGTTTGCTCTGGCTCAGGAGACCAATTTCCCTAAAGCAGTGGGGTATTTTATGGTTCCATAAAAGGTTCTTATAAAGCAAGATGCACCAGAATTTCCCATGAAAGGATTTGGTTTCACTGTACCAGAGTGAAATGCTTTCTGTTGCAGGAGGTGTTGAGGGATGTAGAAGATGGTGATGGACACAAGAGATAAAGGATAGTGTTTGTCACCTCCCTCATTATTGACTTGTTACCTGAGTGGAGGAGGCTGCTTCAGACAGACACTCCCAGTTGAAAGGGCTGCAGTTGAGTGAAGACTACTGGTTATTTTTCCTCAGTTCAGTGACAGAGGATAGATGACCCTGTAGTCACCAGCGATAAGAACAATTCCTGAACAATTCCCGCAGAAATTAACTAGCTTCCCTCCCTGTGTTAGTTTTTTGTTTGTGGGGTACAGAGCTTAGATTCAGCATTTTAAAGAAAAAGACATTGATTAAGGTGTCAGTTAGACAACTTCCATATTTGAACTCTAAATACATTAATATTAAAATTTCTGCTGTAACACAGTGATATCATACTAAAATACAGAGTTTTGTGTCATTTAAGTCGTTAGGCTTAAAAGTTAAATAAAAGTCTCTTTTGTTTCACAGCTCTGTCATTACTAGCTGTTCAATTTTGGATAAGATGCTTTCTGTTAGTCTTCATTTTCTCATCTGTAAAATGAGGATAAGAATTACGAGGATTAAATGACTTAACCCAGTGTTTCCACAATGCCTGGATAATAAAATAAACTCAATGTATAGAAGTTGTTGTTGTTATTTCTTATAAGACACTTTTCTTGATGCTGGGGAACAACAGTAATAAACAACGTCTCTTTTGACAGATTCATATAAACTCTAATCCTCAAATCCTTCCCAGGAGGTATCTTGCATTTTCCAGATACAGAATCCTCAGCTGCCACCCGAATGTTTCCATTTCTCCTTCCCACTCCAGTTGTTTCTTAGACATCCACTTGTCCCTCTGCTGATCATTCCTCCACCACTTCTCCCTCTTCACCTCTGCCTTGTTGTTGAGGTAAAGTTGTCCTTTCTACACTAACATGACATAATGTTCTGTCCCACTTGCCCATCTTATGTGGTTCACAACATCACTCAAGTTTCAAACAGTGTAGATTACTGTTTTCAGGATTGCCCAAGGATTTGTGCAAACGTGGCCTTTCATTCTCACTATTCTATATCCCTAGGCTTTGGAACAAAGTTTTGGTGGGAGGAAGCTGAATCTACAGAACTAGTTGTGCTTATGCCCCTAATTAATCTTCCTTTCTCAGGCTGAAGCATGGCTTCTTGAAGGATGACTCATAGTTGGTTAACTAGTGCTATGGTTTGGGTGTGGTTTGAGTGTCCCTCCAGGGTTCATTGTAATTGAAAGCTTGTTCACAGGGTGGTGCTCTTGGGAAGTCTTGGAACCTTTGGGAAGTAGGCTCCAGTTGGAGGTCCTTAGGTCTTTGTGAGTGTACCTTTGGAGGGGATTGTGGCATCCTAGTCTTTCTCTTAGACTTCCTGTTTGGCAATGTAAGCTCTTCGACAAACGTACTTCTCTGCTATGAGATGTGATACAGCAGAAAAAACAACCCTGACCAGAACTGAGCCAATGCAGTTGCCATGTCCTCAAATCCCAAAACTATAAATTAGACTTTTTTTTGTATAAGTTAGTTGCCTCAGGTATTTTGCTGTAGTAATACAAAGCTGACTAATATAGTTGGCTCTTCATACAAAGGGACACCCTGCTGGTCCGTTCTCACTCTTCCAGTTTCAATCCTCAAGGTGAATGCATACAAGACTTCTAAGTTGGATTTGCTATGCATTTCTAGGTGTAGAAAGGAACAAGGGACATTTAATATATAGTAAAAAAATTTTAGGAGGGACATCTAATTTCTCTAAATACCTGGAGAATTGCTCAGTGGAAAGAAAAATTAATTTGCTCTAACACCAAACCAATGGGTGGAGGCTATAGGAAAACAAAAATTGTTAGTAATAAGAAGAGACATGCTAATAGTTTAGCTGCAAAGGGAGGATGGCTCTGAGTGAAAATGTTACTAGGGGTGTTCAAGCTAAAGCTGAATAACAACTGGTAGGATGACCAAAAGTGGGGATTTATGCCTGAGATAAGAGTTGGAGTAAATGACCTTGACAAGAGGAGGTTCTAATTCCTCTGCAGCAGGATCTTTGGATACCAATCTGATGTGAAATATATACTGAGGTTTAGGGGAGGTTTGCTGGTTGCTCTGAATCTATGTTTAGTATAATGCTTTACAAAAAAGTTAAGCATGATCTATTATCCTTTTCAAAGCATGAAGTGGTAGGTTGAAGATAATTTTTCACTTATCCTACATTTTCATTGAGCACTTATTCTATGGTAGGTACTTTCTAGGTTTTAGGACAGAACAAGACAAAGTTCCTGCTCCCTTGAGCCTGCATTCTAGTTGTAGGCTGGAATGAGCCTGTAGACAAAAGAAAAGGTGGATACCAGAAAAGGTTGGTCCATGTTAGGACACACCATCAACTTACCTTTCTATCAACTCTTCAAAGGCACCCTTTGTTTCCCATTGATTTTTTGGAAACACCTTTCCCTAGCATCACTATCCTCAGATTAAAGGGAAAAGAGTTGAGAGGGAGATGATAGATGGAGTCTGATCCCAGGAGATATGACCAGTGCATTTCTCCCCCTACCTGTTTCTCATTCAAGAAGGGAGAGTGAAATCTCTTTCATATATCAGATGCTAAATGAATAAGTAAATAAACAATAAAAGGACGAAGAATTTGTTACCTATGGTCACAATAAAATCCTTTTCTATACGACTAAGAAGGAAAAAGGAGATAAATCCATCTTTCTGGGTCAAGTGTCAAGTCCCTGGGAATGCCTGTGAATTTCCAAAGACCAAGTTGCATTTTCCCTTAGAGTCTTTCATGGCCCTGGATCTTCTAAACCCCCACTATTTCCATCACAAAATAGGTTCTTGGAAGTGAAACAGCCTGTTTAAAAACTCTTCTTTATGCAATGAAGGATGTAAGGAAACTGGAGGAAGTTCAAAGAAGAATAACATGAATGATTAAGGGGCTGAGAGCATGATTTATGTTGAATGATTAAAAGGATTAAACATGCAGAACTTGGCCAGTGCTACATACTTAGCTATAAAAAAATCAAAATTAAGTGCCAAAGCTCTCAGCTCCCATGAAAAATACAAATTTGCATATAATTTGGCACATACTTCTACTCAAAGTTCAGCAGATCCTTACTGAGGCAACATTCACACAATGCCAAAACCACTAGCCTGTTTGGTCAGTTTAAAGTACAGTCTGGTGATGTCAGTAAGAACTTGCTATTTGATCTAATTGAATAGACAATGGAATCCCAAAGTGCCCACCCAGGGCCACTTCCACATGTGATGCATCCATTAAATATATAATATAATATAACATGTCATCATTTGCCCAAGCATCATAAACCAAAATCCCTCCTGAGGGCAATCAGGTTACGAAATGAGTGAAAAGGGCTGAACCTGGAGGGTGCAGGGCCCATGGAAAGGGAGCAGTGTTAGGAGTTCAAGTCAATTGTTGTCTTGAGGGAATTTTGGAAGAGATGGCAGAGCTTACTATCAAACAAAGCCAATGATTCAGGATGTGTTCAGCATCAAGTCATGGAAGAGCAACTCAAAAAAGAGCAGCTGGTGGGGCCAGTTACTCCAGAGATATAAAATTCCTGATCAGGAGGCTATGGGGTTAGGAGAAGAAAAGCCTGGGGAGGTTTGTAGTAAGGGAACTAAGCATGTAAAAACCTAGAATGGAGGAACTTTAGATTACGAAGAGGGAAATGAGAGTGGGAGGGGGCGGGGGTATGAAAAATGGTGGAATGAGACATCATTACCTTATGTATATGTTTGATTACATGAATGGTATGAATCTACATCATGCACAACTATAGAAATGAAAATTTGTACCCGATTTGTGTACAATGAATCAAAATGAAGTCTAAATATTTTTAAAATAAAGAAATAAAATATTGTACTTAAAAAAAAAGAAAAGCTATTGTGTATATCAGCCCACTACCCCTTATCTGGCTGGTTTCATAGTTTTAGAGCTGGGAAAACTGGAGTTCAGGGGAGGGGAAAGATATTCTCAAAGCCACAGTAAGTGCATGTCAGACTAAGAACTGATTAGGAACAGTGGTTTGGTAGATTCTACCTGAGTTCTGGTTTTCTTGTCTTGGTAACTTACCTTTAGGCTTCTAACTTCTAACTTTCTTTTAGAATATTTTGCTTTGTGTGATGAAATAGTAACATAACGTTTCCCACATTAGCTATTTTCAAGTGCTTCAGTGATATTGGGCACGCTCATATTTTTGACTAACAATGACCACTGTCCATTGCCAGAGTTCTTTTCATCTTGCAAAACTAAAATTCTGTGTCCATTACACAACAACTACCTACTCTTCTCTTCCTCCAGCTTCTGGAAACCACCATTATATTCTGTCCCTATGAATTTGACTGTTCTCAGTACCTCATATAAGTGTAACCATATTTGACTTTTATGATTGGCCTGTTTTACTTAGTCCTCAAGGTTGATCCATGATGTAGTGTGTGTCAGAATGTCAGAATCACCGTCTTTTTAAAAGCTGAATAATATTTCATTTTGTATATATATCACGTTTTCTTTATCCATCCATTCCTCAGCAGACATTCACATTAGTTTCCATTTTGTGGCTATTATGCAATGAATATGTGTGGGCAAATCTTTCTTTGAGACTCCAGTTTCAGTTCTTTGGGTATATATCAAGAAACAGGATTTTTGGAGCATATGGTAATTTTACTTTTAATCGTTAAAGAAATCTCCATATTGTTTTCTGTAGCAGCTTCACCATGTTACATTTATGTGAACAGGGCACAAGTATTCCAATTTCTCACATCCTTGCTAAAACTTTCTATTTTTTGATGGTGGCTCTCCTAATAGATATGAGGTGTTTTCGTGGTTTTGACTAAATTTTCCTGATGATTGGTGGTGTTGAACATCTTGTTTGCTGATCATTTGTGTATCTTTAGAGAAATTCCCATTCAAGTCTTTTGCCTATTTTTGAATTGTGTTGTTTGTTTTTTGTGAGCTTTTGGAACTTTCTAGGTAATTTGGATTTTAATACCCTATTTGATAGAAAATTTGCAAGTATTTTCTTCTACTCTGTGGGTTGCCTTTTTATACTGTTGATGGTGTCTCTGAATGCACATATTTTAAAAACTTTCATGAAGTTCAATTTCTTTATATTTTCTTTTGTTACCTATGCCTTTTGTATCATCCCCCAAAATCATTGATAAATTCAATTCCATAAAGATTTTCCCAGGTGTCTTCTGAGTTTTGTAATTTTAGGTATATTTAGGACTTGGAAGTATTTTGAGTTAATTTTTGTATATGGTGCTATTTTAATAAGGGTAAAATTTCAGTCTTTCAGATATGGACAACCAGTTTTCCTTTTTCCCATTGCATGATGTCCTCCTTGTTAAAAATAATTTGACTAAACATATAATGATCTATTTCTGGGTTCCCTGTTCCTTCTATTTTATATACCTGGTTTTCTTCAGTATCAACCATAGCTTTGCAGTACACTTTGAAATCAGGAAGTATGTGTTCTCCAAATTTGTTTCTTCTTTTTAAAAATTGGTTTGGATATTCAGAGTCCTTGAGATTCCATATGAGTTTTAGGACAAGTTTTTCTATTTCTGTAAAAAATATTTTCAGGATTTTGGTAAAGATCCATTGAATCTGTATATCCCTTCAGATCCTATTGATAATTTTGTCTTCCAGTCCATGAACATGGAATATCTTCCCATTTATTTGTGTCTTTGATTTCTTTAAGAAATGTTTTGTAGCCTTCATTATACAAGCCTTTCATTTTCTTGGTAAAATTAATATATTTTATTCTTTTTGATGTTTGTAGTGGTTAAAGTTGAATTGTCGACATGATTGGATTAATGCCTAAGAGGATGTGTCAATAAATGTGTGTCAATGATTGGCATGTGGGATAGCAAACTGAAGTAGAGAAACTTCTTAAGTGTGGGCAGCACCATTCAATAGGTTGGAGGCTTGGATGGAATAAAAGTTGGAAGAACAAGGAAGCAGCAGCAGATGCAAGCTAGTTCTTCTTGAACAGGTTCTTGATTGCTGCTGCAATCACGTGAGGACATCAGACTCCAACTCTTTACTCTTCTAAAGTGGATTCTACCAGTGATTCTCCAGGGAGTTTCCAGGCCTTTGGTCCTAGATGGGGTAGCATTGTTGATCCCTTTTGTTCTGAGGCCTTAGCAGCCTGGACTGTGTAGCTTCTGGTTTCTCCAGCTCTCCAGCCTGCTGATGACCATCATGCGAATATGCAGCTTCTGGTTGTGTGAGCCAATTTAATAGATTCATTTTGTAGGAAAAAAAAAAAAATATATATATATACTGTTGGTTGTGTTCCTCTTGATAATGGTTTCTAATACAGTGTTATTTTGTTATTGTAAATGGATTTTTTTCTGAATTTCCTTCTCAATTGCTCATTGTTATGTACAGAATGTAACTGGCTTTTGCAGTTGACTTGCTCTCCTGATATTTTGCTGAATTCTTTCACTATTTTTAATAATTTTTGTGGAAATTTTAGTATTTTTATGTGTAAGATTATTTGCAAACGTGATTTAACAATTTTGATGCATGCAATATGTTTTTGTATCTTTTCTCTTTCAATCTATTTGTGTCTTTGGATATAGGGAGTTTCATGTAGATACTACATAGTTGTATCATATTTTTAAAATCCATTTAGCCAACGTCTGTCTTTTGATTGTTATCTTGCTATTATTTTCTGTGTGCCTTATAGCTGTTTTATCCTTCATTTCCTAAATTGTAGTCTTCCTTTGTGTTTAGCAGGTTTTTAAATGTAAATAATTCTATTTCTAATGTATTAGTATCTTAAATTGTATATAAAAAAAAGAAAAACAAAATGGGGAGTTACAAACCTAAGTTTAAAATGTTAGTTTTTATAAACGCTTATGCATGTTCCTTTACCATGATGTTTGTTTCTTCATATGGCTTCAAGTTACTTTCTAGGATCCTTTTATTCCAGCTTGTATGACTCCTTTTAGCATTTCTTGTTGGCTGGATCCAGTGTGTTATGGTTTGGACGTGAGGTGCCTTCTCCAAATCTCCTGTGTTAATACAGGACTGCTCAGAGATTGAAGTGTGAGAGCTGTAACCTAATCAGTCCTTTCTAATTTGGATGGAATAACTGGGTGTTAAGTGTAGACAAGTGGGTGCGATTGAAGGAGGTGGGTCACTGGAGTGTGTTCTGGCAAGGTTCATCTTCCCTGAGGCCCGATCCCAGCTATTTTTGCTTGCTGGCTGCCACAAGATAAGCAGAATTCCTACACCATGCCGGTCTGCCGTGATATTCTGTCTCCCCTTATGCCTAGAGCAATGAGCTTAGCAGAACATGGACTAAATCTCTGAAACCACAAGTCCAAATAAACCTTCCCTCCTCTAAGTTGTTCTTGTTGGATATTTTGATCACAGTCATGAAAAGGTAACACAAAGCAGTAATAAACTCCTTCAACTTTTGTTTATCTGAGAATGTCAGAATTTATCCATCATTTATCCATCACCTTAAAAAAAGTTTTGCACATGAAATTGTTTTCATTAGTTCTTTCTGAGCAGATTCATTGTTGGAGTATAAGAAAGCAATATATTTTTGTATGCTGATCTTGTGTCCTTCTACCTTGCTGAATTTTTTTATTAACTCTGGAAGTCTTCTGGTGGAGTTTTTTGGGTCTTCTATGTACAGAATCATGTCATCAGCAAAAAGGAATAATTTGACTTCTTCCTTTCCTACTTGAATCCCTTTAATTTTCTTCTCTTTCAATAACCTTAAAAACACTTGGCAATTAATCTAACCAAAGAAGTAAAAGACCTCTATAGTAAAAACTATAGAATGCTAAAGAAAGAAATTGAAGAAAACCTCACAAGATGAAGAGACCTCCCATGCTCTTGGATAGGTAGAATTAATATCACTAAAATGGCCATATTACCAAAAAGAGTCTATATCTTCAATGAAATCTCTTTAAAATGCCAATGACATTCTACACAGAACTAGAAAAATTCTAGTAAAATTAATAGAGAATTAATAAATTTAATAAATAAATAAATAAAATTAATAAATACAATTAATAGAAAATTAATAATAAATTAATATGGAAGAATAAAAGACCTAAAATAGTCAAGTAACACGGAGCTGTAAAAATGATTGGGAGACATTACACTTTCTGAACTCAAATTATACTACAGAGTTATAGTAATAAAAACAGACTTAAGACCAATGGAATAGAATAGAAGACACAGAGACAAATCCTTAGATATAGTCATCTAATCCTTGACAAAAGTGCCAAAAACATAAGTTAGAGATAAAGATAACATTTGAAATCAATGGTCCTGAGAAACTGAACATCCACACATAGAAGTTTGAAACTAGATTACTACCTCTCACCCTGAACAAAAATCAACTTGAAGCACATTAAAGTCTTAGTAAGTAGACCAGAAACACTGCAACTGCTAGAAGAAAACATAGGATCAACAATTCAACATATCAGTGCAGGCACTAACTCCCTTAGTAAGACTGGCAAAGCTCAAGAAAGTCAAGAATAAATAAGTAGTATGGCTTCAAATTAAAAAGCTTCTGCACAGCAAAAGATAAAATTAAGAGATAACCTACAAAATCAGAGGAAATCTTTGCTAGATACTCCTTTGAGAGGGAATTAATTCTCAAAATACATAATCAACTAAAAAATGTAATATCAAATAACTCAATCAATAAATGGACAAATGAGCTAGACAGACACTTATCAAAAGAAGAAATACAAATGGCTAACAAATACATGAAAATATGTTCAACATCTTAGCAATCAGGGAAGCACAAATCAAACTACATTGAGATTTTATTTCACTCCAGTTAGAATGACTATCATCAAGAATACAAATAATAAATTCTGGCAAGGATGTGTAGGAAGGATACACTCATGCATTGTTGGTGGGATTACAAATTACTGCAACCACTTTATTTTTCATGATGGAGATTTTTCAAAAGACTAGGAATGGAAACATCATATGACCTAGTTCTCTTCTTCTTTGTACTATAGTGATACATGCATACCAATGGTTAGGGCAGTGCAATTCACAATAGGCAAGTTATGTAACCAGTCCAGGTGTCCTTCAACAAATGAATGGATAAAAGAAATGTGGCATATACACACAATGGAATTTTATTCAGCCATAAAGCAAAATAAAATTATAACATTTGATGGTAAATAGATGAAACTGAAGAACGTAATGTATGTGAAATGTCAATGGCCAAATGTATGAGAAAGTCAAGGGTCAAACATTTTCTCTCATATGTAGAACTTAGAAATAAGGAATTAAAGAAAAGTGTGTATCTCATAAAAATAGAAGGGAGAAAAGTAAAGTTGAAGGAAGGGATTGGAGCTGGAGTGAGGAGGGATGGGAAAGGGGAAGAACTGCAGAATGAAATTCATCAAACTATGCTATGTGCATATATGAATATATCACAATTCTTTTATGTCCATCTATAATGCACCAATTAAAAAATAACAAATTAACAAAAGGAAGACAAATAGAGTTGAGAAAGGGTATTAGGGGATTGAGGGAGGCAAGGAAGGGGAAATACCAGTGATAGAAATGAAGCAAATTATATTATACTGGTGTATGAATATGTCAAAATAAACTTCCTATTATGTCTAACTATAATGCTTTAACTAAAACTGGAAAAAATATGTCAGGTGCAGTGGCACATGCCTATAATTCCAGGAGTTCAGTAGGCTGAGGCAGGAGGATTGCAAGTTCAAAGACAAGCCTCAGTAACTGGTGAGGCCCTAAGTAACTCAGTAAACCTATCTCAAAATAAAATATCAAAAGGGTTGGGGATGTACATGAGTCAGTGATTAGACACTCTTTGTTCAATCCCTGGTACCAAAAAAGTAAAAAATAAAAAATAAAAACAGTTTTGCCAGAATTCTTGGTAGACATTTTTTTTTCTTTTTGCAGTTTATGTATACCAGGCTTCTTGCCTCTGAAGTTTCTGATGAGAAATCTGGTGATAATTTTATTTAAGATTCCTTCTATGTGATGGTTTTATTCTCTCTTGCTGCTTAGCTTCTCTTTGTTTTGACTTTTGACAGCTTTACTGTAATGTCTTCACATACAGTTTATTGAGCATTTTGGATGTTTATATTCATGTCTTTCATCAAGTTTGAAAAATTTCTAGTCATTGTTTCTTCATATATTCTCTCAGCCCCCTTCTCTCTCTTCTCCATCTAGGTATCTCCATAATGGATACATTGATCCACTTGATGTTATCCCACCAGTCCCTTAGGCTCTCTTTATTTTTCCTCAATTATTTTTCTTTTGATTTTCAGACTTGATCACTTTAATAGTCCTAAATTCATTTTAGTTTTTATACTTTTCAGCTCCTGAATTTCTTTTTTCAGGTATTCTATCTCTTTATTGATATTTCCATTTTGTTCACATATCATTTTATTGGTATCCATGTCTTCTTTTACTTCTTTGAGCATCTTGAAGAATTGTTTTAAAATCTTTACAGTTGTTTGGTAGATGTCTTAGGGAAATCTCTGTTGTTTTTGTTGTCGCTTTTTCCTTTGTATAGAACATATCTTCCTATGCCTTGTGATTTGTCGCTGTTGTTGAAAATGGAACATTTGAATCTAATAATGTGGTAATTCTAGAAATCAGATACTCTTTCTTCCTTGGGTTTGCTGTGTCCTTTTTGTTTATTTTTTTTTATTATTATAGGCTATTTCTGTGTCAAAAATCAGCCTGGGACAATAAACTGAAGGCCTATTCAGGGAATTTCTGGGCATATGCAGTGAATTTCCCCTGAGCATATGCAGTACCTTTCAAATTTCTACTGTGTATACCTTTGCCTTTGAGTGTCCTGATCTTCCATGTCTGGCTCCCAAAAGGGTAAAAAAGAGATAAAACAAAGATAAAACAAATAGAGGTGGGAAACACCGGGCCTTTAATTCTCCCTTTCCACAGTCAGAGAGTAAGGGACTTGGAACAATGGGGGAGGTCACAATGGCCACAGTGCTTTACACCCCTGTGCTCATAAGCAGCAGTTATAGATCAGAGCATAGATCACAAATATTTATTGGATATGATTCCATTTGCCCATCCTGGCTCCTTCAAGTTGTATTCAAGTTGTTCCAAGAATATGTGCACACGTGCCCATGCAGCTAAGGGGTGGGGTAAGAATTACTCCTACTTGCAGAGTTAGGAGCCGAATTTCACCTAAATTAATTGAAATTTACTTTCCAAATGTCACCTGGAAGTTGCACCTTCGAAAGACTTCTAATTTCCAAAATTACTAATCAAGCAGTTTCTGCCAAAGTAATTGTTGTTTGTAGGGAGGCAGATTCCTGGTGCTTGCTTCCAACTCCACCATCTTCACAGAATCCTCTTATAACTTCTAAATTTTTTGGATTCATATATGTGTTAAATAAAGAGGTTAGGTAACATGGGTTTACAATTTAGTCCTATACTCTATTAAGACCCTCATAAAAATATGCTTATGAATTGTATAATCAAACTCTTAATGTGTATAGGTATGTTGGGATTCTAATTATGAAATGTATAGTCATATGCAAGATGAACTTAAATGGGGATTGAATGAATACAGGGAAAGTTTTTAAAAAAATAATTTCTATACGACTATGCAGGTTTATCCAGCATGAAAAACTCATTCCATATGTTGCACTGTAAGCCCTGAAACTTTGGAAGAATTCTTATTAGAATGTTGAGACATCATGGCCCAATCAGGCTAAAATCCATTTGCCTAATTGCTATAATTTAGTTTTGGCCTACTTTTTCACCACTGTGACCAAAATACCTGACAAGAAAAATTAAAGGAGAAAAAGTTTATTTGGTGCTCACAGTTTCTTAGGTCTCAGTCCATAGATGGCCAACTCCATTGCTCTGGGCCTGAGTGAGTAGAACATCATGGTAGAAGTGTGTGGCAGAGGAAATCAGCTCAGGACAGGGCCACCAGGAAGCAGAGAGAGAGAGAGCTGTGCTCAATAAGGACAAAATAAAACCCCAAAGGCACTCCCCTAAGGACCCTCCCTCCCCTAGCCACACTCTACCTGCCTACAGTTACTACCAGTGAATCCCTATTAAGGGATTAATGCACAGGTTAGGGTTTCTCATAACCCAATCATTTCAATTCTAAATTTTCTTGCACATGCAATTTTCTTGAAATCTCACACATGAGATTTCGGGGGACTCCTAATATCTAAACCATAACAGATTCCCTTTATATGCTCCCTTCCCGCCTCTGCTATGAAAACTTCTAGAGGAAGAGAATCACATAAGCATTCTGGTGACAAAATAGAAATTAGCTACAGTTTCAAAAGGGTGGAGTGTTTATTCTTACAGGTGGACACAAATTGGAGTAAAGGAAAGCAGTTCCCATTTTCAGAAAAGGAACATTTGGACTAAGCACCCTGAAGCATTTGACAGTAAGAATTATGAGATTGGGGAAATATGTAGTAAAGGAAGTGGTGGAAAGTCCATCCCTAGAGCCATTTGAAAGTCAACGGGATAAGGAACTAGAAAATCTATTCTAGGAAAGAATCCTCTACTGATTCCCCTGGGTCCAAGGGATGACATCATGGGTCTCTTCCATTCATAATCGCTATCGTTCTCAGAGTTTATGTATTTTCCAGGGTTTTAGAATGTTACTGTTAAAACAGGCTCTCTGCCCTCCCAAAAAGGAAAACTAAAAGAACACAAAAACCAAACTCGAAACAAACCTAAACTTGTTATTCCAAGGAGCATAAAGATATTGCAAAATGGAAACTGTACATAATAAAATTCTCCAGTGTGAATTTCATTATTCCCTGAAGGTGATCTACTAAAATGAGAGATATCATCATCATTTTACTTCATTTATCTGGTTTCCTCTTTCTGGTTTATTTTAATTTCAGGGGAGAAAAACCAACGGGACAACCAATTCTCATAGCACTGACTGAAAAGGAGCTGTATGTTTCATTTTCCTTCTCACTGAGTTTCCAACAAGAAGCCTGGCTTTCTTAGTGATAACTTAGCAAGAGGGACCAGAGCACAGCCAAGAGGAAACGGAGACCTCCATATCTGCCATTTGATTGCAGGCAATACAGATTTTTTAGAGACTTGAGAACTGAAGAAATCATTGGGTCCTCTCAGTAAAGTGGATTTAGGAGTATGTGGGCATGTGTCTTGGTTCTTCATGTAAACACTGGTCATGTGTTTGACCCCCTTTTCCTGCATATTATTGGGTTATCTCTTTACAGTTATGGGCTCAGAGATGACAGAAATTGCAGTATGACCCACAGAATTTGGAGGCTCTTTTTTATTTTACATAAAATCTAAGGAATACCATAGTGGTCAGGTGCATGTTTTCAGCATCCTGGTATTCTCTCTGTGGCAGCAGCTCCAAGGGCAGCCCAGTGGCACAATCCAGAGCCATGGCCGAAATGTGATGGGAGACACAGATATTTTCATAAAATCTGGATGCAACTCTAACTGTAACCTGCATTTCGGAAAACAATAAAAAGTGGGAAGACTGGTGTGACGTTCATTTTAGCCTTATTCCTGGTTGTGGAAGAGAATCCACAGCTCAGGCACCCTTCTGTGATTATCAGCCATGCTGATTTTGGGCTACATATTAAAAAGCTATAATTAAAAGCCTCTATTTTATAAGTTTTTATAATTGCTAGATTTCTGGTAATATTTTAACTTTTTCCTACTAAATATTCCTTTAGAGACTTCCAACTGTTTAGTTTGAAGGGAAAATTTCATTCTTGTTGATGAGGGCCACAGTGCCAGAGATTCACCCCCCGTCAGGGTTATAATAACATTAAGGGTCCTAATTCCAGAGCCAGTGAATCTAGAACTAATGGTGATGGGCAGGGTCAGAATAAAAATGGATCAAATCCAATTCAGTTGTATGTCGACATTTTATGGCTAATCTCTCTATTTCTTCACTTAGAATCTGAGTTAACAAAATTTCAGGAGCGTTTATGTTTATCTCACAATTTAAAATGGAAATTAACTAACAACCATAACAAACCACCACAGAGCATTGTGGTTGGACTGAGATTTTCAAAATCGTAGGATCCAGTGGTGTCTAGTCATCCACTTTCTTTGCCCTCTCCCTTTTTCCTCCCCTTCAGAAATGTGCAGCTCTAGTTTTACTTCAGGATCATTTCTCCAGGCGATTTTGGAAACTATTCTTTCCAACCCCCATCCTTTCTCCTGTCTCATTAGTAATGTTCTTTTGCTTCTAGTCTGGGGCCAAGCCTGTATGCTTGAGTGCCGGTGTCACAAAACACCTGGTGATGTCATAAAGCCCTGGGAGATCTGGCAAAGGCAGGGATCCTCGTTTTTATGTCCCCAGAAAATTATTGGTACCCAAAGGGCCATCAGATCTCCTGTATGTACACCAGTTGTAGAAATAGTGAGGGCCTAGTTAACTTTGGGCATTTACATGTTTGGCCAATTTCTATAAAATACTGTGTTGAGAATATAGATTTAAGGATCTGAAGTTATTAAAATGGGGTGGGGTGAACACAAACATGCCAATAAAAACAGACAACGTGGTTTTTTAATCCTTTGCACAGGAATTCAGGCAAAAGGGGAATAAAATAATTCTACAGGGTCACTTGTAATTCAGCTTAAACTAAGCTCAGGAAACTGAATAATATTTCTCAGAAGGCTGATTTATGCACTTGAAGTAACTAAGTCCCAGGTGCCATAGGAAATAATACAACTTCTAGCAATGTCCTAGCCTGCATGCTCAAACTAACTGCCTAAATCAATTTCAAACTTCTCTTTAAAATATTTCAGAGTCACTTCTCCTGAGACTGTTGTTACAGCCCTAGATTCTCTGTTAGCAGGGGCTGCTGTGCGAAGGGAAGTCCAGGAACCTAGGTAGGCTCCATATTACAAACAAATTGTGTTCCAAAGTTTGTGAATCATTTCTTTAGGAACCTAAGTCTGCTTTCTATACAGAAACAGAGGTAGACACGGTTCTCATAACCCTCCAAAGTCTATTTAAATAATATGCAGGTCAAATCCCCTCTACTACATAAAAACTACAGAACAACCACATAACACACAGAACTGGAGGGGGAGGGGGGCCAAATTTAATAAAGTTTTCTTTTTTCTTTTTTTTACTTTCCTCCTTTAACCATTCCATTTATGCCATAATTAGAAGAGGATTAGCCAGAGGTGAAAATTTCATAGATACTGATTGTGGTTTCTCAACAGTTTAGAGGATTTTAGAGGCTGGTGATACATATTCTTTATTATTACTCATCATGAATAATTTATCTTTTCTGACAGAAAATAGCAAAAAAAAAATGGTTTAGCAGGGAAAGAAATTTCTATGGGAGGAAGATCCTTATAGGGAACCTGCTGTTGCTGTGGCAGGGTATATCTTAGAAACTGTTTCAAGGTAAAATTTACTAGAACCCATGAAGCTTCACTTTTCTCCTTGGTTTCAATGCCCTCACTCTCTCAGGTCTTTATTAGGCATGCCAATAAAGAGTAAAATAAAAACAGTTTTGGCAATGCATTTTTTTTTCCTTCCTCAAAAATGCCCTGAAGTGCTGGTACGAAGTGGAACTAAAACATCCCACATGTAGGTAGTCGGGAGAAGATGGAAGGGAAACAAAGAGCCTGGGCACTTTGCACAGTGGATAAGAAGCCTTGATAATGCAGTTGACTATTTGGAATTTTCCTGCTTCCTTCTGAATAGGAGACAGAGAGCTGAAAGAAGTGCTTATCTAAGAAGTGTCAGAACCTTTAACAATGTTGTTACAAGGATGTTGGTGATGTAGGGTGAAGGTTTTGGCAGGTACAGACAGGATTATGTTTGACTGAATGTATTTTCTTGCTGTGTGTTAATCTGTGCTCAAGCCCTCAAGGACTTTCAGATAAAGCCTATCAGTACTCTTTAACACTCTTTTTAGTATACATTGTGAAAAATTCAGCATCCCAACTGTACATGATGGAACTCAATAATTTCATTTGAATGTTTGGGCAACCCTGGCCTAAAAATCATATCTAGGGAAGTCTGGCTAAGAAAGAAGTCTCCAGAATATTCCACATGGGACTGGGGGGGCGGTGTTAGATCTTCTTTTTTTTTTTTTAAACAGTTCACACCCAACTTCCAGTGAGAAGTCATTTGAGGGAGTCCTGCCTGGATGTCACAGGCCCCTAATGAACTCTGAAGTCCCAAACTTTTTGAATGTTAACATGATCCACAAGCGAAAAATTCCATGCCTGACCTCGAATTATGGGTCACAGTCAAAATGCAAGCACACGAAAAATATTGTATAAAATTGCCTTCTGGCTATTTCTAAGGTATGGGACCATAAATGAATTTCTTGTTTAAACTTGGGTCCCACACCTAAGATATCTCCTTATGTATACACACATATTCCAAAATTTGAAAAGAATCTGAAATTTAAATACCTGTGGTCCTAAGCAATTTGAATAAGTGTTGTTCAATATCAAAAGATGAAAATAAAAAACTTACACGAGAGTTACTAAAATGATAGTAAAAGAGAAGCAATTTTTAAAAAAAAGAAAAAGGGCTGGGGATATAGCTCAGTTGGTAGAGTGCCTGCCTCGTAAGCAGAAGGCTCTGAGTTCAATCCTCAGCATCGCCAAAACAAAACAAAAACAAAACTAACCCTAGGGTAGCCATTCACAGCACCTGAATAGTAGTGCCTTGTAGAATTGTTAGCACTAAGGAAATACCAGATGAAGTCATATTTTTAAGGTATGGTGATCAAAGGCAAAAGGAAAAACTTATGGTCAAGAACAAATGTAAATGGATGACAGAATCAAGAGAACAGCTCAGAGGGAGAGAAAACTCACTGAGCAATGTGACAGGAAGTAGTGATGAACAGAGTGAGACACAAAGGAAAGGGAGATAGACTGCACTGAGAGTGGGGCAGACAAGAGGCTGAGCTGAACTGGATTGGCTCTTCTTAAAGAAAACTGTCTTCAAACTGGAAAGAATAAAAATGACATGGTAAAGAAGAAACTGAAACCAGGATAGGTAATTACTTCAAAAGGCATCTAATCCCTAAAATGCATCTGAACGTTTAGGTCCAGATATGTTATGCTTCAGGACACTCAGAGAATTGTGCAGGCAGGACTTATTAAAAATATTTTTATTTTAATATAATTATGGAATCATAGAATGATATAAAGAAAAATACAAGGAGGTTTTGTGAAAACTGTACCCCCCTCTCCCAATGTTTGCAGATTGGAGTATTTTAATCCACTGGCCATATTTAGGGGATGTCATGGAAAATAGCCAGAATGGCACCAGGAGTTTGACAGGTGAACAATTATTTTCAGGATTTTCAAAAAATGGTAGGAGTATTTCCGATGTTGGTTCTTTGATAAGCTTGTAATAGGTCTCTTGCTAAATTCGAGAAACAGTTGATCAATTTTTCCTCTTTTTTTTAATAGTGTATGAAGCAACTACTAGAAACTAAAATAATCTCACTATGAACAAGTTGGGCCAGTTTCTTTTTTTGGAGAGAATTTTTTGACTGATAAACCAGATGACTCTTTGACAGTATATCTGTTTTTCCTCAGGCTATTTGAAAAGTCCCTTTATTATGCATCTGTTGACAAATTGGTTTTAACTGTCATTTGGTGGGGTGAGTTCATAGCTAGTATTGCGAGATTAATGAATCAGGATTAAAACAGGCATTTCTAGCAGCATGCCACATGTCCTAAATACTGTGCTAGATGACTGAACAAAAACTGTAAGATGACTTTGGTTGTTGTAAGACTAGGTTAAAACCACCAAGACAAATTTTGATTATGTAAAAAAAAAAAAAATCATACTGTGGAAATACAGGATGTGAGAAGTGTGTTTTAATAGAAATAATTGCAAAATGACTTAGGAGTTCTAGTTGGCATCTCACTATGAATCATAAGTGGGAAAAACCGGAGTAAATTTAGACAGTATGTGTTTAACCCAAGAGGATAGAGTCACACTATAGCTTGCACTGTCACAACCTACAGGGAATTAGTGATCAGTTGTGCGTCCCAGTTTTAAGAACACTGACAAAAACTTTCTCATTCAGGGAAAGGTCAGGGGTCTTGGAATACTCTTTTTAAGAAAAGAAATTAAATCTCCAGGTTTGTCACAGTTGGCTTCATATACGAAGAGCTATTGTGTGGTAGATTAGTTTAATTCTCTATGCCCTTAAGTAAAGAACAGTCTTGCGATATGCAAGATGCAGTAAATAATTTTAAATTATTATAAAGAAAATATTTTACAAATTAGGAACAGGGATTGAATGCCATATTTTAATAGGTCAATGGATTTGAGTGTTTAAATCATAAGGGAAAGATATTGAAGGAAGGTACAGATTTGGGAATCAATAACCTATAGTTTAAATGAGATAATTTGATGGTGTGTGCAAAGAAAGTGCTGATTTCCCAGGACTCATTTCATTCTAGGGCTTCTCATATCAGTTGCAGGGAAGCCAAATTGTGTTTGTATGTGCAAATCTCTGCTGGAGGTGGTCTTTCACATTCCTCAGACTTCCAAACATCCCATAACTCTAAAATTGAAATGTTCTTTATATATGCTGAGAAAATAATTTTGAAGACATTTGAGAGACACTAACTTTTAATGTGTACATAGAGAAGTGGGAAGAAATATCCAGAGAGGCATGAGGACAGTTGGGCAAGCATGCAATGACAAATTTCAATGGAAGGAAATGTGAAATGGTGGGAGTGCCCAGCAGTTCAAACGTTTTGGAAGGGTTTCATCAGACAGAAATTATAGCATGCCTGGAAGAAGTAAGACATTCATATCAAACAAAGAAAACCATGTCAGAGCAACACACAAGAGCTGTCGGAGAGCCAAGTGGCAGATCAATTTAAAATAGATGGTGCAGAAAAAGACAATGAGGTCAAATGCAGGAAAGTTTTAGTGGAAAGAGCTGGAAGCTTAAGGAAGCCTCAAGGAGGTAGTGGGATATAAGCTACATTCGAGTCAAGTCATCTACTCTTGTATTCCAATCAAAGACAATTTTTTTGGTTGTTTAAACGTTTCTCCTTTTATTATGTCTTCTGAGCAAAAATCACATTATTCATCTAAGAAGTACCTGAATGTTTAAAGATACCCATTATGTAACCCTTGACTTTCTACTTTGACTTTCAGTGGTTCTCAATCATTCTTGAGAAGACTATCCACAGAGAGAGCCTCATGGAACTTGATGAGGAATCAGGATTTGACTTGAGAGGAAATGAAAATCCTCCAGATTCTGAATAAGAGTTGTATGACAATGGCAAAAAAAAATGTTTTAAAAGGAACATTTGGAGTTAAAATGTTGTATGCAGAAAAGATTGAGAGAAGGTGAAGTGCAGGTCTTTTTGGTTTGTCTCTGGCCATGGCGGTGGAAATGGAAAAGAAAAGTCAGAGGTGAGAACTCGGGAGAAGTTTGGTAATGCACGGAATGCGTGATGGATGAGAGGCAGCGATGGAACTCTCCTTTGACTTCATAATGTCCTTAGCAGCCCCAGTGCTCAGACAGGTGCAACTTGGAGAAAAGCCCAGCATCCAGTTGTCACATCTTCTTATTACGTGAGCAGTACAGACTAGTGCGTTAAAAAAAAAAAAAAAAAAAAAAAAACCGCCAGGGAAGGGAATGTGAAACCCATGGCACACTCCTGTTGGGAAACAGAGCAAGGAGGACCTGAAGTACGTCTTGATTGGATTTTATTTTCTGGTTACAGAAATGAAAGTGGAAATGTTCGAAAGGCACTGGAGAGATTCCTACAGAATTAGGTTCTGGAAGTCCTTATGGTTTAACTCAAACCCTGAGCAGAGTAAGTGTCCAGGGTAGGGAAGAGGGAAGGAAGGGTGCTCTGGCCTGGGAAGGAGTTTATTACTAATTACCTGGCACAGGAAACTGAAATGATAGTGATGTTTGATAGCTTCTATTAGGTGTCAGGCACTTCATATACCTTTAAAAATATGTTCAAACTTCCAAGCCGGGAGTGGTGGTGCACGACTGTAATCCCAGCACTTTGAAGGCTGAGGCAGGAGGATCGTGAGTTCCAAGCCAGCCTCAGCAACTCAGTGAGACCCTGTTTCTAAATAAAATACAAAATAAGGCTGAGGTTGTGGCTCAGTGGTGGAGTGCCCCTGGGTTCAATCCCCAGTACCAAACAAACAAAAAAAACAAACTTACTTCCAATAAGCCTTAGAAGAAGAATGGAACATGAGGGAATGAAAGCAAGGATTAAGTAGGGAGCTTGCTGACTGTCTTGGTTGCTAGTAGTGCTTGGAAAGGTCCCTTTCCCATAAGGAAAAAAGCAGCCTCCCTGTGCAGGAAACGTGCCTTCCCTGAGACAAGGAGAATGTCAAGATAAAGAATTGTGAGACTTTAGAGGAAGGGTCACTTTTGGAATACAATCTCTGCATAAAGGGTGATAAGGTTAGACCTTGTGATCAAAGAATATTTGTTCACAGAGTGGATAGGATCAAAAGAGGTCCTGTGGTCTCCTCCCTGATAAAATATTATTGTCATTATGATCCCCCTTTTAATCAAGGCATCTAGGCCCAGGTAGAATGAGAGCTGGAACTGAGATGTCGCCAGTTTCCCCCATTGTGTGGGTCTCTCTCAGAGCTGGTGAACCATGGGGACCAGTGGCACAGTTTCCACTCAGCCTTTTCATCTTGCAAAATGTTGGACCGATTCCTACTGCAACTGCACAATGATCAACTTCATGCACTGATTTATTTGACCCCTAGTGTTCGCACAGAAGACTCAGTAATGGCAAGGAATGGGTGAAGCACTTTTTCTCAGGGATGTAGTGCTTGAAAGGAAAGAGGTTGTTTGCTTCCAAAGCCTGCTAGAAAATAAATGTAGCTAAATCCTTTCATGCTGGGTGGATTTAGCTGTGTTCCCCAGGGGACTAATATTTCTTTGGAGGGTTCTTTTCTTGAAATCTTTGTGAATATTTGAAAAGAGGTCCCTATAGAGAAAAGCCACCTCAGCCACAGGCACAACAGCCTCTGAATTATGTTGCAATTTCTTGTGTGAACGCTATGTTAATACAGTATCATGGGTGACAACAAAAATGCACCCACGTCAGGAAATTCAAATTTATGACTTCAGCAACAGTCTTAACCTCTCATACTCTACTATGCTCTGTGTTTTATGTTATTGTACTTCCAGTGAAATTTATGCCTCAGTGTGCATTGTGAGTGAGTTATAGCTACTCTGGGAGTGTTAATTTTGCATTTCCTGACTTCTGTATGTTCAAAGGGACAGGCTTTCAAAAATGGCCTACAGAATAGCACACCAGACAAGCTGATGTTGTGCAAATCCCTATGCAATGGGAGTGAGAAGGCTCTTTGGCTGCATTTCGCCAGAGCAGAGGGTCATTTTTGGGGTGGACAATGTGCTGCCTTGGGTGGACATTCAATCCAGCTGACATGTGTAAATTAATGGAAAAAGAACAGCAATGTTGTTATTAATAGCTATTGTTTACTGAGCACTTACTATATGCCAAGAATTGTTCAAGTAATTCACTTATGTTGTCATGTTAGTTTTGTGCCAGTTCTGAAATAAGTTATATCATTCCAACTATGCACATAAGGACACTTAGAAATTCCATAATTTGCTTAAGGTCACCTGACCTGCAGATATGGAGTTCAAGTCTAAATCTGTTGCCCCCCAACTTCAAGCTCCTCCTGATGGTGCTCCTTCAGTCACCAGTCCTGAGATACAATTTCAGCTTAGTCAGAACTTGCTGTATAATCTTCAAAGACTTTAACATTAGTTTCTGCTTGGGTGAAATGGTTATGATGTAATTAACAGACTATTATTGGCTTATTATCATTGATATTCTCTGTCAAGAATTTCAAGCTTATAGTGTTGGCCCAGTCAAAAAACAAAGAAATGCCAAGTAAGAAAGGTATATTTACTACCCCCGCCCCCTTTTTTTTGCAGTGCTGGAGATTGAACCCAGGGCCTTGTGCTTGACAGGCAAGCACTCTACCAACTGAGCTATCCCCAGGCCCCGCCCCCCATACTTTATTAGTGCATTATCGTTGTACAAAATTGTGGAATTTGTTCTTACATATTCATTCATGCACACAATATAACAATAAAATTTGGTCAATATCACTCCCCAGCAAATTGTGTATTTATATTTATCCTTTATTATAAGCTACTTGGTGGCCAGAAGTTTTGCCTGCTTTGTTCATTATTTATATCTAGCACCTAGAGAAGTTCTTAACACACACACACTTGATACATATCTGTTGATTGAATAAATAATTTTCATTACACCACCTCTCACACCACCCTCTGCTGTCTCTTGCCCTCTTGGACATAGTCATGTCCCCTATACTTTGGACATTTTCTGTCTTCTTTCAGAAACTGTTTTCCCCAATCACTACAACAACTTGCTCTCTGCTTGAGAACTGACATCCTTCCCTGGGAACAATTTAGTGTGCTTCTACTCTTGGGAATATGCAAAGCAGAGGGCTTTTCTCTATACCTTATCTAAAACCATAGCATTTTTAGTGGTGGGACTTCTTGATGCTGTAGCAGGCATGGAGTTATAGATTTTGGAGAAAGATATTTGGCACCCATAAATTACACTCTTCTAGACCAACCAGTGCCCATATCCAGTAGCAACTGAGCCAAACACACCAAGTCAGACATTCCTGCTGTGAAGAACCAGTGCAGACTTTAAGAAGCACTGAATTTTGTGTATCCTAGCACTTTTGCTATTGTTTTTTAGTTACTTTCTCCATCTTAGGAACAATTATTCCGATGCACCTCATCCTTCTGAATGAGCCTTACAGGTTTCTGATAATTTTTGTGTTTCCAAGTCTTAAAACCAAAACTCAGCCTCAATGCCCTCCTAATTGTGACCACATTACTGTTTACTGAATTTGGGGCTCTTTTGTCATATTTCTCTTGCTCCCCTGGAACAAATGATCCCAAATATAATTATCCTTATGGCTAAGCTTTGAAATTCACTCTTTCTCAAATGGCTCATTGGCAATCCCATACATGGTCCACTGCCTCTAGCTTGAGGTCTCCCTAGACTATTCATTTCCTATTCAGGCAAACTTCCTCCCACAATGATGTTCTTTCTCCTGATGATGCCTGACATTCTCACCACTCCCCTTCCTGGTTCACTGAATATCCTTGCTCAATTTTCCTCTGAAATTAAAATAGTCAAGGTTATGAAACTAATGAGGTGATCACTTGTAAAGGTAAAAGTAACACCTCAGAGTTTGAATTGCAGTTTTGTCACTCAATAATTGGGTGACA
This sequence comes from Glaucomys volans, assembly GCA_020662805.1. Classification (NCBI taxonomy): domain Eukaryota; kingdom Metazoa; phylum Chordata; class Mammalia; order Rodentia; family Sciuridae; genus Glaucomys; species Glaucomys volans. The sequence continues at coordinate 117,430 of JAJEJO010004695.1, read as the reverse complement.
AGGAGCAAGTTGTCTCTTTTAGAGCCAGTGTCTCATCTGTGGTATTAGGTAGCAATGCCTCCTTTTTAGAGACTGGCCTGCTATTGGTAAGCATCTGTCTTGGTCTGTTTTGTGTTGCTGTGGCAGAACACCTGATGCTGGATACATAATGGAAAGAGGAGGTTTATTTGGTTCATAATTCTGGCTAGATGGTCCAAGTAGCTTGGTGAGGGCCTCCTGGGTTTGTCACAATGTGCTAAAGAAGTAAAAAGGGAACTAACTGTGTGCACAAGGGTCCAAATGTGTGGGGTGGCCTTGTTTTATAATGCCCTATTCTCACAAGGTATTATATATCCAATCACAATGAGACCTAACTCATCCCCAAGACACAGCATGAATTCATTCATAAGGATGGTCCACCCATGACTTAATAAACTTCTGCTAGGCTGTTAAAACTCCACCACCTCAATACCTCAATGCAGATGGTCAAGCTTTCAACACGCAAAACTGATAGACATACTATTTCCAGACCATAGCAGCAGCCAATGAAAGTTTCTATCCTTAATGAAGAAGAATCAAAGAATAGATCTCTTGGAAGTTTGATAGTAAAAGAGAAATTAGAAAAGCCATCAGTCAAAAAATTTTCCCCCAAAAGGGCTACAGAGAAAATATTGTTATAACCTTGAGAATAATGACTGCTTAGGAATCTGATTGTCTTCATAATCAATGAAGTCAAGAAACTTATTTTTGCTTTTTCACCATGCTTGTTTGTGTTTTTCACTTGAGCTACATGTTTCTTTGTCCTGTCAGAAGCAAGACATTTATTCATCCCTTTCAACAAAAATTTTGAGAGTGTTTATTGTGCATCTGAAACTCCGTGAAGTGCTTGGTAGAGTTCCTTGCAGGGAAACAGAAAATCACCACAAATGATTGTAATACATGTGACAAATGCCACCACAGAGTCTCATATAAGAGTTCATTTTTGTGGCCTTCTGTTCCTGTCAGAGGAAATGGAAGCATTTATGGGAGATGTTCTGATGGGGATTTCCTCCTGGCTCTTCTCCATGTCAGAAGGGGACATTTCCTTTGAAGTGTCTCATATTATCGGAAGACAAAGCTGTGCAGTAAGCAGCTTGCTGAAGCCTCAGGCACTTGCAGGGGAGGGGGGTCGTGCAGGATTGTTCTTCCATGGTAATTATTTAAGGGAACCTTAGAAGGTTTCTGAAAGTCAGATAGGTGGGCACCACGTGCAATGAGGCAAGTTTTTTACTTCATTTCTACACACATGCGGAGACATAACAGGGATGGATAACCTATTGCATGAAGTCAAATAGTACGTGATATCAAATGAAAGACTTCTGTGGAACAACCATGTACTAATATACCCAATAATTCTTAATAAGCATTGTTTATCTGTTTGTTCTGGGAACTGAGGAGTCCTGTGGATCTAAGATCCATCTGCATACATGTCTACACCAAGTATCCATGATCCTGAGCTATTCTGCTTGGACATGTCAGTGAATTAAACGGATTCTGCTCCACTCCCTACCCTCAACACACACACACACACACACACACACACACACACACATGCACACATGCACACACACACACACACACACACAACAGATGAATTCTTACAGAAATCACTCCCCCCTTAAGCTTCTGAGATTAACCAAATTCTAAATGTTCTGCACCATTTTCAAACTTTGTTTCAAAGTGTATGTTTATTTGAGGCTTACAAAGAAACAATAGCCCCATGAATTTAAAGGTTCTGTGTTATTCTCCTAGCACATAAAGCACTTCTTGTGTGTCATTTCTGAGTTCCTCTGTCCTTAATTGTCTCCACCCAACTTCAGAGGTCCACTTCAGTATTTCCTTATCAACTCTCTCCAGGACCTGATATTCCCCATCCTAATATCACCATTTGATCCTGGAGACCAAGAGTAGCATTTAGGTGGGCAAAGTCAGGGATGTGAGGAGACAATAATGCCCTGAAGGTCATCTCGTTACCTGGCTTGTCTTCAGGTTCTCCCGTGAGTGGAAATGGAGCAAACAGGCAAGTAGAACTTAGACATTTCCATCATCTTAAGTTCTTCACCTTACTTGCAAATCCCATGTGTGACCCTGAGCAAGTCACTTAACTCCTCTGTGACTCAGCTTTCCTCCTCTGAGCAAAGGAGGTAAAATTTGCATGAACTTCAGTGTTGCCATAAGCATTAGATGAGTTCGGATATGTAAATAGAATGGCAACTGGAAAATAGAAGGCAAATGTTAAGTATTTGTTTTTAATATTATCACTGCTACGGTCATTACTAAAATTTATTAGTATTAGTACAAGGGCTCTTACGTTTGCAGAGACCCAGTGACATGTGGCTCTTAGAAAGTTCTGATGAGCACGAGCAAGGAAAGCAGAGTTAAGAAGCTATCGGCTCAGGACCAGACTTCCTTGAGTCCCAAAGCACAAGAAATAAAAGCGGGAATCACTAATTGGGATAGATTAAAACTAAAAAGCTTTTTCTCATCAAAGGAAACAACAATGTGAAGAGAGAGCCTTCAGAGTGGAAGAAAATCTTTGCCACACACACTTCAGATAAAGCACTAATCTCCAGAATCTATAAAGAATTCAAAAAACTTTACCCCAAGAATACAAATAACCCAATCAATAAATGGGCCAAAGAAATGAACAGACACTTCACAGAAGAAGATCTACAAGCAGTCAACAGATATGGTGCAACAGAAAAAATGTGCAACATCTCTAGTAATAAAAGAAATGCAAATCAAAACCACACTTAGATTTCATCTCACCCCAATTATAATGTCTATTATCAAGAACACAAGTAACAAAAGGTGTTGGCAAGGATGTGGGGGAAAAGGTACACTCATACATTGCTGGTGGGGTTGCAAATTAGTGCAGCCACTCTGGAAAGCAGTATGGAGATTCCTTAGAAAACTTGGAAAGGATACACCATTTGACCCAGCTATCCCATTCCTTGGCCAATACCCAAAGGACTTAAAATCAGCATACTACAGTGATGCAGCCACATCAATGTTCATAGCTGCTCAATTCACAATATCTAGATTGTGGAACCAACCTTGATGCCCTTCAATAGATGAATGGATAAAGAAACTGTGGTATATATACACAATGGAATATTATTCAGTCATAAAGAAGAATAAAATTATGGCATTTGCAGGTAAATGGATGGAGTTGGAGAATATCGTGCTAAGTGAAATAAGCTAATCCCAAACAACCAAAGGCCGAATGATTTCTCTGATAAGTGGATGATGATACATAGCGAGGTGGGTAGGAGGTAAGGGAAGAACGGAGGAAGGATGGATTGTGTAGAGGGAAATGAGGGGTGGGGAGGGGTCAGGGGGAAGGAACGATAATAGAATGAGACAAACATCATTACCCTATGTACATGTATGATTATGCAAGTGGTATGTCTCTATTTCATGTACAACCAGAGAAACCACAGTTGTACCCCATTTGTGTACAATGAATCAAAATTTAAAAAAAAATTTAAAACAAAACTAACTTTAACAAAAACTAAACCCTTCTTTTCTCTACATAAGGTATTGCAGGTTAATGATGAGGTTTGCTGTGACCCTATTGACTAGCACTGAGCTGGTCCAGGGGCTCACATCTGTTCTAGACTCTTTCTCTCTCTCCTGTGCCGCCACCCCCACCCTGTGGAGTTGCTGTCACTCTACTCTGACTCAGCCAGCAGGCATCTTGAAAATCAACACAGGGAAATCCACAGCCAAGCATCACAACGGTATCTATTATCTTGGTTTCTCACTTTCTGTGGCACAATGTTCCAATGAAGTTATGGGTCTTCATTAGCATCCCCCTCCCGTTAGTCCCCACTGCCATAGCAAATCATGACATGTGCCCTGCGATTTAGCCTGGAATTTGAGCTTTGACTTCTACCCCCAAATTTATGTATTTCTAAATATTGGCCTTTAGTTCTGTTATTTGAGTCTAAATGACATGTTCATATATTTCCTGTCTATTCAGATTACTGGTGACTGGGTGATTGTTTTTCAGGTTGTTTTATTTTACTTAAACTCTAACCTCCTTCTCTAACCCTTGAGTTATTTTTTTCAAGGGATCAGCCAATTTGTGTTTAGTTGTCTAGGGGAAAAAAAAATATCTTACGGTGATTAGACAGAAGCCAGTTTGCTTTTAGAAATGCAATTTTCTTAAGATAGTGGAGCATGCTGACTTCCGTTCTTTGACACAAATATTATGTCTTATCTAGACCTATGAATGAGATTAACCAAGAAAATGGGCCTGCAAAATGGAGAGTTTGTTTTAAACTTTGACATTTACCCAGTTTAAAAAAAAAATTTCTGTGAACTTGTTAATTAAAAAAAAATCCAGATAGTCACAAAGAGCAATTGAATAATATTCATTAAATTTAGAAATTTGGACCAAAAATAAAAAAGAAGAAAATATATAGGAATTGCCAGCCAAGAAAAAATAAAAGCAGTTTTCAGCCAACAGTGGCCATGAGACTCCAGAGGGCCCTCGATGACCTTTGATGGGTGGTGGAGTCACCACAGCGTTGGGCAAACCACAAACTGTCTGATCATTGTGACTTCTGCCTCAGTTCCTGGCCATAGCAGCTCCTAGGAACCATGTGGGACAAAAGTGTCCAGAGGACAGGAATGTAGAAGTCAGAGAGAGCTACTATGGCCCAGTAGCTAAATGTGAGATGGATAGACAGGAAAATTTTGCTCTTATTCTGTTTGGTTAATCCTCTGCATTTCACTCACCACACATGATCTTCTTTAATTCTAGATACCATCATACATAGGCATTTATCACCTTTTAATGTGCTGCAAGTTGCATCTTATTTATTATCTGTCTCTTCCCCACCATCTGTCTCTTCCTCACCTTGTTAAAATCTTAGCTCCGTCAGTGTAGGGCTGTTTTGCTGTTTTGTCTATTTTGTTCATTACTGTTTTGTGTATTTTATTCACTATCTCCTGTCCCTAAATTAGTGTCTGGCCCAGAATAGGTGCTCAATAAATATTGTTGCATAAGCATGTGATTCCCTTGAAGTTCCACAAATAAAACAACCTTAACCTCCAACTCACCTTAACCTCCAGCAGAATACCCTCTTGCCTGGCCACAATTACCTTTCTTAGAATCAAAGGCTTTTGATGCCTAGTAAAGAAACTAGAAGGTTATCTAGTCCAATTCCATAATTTTGTTGATAAAGAAGCTGATGACCAGAATATCAGCAAATTGCTGGTACACATAGCAAATTAATAAAATAACCAGGACTAGAAATTAGGATTCCTGACCCATTGCTTCTCTTGATTGTGGGGGGAAAGTCACATTTGATTTTTTTTCTCTTTGCCATTTGCATATGGAGCTAAGGATTTCCACCTCTTTGAATTATGAATCCCTTCCACAATAGCTATGAACATCTTTCTCTGAGAAGTTCTTTATTCCTCCTTGGTTCAAGAAGTATAGGCTTCGTTTGCTCATCTTTTGGAATATCCTTATCTCTTAGGTAGCCTCTTGCCCTCCTGGTCCCTTTGCACATCTCTGCTGAGGTCTGCCCTTGGAGTAGAGAAGCTGTTCTTGCTTTAGAATGTGGAGTGTGTCCCTGTGTCCCTGTCTTCTTCCTTGACCCTGAGGAAATGAATTCAAGATTCATCCAATCCAAAGCTCTTCTTTTTCTTTGATCACTTAGACAGTAGAAAACTATCATCCTTTCTCTCACTCCCTGGAGCAAACACCAGGACCAACACTACTTAAGAGAGAGAATGACATTCTATGACTATAATGGGATAATTTTAAATATCATCAATGCAAAGAGCTATTCAGTGTGGTGACTGTGGGGCAAAGTCCAGTGATCAACAGATAAGTTTAGAAAACTGCTTTAGCCAGACTATAAAGATGCTGAAATACCATGTAAAAGGCTCTGGAATTTATCCCAAAGAAGCATACAGAATCTAGATAGGAATGCTAAGTAAAGAATAAAATCACTGAGGTAGCAGGATGGAAGATGGGTTAAAGAGAAAGATTAGAATTAGGAAGATCATTTATGGCCCTGAGTATAGAAAAGAGTGACAGATTTGGGGGATATTTCAGGGAAAGAATTGATAGCATTTATGTAGGTGAGGGAAAGGGAGGGTTTATATTTGGAGGTGGAAATTTCAGATATAGGGAAGAGAGGTGAGTGATTTGGGGTAGGGGATGCTCTGAAACTGACCATGTGAATGGCTCTGTGGCCCTCTCTGCAGCAGGCTGTTTCTTCAGAGGTCAAGTGAAGCCTAAAAGATCATAGGAAGGACAAATGAAAAGTCTTGGTAGTGGGGACCACTTCCTTTCCTCTGCTTTGTAAAACAGGTGTTATATAAGGGAACCTTCATGGGATGATGGTTTGGCCCTGGTTAGCAAAGTCTGCCCTTAGAGCCTTTTGGAAGTGTGGCTCTGGAATTAAAGATCAGGGCCTTTACCTGCTGAAAGAAACATAGAGTCTCTAATGGTAATCTAGGAATTCCAGTGCTGTCCAAGTTCTCAAAAACAAGTGCAACGCATTAAAAAGAAAACACAATTGCCAACTGATGGCAGTGATGTGGAAATTAAATACGACTCCCTGTGATCAGTTTGAGATGGAGTGACACAAACTGGGCAAAAACACAGCAAACTTCATAAATTTAAAAATAATTTTCTTAATATTTATAAATCCAATTGATTATAAAGTTTATGGAAAGGAAAATTGATTGCATTCCCTATTATTGAATACTATTTCACTAAATGATATTAAGGACAAACATCTGTTAATACCCCTGAGCCTTCTTCATTGTACCCCCAAACCATGAGAACTCCCTTCCCTGAGTAACTGAGCTTCCTTACCATAATGACTCTTCTCTGGTGCTAGGAACCATGCTTTCTGATTGGGATTCTCACCCGGGCTCACCTTAGTCACCATCACTCCTTTAGCCACGTTTTGTTTGTTTCTGCCTCCTGCACTTTCCACCATCCCATTCCTTCTTGTCTCCCAGGAGGGTGTTGGCATCACACCTAGCCTGTAGACCTGCAGATTTATGCACACAGTGTTACTGGTTCACCTTCATTCTTGGGAGAGACTTAGAAAATTTTAAAATGATGACTTTATCCTTTGAGTGCTCCAACTGTCTTCCATTTTTTAAAATTGTTTTCACTTGTTATTTCTGATGTCAATGGTTTCCCTTATCTTTCCATTTTACTATGTGTTATTATATTTTCTACTTTTTTCATCCAACTTTTTTAATAGGTTCTTTTTTAGTTATACATGACAGTAGAATCTACTTTGATATATTTATACAAGTATAGAATGCATCTTATTCTACTCTTTCAACTGTTTTTAAGATTTTATTTTTCCTTCTGTTTCTAGGTATTTGATTATGATGCTTATTGAGGTAGTTATCTTTCTTGAGGGTTTGCCAAGCTTCATAGATCTGTTGGTCCATGGTTTTCTAAAAGCTTTAAAGAAATCTGGAGATCCTCTTCAAATGATTTTTCCTCATCCTCTTATTTTTGAGGCTTCACTATTATATGACAATTTTACTGATTATTATCATTGTCCTATTTGTCACTGTCTCTGTATTTATATTTTTGTTTTTCATGTATTTTCCCATTTGTATTTCTGCTACAAATTCTATTTCTAGAATTAAATTTCTATTACAAATATAGTTTCAATTATACTATCTTTAATTTTTCTGATATTCTTTTCTGCAGTTTCTAATCTGTTAATAATTATGTATAATCTGTTGATAATTCTTTCTATGGAATTCTTAATTTTTATAATTCTTAGTTCTAGAGGTTCCATTTTATTCCTTTTAGATCTTCCATTTTTCTCATCATGTTCATAGTTTTTCCTTTAAATCTATTAGTATATTTATTAGAGGTATTTAAAGTTTACTGAGTCCATAATTTTTATTATTTCTGGGTATTTTTCAGTCTATAAATGTTTCTCCTGGTCATGGTAAACATTTCTATGCTTTTTTACATGTTTTATTATTTTAATTTTGATGTTGACCATTTTGATATTATGTCATTAGGTATCTGGATTTTGAATGTCTTTCAACTTTCTTTTATGTTAAACTTTGTTAAAACAGATAACATTAAGTAATTTTTATATCAGTTTGATCCTTTAACAGATACTTTAAAAATCTGGTTAGGGCAGATCTAGAATAGTTCTTACTTAAGAGGTAGTTCTTTCTTACTACTAATAAGATATTACTCTTCTGGAGTTTGTTTTGAGTACCTGATTATTAAATACATTTGTTCCACTCTGGATGGTAAGAACTTTAATGTCCTCCAGTCCTGTGTAAACTCTGGGGATTTTTTGGATTAAAACTCTTCAATAGTGTGGTAGAGTTTTACCCACACATGTCCATTTTACTATATGGTATCATTTCAAGTGGACCTAGATGTAGATTTCTGGAGTTCTTCTCTGGATAGATTCCAACCTTCTTTTCCTCCCCTAACTTCAGTCTCTGTCTGAAGAGACTGAACTCAGATAGACCTTCATGGCTTACGCAGATTTCCTCCCCATTCCATGGTCTAGAACATGCCTGTGAGAAAAAATCCAGGGCTGATGCAGGGCTCACCTCATGTATTTACCTTTTTTCAAGGGTCATCACCCTGAACTTGTTATCAAATATCTAAATGCAGCTGGCTCCTATAATTTTTCCAATATTCTAGTTATTTATGGTATGAAGTCATATTCTAGTTGTTATGATATGAAGTTACTCTAATATGACCAGAAGTGAGAACTTTTTTGACATAATGTATTAAAATTTGAGATTTACATTTTGAAAAACAGAAAGTTCTAGCAATTCTTAACAGTTCTTGGGATGCATTGGCTGGATTTGAGTTTAAAATATGATTTTCAGTTGAATTTGCATATATAAATTTTCTGATTTCCACCCAGCTATCTTCACATAGTTTACCTCCTGCACTCTTGTACTTTTTTATGATTGCAATTTCATATTTATAAAACTATAAACTAACACAAGTGGGCAATATTAGTCAAATGATTACAATATTTGAAATATGGATAAAAAACAAAACTTTAAAATGACTACATTTTATGTGGTATTCCAAGAACTAACTTAACTATTACAGAACAATGCAAGTTGTTATGGTGGCACAAAAACAGAGCTGAAACAGATTTTAAATGGAATAAAAGTATTTCTAGTTCTATATTTATCTGTAAGATAGGTACAGTGAAAAGAAATTGGTGGAACATGTACAGCTATGTACCAATTCAGCATGTTGCTTTCAAAATGGTGCCCATAGTGACTGGTTGAAGGGTTTGACAGTTCCCATTCAAGTTCTGTAATATTCTCTTCATAGAACTTTGGTGTCCTGTTTCCATTATCCCATTGTCCTTTCAGGTTCTTAGACTTAAATCTGCAGTCAAAATTGTGTCCCTCTTACTCTTGATCCTCCATATACAGTTAGTTGGCAAGATTACTGATTTTTATTTGTGTACTTTCTCTCCTATCTTTTCCCACTCTTTATATTACTGACATCATCATCTTTGCTCAGTTCCTTGTTTCTGCAGCTAGCTTCCACAACACATATTGACTCAAATTTATCTTCTTAATGTAAATTTAGATCACATCACTTCCCTGTTCACAAACTTTCACAAGCCAAGTTATATTGTTACAAAGTATGCATGTAGAAATATGTGCGACCAATTCCAAAATGATGTATAATTATGATGTACCAATAAAAAACATGGAAAAATAAAAAAAACAGTGCTTCAGTCTTTCAGGGCCTCCAGACTCTAGCCACAGACTTGCTTTCATATTATTTCTTACTATTTTCACCAATGTATCGTACCTCCAAGAAATTAATAAATAATATTTACAACTGAAACAAATGCATGTCCTAAAGAGGCCTCAATCCTTCCAGATTGCTTTCCTTATTTTGATGGTACCACTGCCTGTCTGAAAGCACCTTCAGCAATATTTTATGTGTCCATCCTTAACCTATAATTCAAAATTCAACTCAATGCTAACCATTGTCTGATATTATGTTCCTTTACCATGTTTTAAAGCTTTTCCTTTATTAGACAACATCAGTACTTTTTATATTGGTATTGAGTTTCAATTTATCCCTTATAATTTTATATATTTGTTATTTGCACACATATACTATATTCCTATATGTCTTGATAATTGATCATTTCCCTGAAGGCAGAATTCAAGTTCATAATTCAATTCTTCACATCCCTTTACAGAGTAAATTGTTAAACCTTGCTAAATATTTATTTTATTTTTTTTTTAATTTTTAGAGACTGCAGTTTGATTCATTGTACACAAATGGAGTACAAGTTTTCATTTCTTTGGTTGTGCACGATGTAGATTCATACTATTCGTGTAATCATACATGTACATAGGGTAATGATGTCTGTCTCATTCCACCATGTTTCATGCCCCCACCTCTTCCCTGCTCTCATTTCCCTCTACATAATCTAAAGTTCCTCCTTTCTTGCTTGCCCAAATATTAACAGGATGAATATTTTACTTCTCTTAGCTCTATTATGCAATCTTCCAATACCATAATTTTCATCATAATTAAATATACTTGTTGCTAGCAAAATCATATACATTTAGGATCCATAGTTATCATGGTGAGATTATAATTGGACTTTGTTCCTAACAGGATTTTGTGTATTTCAAGAGGCCTGATTTGGATGGGGAAAAAAAGGTGGGGGGCAGGGTGGGGAGAAAGGAACCAAAAACCAAAGATCTGAAAACCCACAGGCTCTTTTCGCAATCATGGATCTTGGCAGCGAGAGTGGCAATATGTTGCCATCTATTAATTAAATCTGTACTCTGGTGAATTGGCCAAAAGAGAGAACATTTTTTTTTTCCAAAAAGGAACTGGGAAGGATGAGAAGAATAATAAGTCTAGGAAACCCCTTGGGTAATCAGAGACTTTGATGTAGCAATGCCCTGCCATACCTTTTTCCCAGGGGTCATAAGAAAACTGCAGGGAGGTAAGAAAGCCCAGAAAAAAACCTAACTTTGGCTGGAAGATCGCCACAAAAATATTACATTGCTTCATAATATGTTAATAACTAATATTGAACCAAAAAGAAGAGCAAATTATAAGCTTAACATGAATCAGAATGTTAGATATGGATGAAATTTCAGAGACAATCTAGATGCTAGAACATTGCTGACCATTGCTTTTTCAAAGTCTCTTTGAAAGCTATGAGAAAGCTGTTGGCAGCTATGGAGCCTATATCCAGAAAAATACACATACATACAAAATTAGCCTTAGGTTGTCTCTTTGTGCTTCAGAATACATTTCTTCATTAAAGTCAAGAAAGATACTTTTCAGGAACAACTGGCAATTTGTTCAAGACCTACAGGAAGTTTGTGACAGAGAAGTAGAATCACTGGAAAATGCCTCCTGAATTCAAGCTCCAATCTTGGATTTTATCCAACACATTTTCTCTCACCTGCAGTAGTGTTTAACAAAGTAATTAATTTTATCTAAATAAAACTCCCTTAGCTGAAATCACAATACAATGCTTTCTAGGTCAGGAACTTCTGCATACTCAATTTTATTACTGCTATAACCATAGATCGTATTCTTATTTTACAATGGGGAAATGAAGTGATTACCCCAAATTTATACAGATACTATAAAATAGGGCTCAGGTTCGAATCTCTAGCTCTTACCTTAATTATGTGTTTTTGTTTTGCTTTGATTTGCTTTTGGTTTTGTTTTTGCTAGGAATCCTTACATTTCATCTTGGTACGCTAATTCTGGGAAGGCATCTTTTGATCTGGCAAATGAAAAGAGGCTTCCTGCTACAACTGCAGCATTTGAAAAGAAATAGAAGTTTTATGTAGAGAATCTACCAACAAAAATGTTTGGAAATGTGTGTATCTATTCGTACCTCTTCTGGCACAGTTTTCCCAAGTAATATTCCAGCCTAGGTTACCTATTTTTTCCCTCTTTGTTTAAAACATTAGCCCCACATCTGACCAAGCATCTTATAGACCATTTTGGAGAGCCACCAAAAACCTTAAAAGTTTTGCCTTCATTTTACTCCACAATTCTAGTTCTATTAATGACACTGAAGGAAACCATTCGACAATAAACATCAAAACAAATAAACCAAAATATGTCTAAAGTAGCTTATTGTAATATGAAAATGATTAATATGAGAGGAAGTGTCAAGAAATGGAAAGTTATGTCAAGTTCACCCAGTGCAAAATATGCTACGATTAGCAATGATGTTGTAGACAGATGTTTATTAGAAAGTAAATAATCAAGTGGTATAGATTTTTAGCTAATTGAGTTTATTTTATATATTCCGTTATGTGACTTGGTTTCTCATTCCTTTAAAACTCTACATATTTTGTTGCATGGTCATTTATTATTTACCTACTCCTTTATTGATGCATTTCTCAGGTTTTGATTTTTTGACACTGTGATGATCCTTCTGTCCTTTATTAGGGACCCCAGAGAAGGGTTTTTGTGCTTCTTCTTTTCATCTTATGGGAACCTCTCTTACATGGCATCTCATAGGCTATCCATACTATTGATAATAGCAAAACCTTAAGATATAGTCAGTGAGAATTCTTGAAATATCAAGAAGAGGTTATAACACTTAGAAACTGTCTTCTTCATTCAACAAAGCTTGGAATTTAAGACAATTTATTTGCTATGGAATCAAACAATTCTATTTCTGAATTTAAAATATTTCTTTTGCTTTGCACTCCTGTTTTTAAATCTTAATTTGTCTCCAAATCACCATGAGGACTCTAAGTGAACCGGTCACAGAGAAGGAAATGGGAAAAGATAAAAGCACATTTATATACATTCAAACCATTATCCCCATTAAACATTAACTTCTTAATGTAATTCAAAATGGAAAAGAGTCTTTATAGTGAGTTTTTCCATACAAGAACATGTTATATGTTTTAAATAACTTAGGTCTTACATCTCTAAAATTATAGTATCATTTTCTTCATAAATATATTGTATATTTATTTTAATATTCATTCCTATATATTTTGTACTGATGGTTGCTAGTGTTAAATGCAATTTTTAAAATTTAATTTTCAAATTACTGGCAATATCTATGAGAGCTGTTTGCTTTTGTTATTTATTGTATAAGTTGATTTTGTATATAGTTACCTTGTTGAGGCCTTTTATCTTTTCTAAACTTTTCTTACAGATGGAGTGTGAGTCTTCTCTTGTATGTCCTATGTAGACATTAGTGACAAGCTCTTGTCTTTCTTCTAAATAATTATTTCTCTTCTTTCTAGTTTTGTGTTTTGTATTAGTTAGAACTCAATGTAAATTTTAAAATATTCAGCTGTGACATATGATGAATTCTTTTTAAAAACACTTAAATCTTTACTATAAATGCTTCTAATAGTTTATCACAAAGTGTGACATTTCTGTTAGTTACCTAATTCAGACTATAGTATTTCTTCCTGTTCCCAGTGACTAGGGGTTTTTATTTTTAAAAAGATCAGAAATGGGTCATTTTGTCATTGAGATGACTGTGTCTTTTCCTCCTTTAATCTTTTGATCTATTGAATTACAAGGATCGACTTCCCAATGTTGGAACCTACTTATATTCCTGAATAAATCCTAATTGGCCATGGTATATTATTAGATTTAATTTGTGAATGCTTTCGTACTTTGTATCACAATGTTTGTTACTGAGAAAATTCTATAGTTGGGAAGCTGGCCATCAATTTCTATGCTTTGCAAGAGTTTATGTAACATAAGAATTATCTTTTCCTGGATATTCTGGCTCAATATAATGCCAAGGGAGAAAAGCAATCTATATACCATTATGTATAATCTGATCTGTTTTTTAAATGCATGAATATACATATGAAAAAATTTGGATGAATATATCAAAGGTTAATAATATTTCCTAGGAGCTATACTGTTTTTTTTCTTGCTCTTTCCTAAACTATTGTTTTTAGATTGTCGATAGTGGATATAGACATTGGATATGGAAATATGGGTATTTTGGGGAAAAAACTAGGAACACTATGTTACATAGGGTCAGAAGCATTTAAAAAGCATGTTACTAGAAACCATGTCCTGGGAATATGTTTCTAGGCTTTCTAAATAAGTACACTTTGCACTGGTGATTTGATTTCTCTGTGCCAAACCCTCCTGAACACAGGTAACACATCTCTCTTTCTAGTACCCAATCCCCATGTCTGTACTCACCTTCAACTTTTGACCTGGTGTATTCTAGTCTGACCTTTGCATTGATGTTCTAATACTATTCTCTTTCTGGATACTGTAAATTTTTTCTGACTTTTGGACATGCAGTGTAGCCTGTACCTTTATTCCCCCATAGATCACACTGACGTACCCCATCACACTGCCTCTTAGCTGAAATTGACACTCATTTTGGTAAAGGGAGCATAGACAAAGGTGTTCTGGATTCCCTTTCCTTGGTCTTCTATTGGGCTATGATCCAGATACCTACTAAGCTTCATCTAGATCAAGGAAACATGAGGAGCTGTGGCCACTGACTTTATTTTTTTGACAATAACCCAAAGTGATTTTTTTCCAAGCGAGTCTCTTGACTACAGATGAAGTAATTTCTGAGCTCCTGTTATGCTCTTTCCTAAGTTTTCTCTTATAAAGTTAGAGTTAGGGTTCTCAGCAGTTTTTCTAATCATTTAGAAATAACCCAGGGCAGCAAATATTGTCTGCTTCAGCAGTCTGAACTATTTTAGTCTCCAGTGCATTGCAGCTTGGGGAACCCTCCTCACCACATCTCTCTCTCTCTTCATGGGCTGCAGATACTACATGATGAGTCTTCTCAGAATTGCCGAGTCAGCAAACCCACTACCACTTATGTAGTCTGCTTAGTCAAAATGGTATTCTCTCCCATCATGTTCTCTTGCAGGGTGACTGTGGTGGCTGCCTGGATGTCTGGGAAACAGGTCTCCCATTTTTCTAGCTATTTACATAAAACAATTTCAGACTTTGTCTTGTGTCTAAGGAATTGCCTCCATCATCTAGAAAGCTACAGTAGTTTTGATTAAGTTGTTAGGCTGTTGCCACTTTTTTCTCCATGGTTTCAAAGTTCTTCCCACTTGGGGTCATCAGCTTACCCTAGGTGGGATTCCAAATTGAGGCACAAGATGATTTCATGATTAAGAATGGGGACTCTAAAATAGATTGATTGGGTTTCAAATGAGCTCCATGACTTTAATCATGTTTACTTGAGCAAATTAATCTTTCTTCACTCCTCTTTCCCAATCTATAAATTTGGGAAAATAATGGCACCTCCTTCATTATGATTTGGGAATTGTACATGAGAAAATGAATGTATAAAGCTCTTAGCAGTGTGTCTGGCTTGTGGCAATTTCTCAGTAAATGTTCTTTTATTATGTTTGGAAATAAGCCCAAGGGGATGTTCAGAGTGTTCAGTGTGGCTCCTGCTGCTCAGTTCACTTCCCATTCTTTTTGTTTTCCTTGCCCAAACACATCCTCCTTGCTTGTTGCATAATTCCACACCTGGTGCACAGGTTCACAGTTTTCTCTCCATAGCATTTCCTGAGGACCTGAGGTGATTTTAACAACTATGCACATGCCACAAACAAAACATCCTGTCCTCATAGTTCTTGGATCTCCTCATCCTTGACAATTCTCTCTTCCTCTTACGACTTGTCCTTCAAACTCCTAGCTATACTCCAACCCCTCACTACCAGGAGCTACATCACGTTCCATGCTTAATTGATACTCCCTAACTCATCTAATGCCCTTGCCCCTAACTTTCTAAAGTGTCCTCCCTTTGACAGTGCTAGGACTTTACCACATCCTCCTTAGTCCCCATTCCTCCCACTCTCCAGCACTCAGCTCTTCTGTTTTCCTGCTTCTGTTTCAGCCTACCTTTCCTGACCACTCTTCTTCCATTGTATCTGCTGCCCCAAATGCCAGCTCTTGGATAACTCTAACCTCTGGACCTCAATGCTTAGAGACCTTTACAGAAATAAGACAAAAAATGCAGAGAGAACAAGGTTGAACAGGAAAAAATACAGATCTCTGCTTAAGAAGGAGGGCTTTCCAAATGATCTTGCTACAGGCTTTTTAGGTATATATCTATAAAACTTGAGTTGTTTCTTGCTGATACCTAAGTAACAGGGTTGATTTATGCCCAATTTTTAATTTATTTTTTAAATGAATAAATTAAAAATTAATTCACTTAAAATTCATTTTTTATTTTATTTTATTTATTTATTTATTTTTTTAAATTTTTTTTTATTGAACACAAATGGAGTACAGCTATTGTTTCACTGGTTGTACACAAAGTAGAGTCACACCATCTGTGCGTTCATGCATGTACACAGGGCAATGGTATCTGTCACACACTCTGTTATTAATTTTACCCCCCACCCGCCCCCACCCCTCCCTTCCCTCTATGCTAGCTATCTTTCCTCCATTCCTGCCATCTTTCCCCCCCACATTATGCATCATCATTCATTTATCAGAGAGACCATTCGGCTTTTGGATTTATGTGATTGGCTGATCTCACTTAGCATAACAGTTTCCAACATCATCCATAAAATTCATTTTTTAAATGAAGCTGTACAAAGTTGACTTCTTTTAGAAAGTTGTGCCTTTTTCTTTTCCCTAAAATTTTTGCTGTTCTTTGTTTAGTTCATCATAGTAGAGGACTGGTAAACTAATATTTGAGCAGTATTAATACTAATTATGTATATTCTAGTAATGTAACAGAACCTTAAGGCTGCTGACTCATAGTAGTATTTGAAAGTGAATTTGAATCTTGAAAAATTGCAAAGTTCCGTTTGTAATTTTCTAAACCCCTTAGGCACCAATTCAAAAATGTAAATTTTAATGATTGGACTTCAAAAGATCTTACTGCAATATAGTACTAACCAATTATTGGGGAGGGGAAGGGCCTCCATCATTTTTTCCAGAATCATGTCTCAGGTTCTTTGCAAATGTCCAAAAAGCCATTTAAAGTGGTGGTGGTGTGTGTGTGTGTGTAGCTAATATTAAGAAAGAAGTCAGATTCCCCTTTGTAGGGAAATAGAAAAGAACAATAACATAAATAAATAAAAAATTAAGAGCAGCAAATGATACTGATGCCCATTGTGTGGGAGGTGCAGTATTCTATATTTTTAAAAGATATACATTTTTTATAAAAAAGCATAAGTTTTTTTTTTCTCCACATGAGCTTGTTTTGTAAACTCCAGTCATGCTTTTTTTTTTTTTTTTTTTTTAAAGAAAATACTCTTCACACACTGGATAAATGATTTCCTGCTCTGAGTTGAGGAATAAGAGCACTCAGTGGGCGATCTGTGTTTCACAGAATTCAAATCAGTCCACCTGCTTTCGCTAAGAACTTGTATCATTGGTGAAATTTATCTTTGACACTTCCTTTTGTAAGTCAATTCTTAACCTTTGTTTACTTAAGAAATGGAAAGGTGAGAACCATATTCTTTGCCAGATTTTTATTTATATGAACATGGTTATTACTTTAAGAAAGAATTTGACTTGCAATGTTGCTATCACAGCAAGTAGAGATAATGAGAGAGGTGGAGAGGGAGAGAGGGAGAAGAAAAATGGTGGTGCAGGAAGGATCAATTTGCAGGATAGCATCTACAGTGTGCCCAGCATCCTGCTCAGAGCCAATAGAGCCTGTGAAAGGAACAGAATAAAATGCTTCTCTGCCTGCCAGATGCCATGTCCATCTTCTGTGGTCACCACACACAGGTATGCAATGGAGGCCAGGCCTCCAACAATTCTTTTCCTTTTTCATTTCCTTTTCCCTCTCCTGCAGTCTCCTGTGTCTTATCATGCTTAGTCATTTAAGCATACAGATAGGAATATAGAACACTAGAGATGAAAGGGATCTTACAAGCCACCTGTACTCCCAACTGAATGTTATGCAATTGGTCCTCCATATTTCAGGATTCTGTACCCACAGCATCAACCAATGGCAGATTAAAACTATTTTTTTCATCAGTATTGTACATAAGCAGACCTCTTTGCCATTATTCCTTAACCAATACATTAAAGCAACTCTTTACATAGTATTTACATTTTGTTAGTTATTTTCAGTAATGTAGAGCTTATTGAAAGTATATAGGAAGATGTGTATAGGTTCTAAGTAAATACTGCACCATTTTATATAAAGGACTTGAGTATCTGTGGATTTGGGTACCTGTAAGGGGACTTGGAAGCAGTCTCCCATGGCTACTGAGGAGCAACTGTATACAGACAAGGCATCTGAGGCTCAGGAATGGGAAAATCTAAGAGTTGTTGATATTGCTGATTAGAACCAAAGATTCTGATTTCTTTTTATGTTCTGACGGAGCATGAAAGAACAACAAATTATGGAGTAAAAATTATTCTTAAAATATATGTATAATGAGCCTTCCTCTAGATCAAGTTGGATAAAGTACAGTCTATGGGCCTGTTGTTCATGGTTTTAGTAGATCATAGCCATAGTCATAGACTCCTGTATAGTCTGTGGCTACTGTCGTGTGTCAGTGGCAGAACTGAGTAGTTGTGATGGAGAATACATACCCACAAAGGCTTACATATTTATTATCTCTCCCTTTTTCCGAAAAACAATTGCTTGTCCCTAACCTATTTTATTACTCTGTGAAACCAGGAAATATCACAGCTCCAGTACCTAGTCTTCAAAAACTTGTTGAATAATAAATAGATAAATGAAACAATTATAAGTAAAACCACGTGGAAATTTGTAGTGGGGAGGTGAGGAAGTGTATAAACAATGGAAGATTTTAAATTGGCCTGGACGAAGAGGTAAGTTTTGGAGTCTATCAGGATTATGCAGCTGGAGTTAATTTCTGTCCAAGTATGGTTGTTTTTGAAGTTAAAGGTGCGACTGGTACCTCCAACTGAACTAAACTTGCCTCTGCCCTTCATGATAATCCTTAGTGTTGTTTGCCAGATATTCAGATTCTTTTTATTTGGGGTTTGTCCAGGCGACCAGTTCTAGTGAATAAATGAAGGTTACTGGCACCCCATGCCAGAGGCCCTGCTGGGATTCCACTGGACTGGATTTGGTAATCCACCTGGACTGGAGATAAAACAATATAAAAAAAAGAGAAATGATTTAATTGCAGTTTACTGAAACTGGATAGGCAGCTAAGTTGCCTCTGCCTATTGTAATGGACCATTATTATAATTTATAGGAACAAAAGCCAGAAAATAGACATATGTAAATTTTGCAGGCTGTGTAAGCCAGAGATGTGTTACAGTTCTGGTTTCATTGGCACTGGCAGGGGTCAGGCGGTCAGGGTTTTTGTTTTCCACTCTCAGCATAAGGAAATTAGGATGGAGAAATACTGGAATACTGGTTATTAGGAAATTGGGTAGAAAAAACAACCAGTCTGTGGCTTTTCATTTAATTTTAAAAGAGTTCTGTTTCTTTGATACTAAGGATTGAACCCAGGGGTGCCTAAGCCCTTAGTCACACCCCTGTCACTTTTTATTTTTCATTTTGAGACAGGGTCTCAGCTATATTGTTGAGGTTGTCCTCAAACTTGAGATCCTCCTGCATCAGTCTCCTGAGCTGCTGGGATTGCAGGTATTCCCCACCACCCTGGCTCAGAGTTCTGTGTTTCCTTTAGCCATAACTATTGACAATACTCCCAATAGTGACTAATCTATCTGGGCTCTTGATACAGATATTGGCAGGTAGAATGGAAGACCCAGGTGACCCTTAGTGACATGTAGTATGAGCCAGAAATAAGCCATTGTTGTCCTAAAGCTCTGAAGTTTTGGTGGTTTTGACCAAATAATGTAGCCTATCTTGATTGAGATAACTTTCCTACCTGGAGTATATAAACTCATCTACCCATGGTTTCCCATGTCTTATTCTTGTTTGTGTTTTTCTTATACATTCCTTTCTCTTCACTCACTGAAATCTGAACCCTTCCTTAAAGGCCCACCTTGGAATAGTCCCCTCTCTTCTGAACTTTCCTGCCCATTTTTGTGATCAAACCTGGCCCTTTATCTGAGTTCCTGAAGTTCAGATTTCTTGTGCTACTGTCTCTTACCTACAGATTTTGTGGGCTTATTTTTCAAAGAAGCATATACTATACCCTTCTAAATACAACTAAAATCATGCTTATCATTCTTTGAATCCCCCAAAACAC
Organism: Glaucomys volans; assembly: GCA_020662805.1. NCBI lineage: Eukaryota > Metazoa > Chordata > Mammalia > Rodentia > Sciuridae > Glaucomys > Glaucomys volans. The sequence continues at coordinate 97,264 of JAJEJO010004695.1, read as the reverse complement.
CTCTTACATGAATGGGTGGATAACTCACAGTCTTGATTCATGATCCAGTCTGTCAGCAGGTATTTTAATGAGTTCCTACTATGTGTATGGAAGAGACACATAATTGTGAATGAAACTGTTTTCCTTTTCCTCCTGGAAAACAGTGAGGTCACATTTCCTAGTGTCTCTTATATTACACATACTTGTGAGACGGAGTTCTGGCCAGTGAAATGTGTGTAGAGGGATTTTCAATAAGTTCTCTCTTGGCACATAAAATTCTCCTGTTTTGACACCACTTTCTCTGTAATTGATTTCCGGGGTATGCTTAGTATCAACATGGTGATGACAGCACCTGAATGTGTGGAGCAGATCTCCATCCCTTCCCATCAATCTACCCTTTGGACTCTACAGAGGGGGGAAATAATAAGAATTTTATTTTAAGCCATTAAGAATTAGGATATTAGCTGTTACAACTGCCAGCATTATCTTAACTTATATTATTTGGGAATGAAAATTTTTAGTTTTTAATATGATGGTCAGGGAGTTTCATTGAGAATGTGACATCTGAGCAGACTTGTCAGAGTCAAGGGAGAGAGTCAGGTAAACATATGGAGAAAAAATGGTCGAGATAGAGGGAATAGCATGTGCAAAATCTCTAAGGCAGAAGCATGCCTTGCATGGTCAAGGGATATCAGCTCAGTGTGGTTGGAACCAAAAAATGGTAGAAGTAAGTGAGGGGAAGTTATATTACCAGGTTATTCAGGGCTTGAGGGCTTTATAATACTATTCTAGGCACTGGACTGACTTTTCAACCTCATGCACCCATCATGGTCTTTTTTGAAACCCATGCTGAATTGAATGATTGCCTTTGAATATCTTATATTAAAGCAACTCTAATAAAAATGAACTATAATTTTCTGCACCATCCATTTAAACATATTTAAACTCCAAACTCCATCTTGGCTTTCTTTGGTAAGTATAGAATAACCTATGTGCTCCATGTAAATTCAGAAGAAGGAGCTGTACTGTTTGCCATTCCTTATCAATCAGGTCATAGGTACAACGAAATCATGACTTCTTCTTCAAGAGGGGAGAACTTAGAATCACCCCACACTTCATATAAATTCATAGGATGTTAGTTATTGCTGTCAGCTACCAGTGCAATGGGAGGTCAATCCGAGATTTCTTCAATACTTCATTCCGCCCTGGAGTTTGTTCTAACAGTTGTCTTTTCAGGTGAGCTTAAGGTTAAGATGATAACTGAATGGCTTTTCTTTCATTTCCTAAAAATAATTAGGCCATGAGACGACCAGATTGGCCTTTAGCATGTTCATTTTCTGTCATCTTAACACTGAAATAGCATGTTTAAATTATTTCCTTCAGTGTAGTTAGTAGAAAAATGAATGAACAAGTGCCACAAACAGATAATTCATGAAAGGAATGAAAATAAAATTCGCGAAATTTATGAAAGTAAAATGCTCAGTACATATAAGGAAATACTTAACTGGCAGTAATAAAATTGTGTGGGTATATTCTTTTGCTAAATTATCAATTTGGCAAAAAAATAAAGAAATTATAGTGGTGTTTTTGGGCAAAGATATAGAAAAACTTGCCCCTTCATACATTAGTGGTTGATATAAGCTTTAAAAATTTTACAAAATGTACTAAAACCCTTAAAAGCATACATATTTCCTAATGCGTTTCCTAAAATTTCAGCCCACTAAGGGGGCCCAGAATTAACAATAGCATCATGGCAATTACCACAGCCAGTGCTCAGATCTTGGTTACTAAATATTGTTCTCCAGCTAAAGAAATCAAGGCCTCTTGGAGAAATGGTTATTTATAGGGCTAGGCAGAGAAAATATAAGAGGTCCAGAGCATCCTGTAGCATCAGAAAGTAATTAATGAAAAATGTATTGACCAACCTGAGAGTTGGCCAAAGCTAGAACAATGTGAGGAAAAAAATAAAGATGGCCCTGGCCTGTAATTCAAAGAATGAAAAAATCATGCATCTAAACTGATATCCATCATTTAATGGGAAAAAGGTACTTTCTCCCAGAATTTCAAGCAATATAGGTAGACACTGCCTCCTTCAGATGGTAGAGTTTAGTTTACTACCCTTTCAGTGTTGATGAGATGTTTGTTTCCAAAGAATAAAGTATGGAAAAGAGAAAATAGTATCTTTAGAGTGGGGAAATCTGATAGGCATCACTTTAAGGAGCAAAAGTCAACATCACCATTAATAAGGCATGATGGCACGGTGCACTCTCTAGTATGTCACAGAGACTCATCTCTCATGTGATGCAATGAGATACCTCATCTCTTCCCTACAACATTCCTAATGCCAACCTTATCAGGAAAAAAACAACACACAAACCCCAAATTTGGGATATTTGACAAAATACCTGACACAAACCATTAAAAAATGTCATGGTCTTGTAAAAAGGAAAGCCTGATTTCGTTGTACCTATGACCTGATTTTCGCAGATCTGAAGGGACAAAGCAAATGTGATGATGAAATATAATAGGGGTTCTGAATTGGATTCTGGAACACAAAAGGACACTAGAGGAAAAATTAGTGAAATTTTGATAAAGTCTATTGTTCTGTTAAAAAAAAAATCCCTTGAGGGAATGAAGGGAAGGGAGAGGATGGGAATAGGAAAGACAGTAGAATGAACCAGGCATATCTTTCCTGCATTCATATATGAATACACAACCAGTGTAACTCCACATCATGTACAACCACAAAAATGGGAAGTTATACTCCGTTTATGTACATTATGTCAAAACACATTCTACTGTCACGTATAAATAAAGAGAACAAACAAAAATTTAAAAATGATAAAAAAATTCCCTTGACCAAGCAGAGCTACTTGTAGGTAATTATTCTGTAGAAACGATCCCATAAGCCACTGGTTCTCAAATGTTTGCATGCAACAGAATCACTTGGAGGCACAGAGAGAGTCAGATTTCTGGGTCCACTTCCAGCTTTCTTATGAGATTCATCGATACATGCCAACATTTACTAAAAGAATGCTTATTGTAATTATCTCTCTGATTATGATTTTTATTTTTATATTTATCTTACTAATATTTTCAAGTGTTTCTATGATATGTATGTGCTGCTTTTCTAAGAAAAACAGACTTTTTTGTAAGAGAAAACTATAATTTTAAATTTAAAAAGTCATCCATTTCTCACAAGGTTCTTAATACCTAGGTGAAAGTTTTATGTTCTTGAGGGAACATTGATGTCCAGAAAAATGATATTGGTGGGTTTTAAAAAATTAATATTCAATTTGTTAAAGTGAAAACTTTAAAAACCTAGTTTTCCCTTAAGCTTTTAAGTTCAACCTAAAAATAACATTATTCTAGTTATAAGTTTAATAACATTTAACAGTCACTTCCTTGGGAATTCTGATTAATGTTTTTACTCTCCTGAATATTCTGCCACATTTACAGACTTAGCTAAACTGTCTTCAAACATTTAAACTTAATTTATAAATTGAGTAGATTTTATTTTTACATGTTTTAAATATCTGTTGAATAAGCAAAACTTTTCCAGATACTTTGACATTGCAAGTAAATCTATTAAATTATACTTTAAAAATATAGACAATCTCAAGTATTTTAAAATAGTCTAATACTTTTTACAGACTTAGCCAAAATCTCATACTTCTCAACTTAAAATTCCAAGACTGAAATAATTCAGCTATATGTTTTATATTTGCTTATGAGGCTAATCTTTCAGAATCTGAATGCCAAATTATTTAAAATGTGACAATCACTTTAAAATGTCCAAACCCATAGATTATTCCTAAACTAACATAAACAATATGCTCAACTCTGATTTACTTTTTATGTATGTACAGTCACTGGCTGAATTTATATGGTGAAGTCTTTGCTCTTCTATTTCAGAATGTGACCTTCTCTGTAGGGGGGGCCTTTACAGAGGTGATTAGTTCAAATAAGAAGTCAGGGAATGAGCCTACAGAAAGGCAAGAGATGCACTTTGAAGACCAGGTTGACTGTTTCACAGATGAGGGAGAGCTGATGAGCTAAGAGCTGATAACTGAAAGGAAAACTGTATGAGGAGGTGACAATAACTGAGCTCCTCCCTGGGAGGAATGAAATGTACCCCCAGGGAAACATCCCAGGGAAGTTGTTGTATTCATCCATTCCCACCATTAAGAACAGGCTCCTTTGGGATAAGTGGCAGTATCTAGCAGATTCTACTATTAGCATATTCATGATCTGTGAGTAACTGGGTGATCCTATTCCTCTGATCCCTGCACTGGTGTCTTTTCTTCCTTTGGTCGTTTCCTTTTTCCACTCCCATAGGGATCCTGCCTGGAATTACCACCCATATAAACTGCATCCACTCACATTCTTGCTTCCAGGTTTACATCTGGAAGAACCAATGCAACGCAGTTATTCACAATTTACAAAACCATCTCAAGGGAACAAAATAAATTTGTATATTTTGAGCATTGGAAGGCAGTCTAATATTATGTAGTGGAAAGAAAAGTGGATTTAGAGTCAGAAAACTAGGATTAGAAGATGAGTAAACTTGGAAACTTGGCCACTTCAAATCCTGATATCCTACTTTTCCAAATGGAGAGGCAATAAATAATAATTGAATGAGAAAATGTCAAAGTGTCCAGCACATAGGTGGTACTAAAGAAGAAAATGCCAGTGACTGACACATAGTAGGTACTCAAGAGATACTTATCCCTTCTCTTTGGTCATAATTATCATTAACATCATTAATATGTAGGTAGAAAGTCAGTGTGATTTTATAAAGAGGTAAAAGACTGTCAAGCAGGCTTAAATTTAACTCCAATCTTGGATTTAGCACACAATTTAGAGCGTGGTAATCAATAAAATAATGGCACCCTTCCCCCTCTAGAATTAGGATTCTCAAAGGTCTTAAAGAGCTAGGGGATCATGCTATCACTAACACCTGTCTCAGATGTTTAGGATACAATCAGAATTAAAAATATTGCATTCTGTGTTTCCAGCCCATCACTCCAGATACTCTCTCCATTTTCACCTTAACAGCTCAAATAGCTGGGTTCAGTAGCACACACCTGTAATTCCAGCAACTTGGGAGATGAAGGCAGGAGAATTGTGAGTACCAGACCCGCCTCAGCAATTTAGTGAGATCTGGTTTTAAAATATTAAACAAAAAGTGACAGGGATGTTGATCAGTGATCAAGCACTCCTGGGCTCAATCCCCAGTACTGCAAATAAAAAAGATAAAATAAAGGCTCACCAACTTTAAAATGGTGGGAAATTTGTGGATAAAGTATTGGAACACAAATCCCATTTCAGTCTTCTCATATGGACTTGGATCTTAGCCTGAATAGACCAGATATTTGAAACAGATTTGTCAAGTAACTTATATCTGAATGTCAATGTAGTGTACATGATAATGCTGAAACAATTATAGCCATATTGTGCATGCAGAGAAGCACCCACCACATATTCATATGCCAATTTATTTATTCAGCACATTTATGAAAGTCAGTTTATGTTGGTTACTTTAGCTCCAAGCAATCACAGAACTTTGCCCAATTAACCAGAATTTAATTGTATTGGTTGCTTATTTCCAATGGAGACAGAATTATAAATCCTGAATTTAAAAAATGATCTGTTTTCCAAGATTGGCACTGTGTTCATAAGAAGACAGAATTACTATTAATGCTGAATTAAAACTTGGTCCACCCACTAAGATTGGCAGTGTGTTTATAATAAACATCATTTGTTTTATTCTATTTGAATTTTAATTTGTATGTATAATTTAAAGTCTTAACTTTCCCATACTGATCATTAAAGGATGGGCTTGGAGATCAGTAAAAACTAAATTTGAAAATTGTCTCGGTGAGGTTGTGTGGAATTTAACTTCAAGGCATCATCTGTACGTGGAAAAGAAACACAATGAAACAATAATGGAGACACTATGAAACAGCACTCACCGTGTGTCATTGCCTCAGTACTTCATGCATGGTACTCCATTATATTCTTACAGCCAGCATTTAACCTGAGATCATCTCATTTGCAGTTAACAAAGCAGAGGTTTGGGGAAGGGGATTAATTATCCACGGCATTGTGCTTATATGTGTTAGAATGGGAATAGAGAATGGATACCATTTGATTTCCAAATCTGTGCACTTACTAGTAGGCTATAGTGATTCATCATTACATAATATTGTACCTAGAATTTCAAGGATCATAACCTTCCCATCTTGTGCCTGGGTGCATGAAATCTGGAACAATCTCTTGTTAACTATGTCACCTGTGGATGCCTCTGGCATCTTCCCTTCCAGAGCTTAACCTCTGGATTAAAACTCACTATTGCTCCCTCTTGTTGACAAATGTGAGGTGAATTTATTTAGTTTGACATGAAAGATCCTTATAGAAGGCCTCGCCTTATCTAGTCAGCTTTATACCCTATCCTTCACACCTACACAATTCTCAAATCAACTCAGAGGCACTTCTTGTCATTACCACTGTCCTGATCCCCTTTGGTTGCTCTAACCAAGTGTGACAAACTGGAGGCTTACACAACAGAAATCTCAGTTTTGGAGGCCAAGGAGTCTGAGATCAAAATGTCACAATGTTTTTCCCCGCTTAGGGTCATGAGGGAGAGATGTGTTTCTTGCCTTCCTTCTAACTCCTGGTGGCTTGCTGCCACTCCAGTGTTCCTCGTTCTCTGCTGCATCGCCTCAATCTCTGTCTTCATCTTCACATGGCATTCTCCCAGTGTGCAGGTTTTTGCCCAAATTCCCCATGTTATAAGGATTGTAAGGACATCAGTCACCTTGGGTAGCCTGGCCTACTTTAGTATGACCCCATCCTATTATAACTGATGATATCTGCAATGACCCTATGCTCATCTCTAAGGTCCTATTTTGTGCTCCTGGGGTCTAGGGCTTCAGCATATGAATATTGGAAGGACACGATTCAAACTAAAACAATTCTGTGTTTTCAACCCAGTCCTTGATTGCTCTTCTCCTTTAAAATTTTTTTAATTTATTCTAATTAGTTATATATGAACAGAATGCATTTATGCACTTTGACATATCATCCTTAAATGAGGTATAATTTCTCATTTTTCTGATTGTACATGTTGTAGAATCACATTGGTCATGCAGTCATATAGGTACATAAGGTAATAATGCATGTATCATTCTGCCTTCCTTCCTAACCCCATATCCCCTCGCCTTCCTTCATTCCCCTCTACTTAATCTAAAGTAACTCTATTCTTCCCTAGCACCCCACCCCCGACTTATTGTGAATTAGCATCTTTATAATGAATTTCCATTCAACCTTGAAGAACATTTCAGATGTAAATCCTTTTGTGAAGCCATCTATAACCAAGACCATACTCTTCCTGATGGGATTGCTCCCCTCACCTGAGAGTTGTATTTATATCTTACTCACTTTTGCAATCATGGTTTGTGGCACATAGTTAAAGTTGTTGAGTGAGTAAGGCAAACAGCTTCCCATTCTCTTCAGCCTCTTATTCTCTCTTATGATCTTTCCAATATTGTGGCATAGAGGAGCCTTAGTGACACTATCCATCTTATAAAATATGAAGCTTCATGTTTAAGGATTTGTACATCGAAATTTTTTGCTCTGCTTAATAAAATTAAAGAACTCACTTTATATTTACTAGTGAATTGGGCTGATAACACCTCTCATGTTTAGGGTCTAAAATTCGCCAGCCTTCAGCTTTTCAGAGTCACTCCTCCTTCCTGACTAGTGTTCTGCCATACGAGGTCGACCAGATACATCTGCAGCAGCCTGTGGACACGTGTTCTCTATTGACATACCCAGAGTCAGAGTAGGCATCAGGCATGCGAAAGCTGTGGATTTTCCTTGTAATTTTTCTCAATCCTACCATGCCATCACATGCACCCTGTTGTGCTTCCACAGGTTTGTACCGGTTGGAATTTGAAGGCAAACCCAGCTTAAGTACCTCATCAGAGGTGCCAGCTGTCATGAGTCCATTGAGCAGTCTCTGTGGCGAAGACATGGGTGAATGCAGTTCAGATCCTCACCAGTCCTACTGAGATGCCAGTCATGTGGCAGGCACAAATGGTCTAACCACTATGTAGTTAGCATTCTCAGAGTAAAGCATTTCCGTTGCTGTCACTAGAAAGGATAAATTAGCTCCTACAGGGGAAAGAATAGAAATATCTCCTTTAACAATTTCTTTAGGCAGTTACTTAAAACCCTTACCTTGACTGTCCCCATCATGGACACTGTGTCATTTGCTGAATTTAATACTTATGATTTGCATTGCCACAGTAAGAACTCAGGATTGCTTTACAAATATGCTCATTAAAACTTACACTGCCATTGTAAAATAAGTGCCTCATGAATTGTATTTTGTTCATTTTTCTAGGCAGGATCATGAGCCATTGAGTTTAATTTTCCTAGGAAATATTGTGGTTTAATAATATGCAAGACTGATAAAATGACTGCAATGTAATGTTTATTTTCTTAACAAATTCCATAACAATAATTAACATAAAAATTAAATGTTTTAATTAAAATACTGCCACCATCTTCAGAACTTCGTTTTGAGTAGCCTCAAGGGTGCAAGTGCTTCATTTGTCTTTTGACATTTTAGAAACTGTCAGAAAACATCCAGAGACAAGTCTGGCATACACAGTGAATGACCCCACTGCCCACTGAGGTTGAGACATGGAAGTTCTTTTCAGGTACAACTTCTAATCTGACTGTTCTAGAAATTTCCAGATTTCTCTAAATGTGTTCAATTATAGCAGCATTACTGAGAAAAGTACATATCCTATCAATATGTGCCTATGATAAATCAGTGTTCAAATATGTAGGTTTGGGTAAGTTTTCTCCTAATAATCCCTTGACTCCACTACTACTTCACCTGCCCTGTCACTACCAGGGATTTTGTCCTGATTCTTCCGTTTTCACAAAAGGCTTCCTGACATTGTGTAGCTATCTTAATGTTCCCTGCTCTGAGAACACAGTACTCTTCCTGTCTAACTTGGTTAAATACTTGCTGCCTACATCACACTCTGGCACTGTTATGTGCTGTGGATTCAGAGCCTACTAAGAAACTGGCTGGCCAAGCAGATCTCTAGGATGCTAATCTATGAGGAGCACCAAACACAGGTGATCAAACATTTCTGAAAATGAATAGAAATAAAGAAAATCCTGACTGCCCCAACTTCTTTTTGTACACTAGCAATACCCATATGTAGCTCAACCTGTGCCAGGCCCTTTTGTGCCTGCAAGAACTATATTAACTTATTCAAATCTTGCAACAACCCTGTGAAGGAGATATTCTTGCTAATGTCAGTTTACAGATAATGAAGCTGAGACACAGAGAGGTTAATAACTCATCCAAAGTCACACAGTGGGGAACTACTGTATCTCATATGAAGAATACTATAGATACTATGAGAAATATTTCATAAACCTGTTAGAAAAATGTCAGAAACCACCCTTCCCCTCCCACCATGTTACACATGAAAAACATAAGATGTTCTTCTAGCTCTTTACTAAGGAAGGTCAGACCAGACCAAAAAAATGGGTTTTGCTTGGCTGAGGCCACATTCTGTGACCACAACTGATTATGAGAGTCTGAACACAGCTGCCTGCTGCCAGGACCCTTCTCTGTCCTTCCCCCAGGCAGCTCTCAATCTCTCCTCCAAATGAACGTGAACAAATGATCCAAGAATCCAAGTTTGAAGGGGCAACAGTGCATGCGTCTGCTTGGGATGTTAAATCATCAGCCACTCCATACATCTTTGTCAGAAGTTGCTCAGATTGAGTGCATTTTAATGGAACTGGGCTCCTCAAGTAATTTAAAAAGAGAAGGAAGGGCAGAAGGTTCAGAGTGAGGTGACTCCAGTGTTAGCACTGTGTTCTGATGAAGGAATGGGACCTGCCTCCCTACTCCCTAGAGCACTACCCAGAGACCTTATCATGGATGTGATTGCCTGTTATGTGTCCTGATGGGAGAGGAACTGGGGCTGTAGCTGTACTTATACCACCAGGGGGTTTTGCAGAGGTGGTAGATTCTTTTTCCTCTTTTAGTAAAATATAAGCTCTTCATATCAGGATCCTCACAGAAGCTTGTAAAACCATCATTAGGAGAGAGAATGCAGACCCGGGATTTGATGTTAAAAGAGCCTTCCTCGCCTACACTAAGGAACTTGACTCAGGCCAATCCAGATGAACTTCCTGGAAAGTCTACTAACAAATTTTTATAGGTATGCCTTTAGGAATGTGCTATAATTATGTTGTCTGCCCTATTCTAATGAGCCTGCTTTGCCATCAACCCCTGTTCTTTCCAATCCATCCTGCTTGTATTTGCAATAAAAAACCGTTTTCTTAACAGTCCTATTTTTATTTAGGAAACTATCATGAATACCAATTCACACTTCCATATAAACCCCTATGGTATATATTTCTAAACTTCTAACATATATACTATCCTTTGCTGTGTGTTGCCAACTATCTTAACTTTGATCCCTAACCAGGAGGTGTTTCTGGGTCCCCTCAGGGACAGCCTAGTCATTGATGAGGTCACCAAATAAGATGATGTGATTTCAGAGAGTCCAGGAAAGTTTGTGGTCCCTAGACATTTTTTCTTACCATTTGGATGCAGCAGCTTGCTGCTTCATTATTAGCATTTCTTCCTTTAGTTTCAGATTTTGATCTTGTGAGGGTTGTCCCTCCCTAAGACATGCATTTCAAACTCGAAGCAATTTACACTTCAGTGCTGAGAATCTTTCTGAGAGCAGATATGATAGGTCAAGATCAGAGAGCATGATGATATTTGCAGTAAGTGAAAAAGCTGTTACTACATACAGGATTTTTTTTTAGTGTGTACACATGTGTGGGTGTGTTTTCAGAGATCTTAAAAAAGAACAACAGCTGATGAACCCATTTTCTGACTTATACAAAAATCAAGGACAATTCATCTCAGTAAATTGACTTCATGTTAGCTTAGGATTCAGGAGACAATCAATAATACTTATTGCTCTTTTATTTATGTTCAGAGGAAAGAGTATTTGGCTAGAGAATATGATCTGTTACCTGCACATATCCAGGAATCAGATATCCTGAATTATCACAGATCACACTGATTACATTTTCATTCCAACATACATCTGTAGAACTGAAAGTCCACATTGCTGACATAGAATATATGGAAAATACCAGCCCTACACTTAGTCAATACTTTTAGGATATTTTATTTACTCAGGAAGGTACATGGTCTGCATATGTTTGCCTAGAAACTGTGGAGAGAGAAATATTCTCTACTAGAATCTGACCCAACTGATCCATTATCCTCTTCTTTTTCTTCTCTCCTAGAGAAAAGAGTTCTATGATCCTTATACCATGCTGGTTTCTTCCTCCCTTCTTCCCTCCCTTCCTTCCTTCCTTCCTTCCTTCCTTCCTTCCTTCCTTCCTTCCTTCCTTCCT
>JAJEJO010004695.1:53777-81731 GCA_020662805.1 Glaucomys volans | reverse complement strand
CTTGCAGTGGCCATGACACTGACATATAGTGCTCCTTGTTATTAGCCTGAAGGTATTTGCTTTAGAAATTTGGTAGAATATTGAATTAATGACCATAAAAATATTGGGCTCCTTTTCACTTATTTTTCAGTTTATATTAAATAATGCACCTTTAATATGCATCAGGAACACTCAGTATGACAATAGACAATTGGGCAGAATTTGATGATCTGCCTTTTTACTCTGTACACTTTAGGTAATGGTCCTAAGGAGTAATACTGAAGTCCTTCAGAACCCTGCAAGGGCCTTCTTTGACCCACCAGAAATTAATACAGCCTATATGTTTTAAAAATATGTATTAAGCAAAAAATGACTAAAGAGTATTTTTGACTACCACTTTTAAAGCAATCTTTCAAAAGTCAAGTAGGTTCTTCTCATATGTAGTATTTTTCTTTAAAATATAACTTTCCCAAAGACACTCATTATAGCTACATAACTAAATGGGAGAGAAAATGATTCTTTCTACTTCCAATATTTTTCCTATTTATATTTCCTAATTCATCATTTTCTCTTGATTTTATTTTTTTTTCTATTTAATGAGTATTTGGTTTGATGGTATAAGATTACTATTTGAAGATATACAAATATGAAATCTAGACAACAGTAGAAAACTTAGATAAAACTTACCTAAAGCCTATCTAAGCTAATAATTTTTATGAAAATATATTCAAATGAGACTATGAGGTAAGATATGAAATTAATACTGTTTGGGAAGATTACACAGAAACTAAAGAATAATATCTTGCTCAAAGTCCTAAAATTTAATTTCTCATTTTAACAGAAAATCAAATTCTTGTTCTTCATTAATATGATAGTTGGCAGTGAAGAAAACATTTTGTTCTTAAGGATAAACGCATCAAAGCCACATCTGAAGAAATTTAGCACATTTTATTCTTTCTTTTCCAATTCAGGTATTATAAACAAACAAATAAATTGCTCTTTATAAGTACACACAAACTTTTAAAAGTACACATAAACCTTGCGTACTTTTCTGTAACTGTTCAGTGTTTTCTTCACTCTCCTCTTCAGGCTTCACATTTTGGTTCAACCAGATACTTTAATACAAACTTTTTATCTTGAAGAACAACAACATTTTCTATTACTTTGGATACACATTCATACTTCTCTGCTACTTTGTTGCCAGTATAGTCTCAAAATTCATATTAATTATCACTTTATCAAAGTAACAAGCTCGTATTTTATAGAGAACACTGGGAGTTAGTCAATTCCTTTCTGTCACATATAAGCATTTTGGCAGCATGGATGCATGCAACACAACTTTCTACAGCCATTCATTTCCTTTCTATGTTTTTATCCCCCTAATACTGGGGATATAACCCAGGCCTTGAGCATGCTAGGTGTTTTGGTCAGCTTTTTTGCTGCCATGACCAAAAGACCTGACAAGAACAATTTGAGGAGGAAAAGTTTATTTGGGGGCTCACAGTTCCAAAGACTTTAGTTCATCAATGACCGACTCTATTCTTTGGGGCTCAAGGTGAGGTGGATCATCATGGTGGAAGAGTGTGGTGGAGAAAAGTAGCTCAGGACACACTAGGAAGCAGAGAGAATTCCCTTCACCAGACAAAATAAATACTCCAAAGATACACCCCCAATGACCCAACTCTTCCAGCCACACCTACCTTCCTACAGTTACTGCCCAGTTAATTCTTATCAGAGGATTAATGTACTGATTAGGCCAAGGCTCTCAGAACCCAATCATTTCACCTCTAAACTTTTATTGTCTGACATATGAACTTTCGGAGGATATCTAATATATAAATCAAAACACTAGGCAAGCGCGCTACAACTGAGCATCATCCCCAGCTCCTTCTCATGCTTTTTATAGTAGAAAAACTGAAAAAGTTTGTTAATATAACCCAAAGACATAATTACTCCACAGCATGTAAACATAGAGGTATGAAGGTATGCACAATTAAAATTATATATAATAATGTAGTCATATTAAAAATTATCTAGGTTACATTAGTTACCTCAACTTAATATTAGTCCAAGGTTTTAAGTTACCTAAGGATCTCAATACTATGCTCAAACTTATACACTGCAAAATGTGATTACTGATAATATAAAAATTTTCAGAATGATGTTTCAAATTAATTGAACATAAATTAAAATTCTCATAATCTTAAGTATTATGTTAGAGTAATGTTAGCTTTTTCTTGATAAATAATCCAATATAAAATATTTAGAAAGTTCTCATTAACTAGGTTTTTCATGAGAAAATAAATCCTAATCTTATAAAAATAAAATATACTCATGTATTATATTCCATGTTGATAAAATTGGGGAATAGATAGCTGCATTTGTTTTCTTTCCTGAACTTAAATTATTAAAGCAAGGGTTAGTAAGCCTTTAAGAGTGTGAATTTGTATTCTTATGTAGAAATATTTTCAGCTGGTACTTTTCAAAATAGGTGTCAAAGAAATAGAAGTCTAATACACTTAGAGTTTTAGAAGCTTGATTTCCTTTCTGTGATAATATCCTTTCTGTTCCTTAATTTTCTTTCCTATGAGTTTTGGAAATATTGTTCACACAAATCAGTAAGATTTATATAGAGTTCCTTTAAGAAAATTCGAATTTAATTCAGTGAAACTGTTGGAGGTAGGAAAAGGTCATACTCAACTACAGGAGTTAAAGGCCTTCTGAATGACAGACACACACAACAGAGTTCATAGTTTCAGTCAAAGATCAATATAAGCATAGAAACACAAAACTTCATCATCTGGATCTCAAAGAAGTGTTCTCTTTCAGTGGACACATAATTCTTGGCTGATTTGGGTTCACAAATAGACAAATAGATAAAAGGCTAGCAGTATTTGGAAGAGTTCTTCATCATCCATCCAACAGAAATCACCCAATGACCAGACCATGAAATCAAATTCTCAGTCAGAGCTGCCACCAAACAGTGAATAAGTTCCCAGGTATGTGCAATTAAGAAAATACCCACAGAATTAATAGAATGTATGTGTTGGAGGGGGTGGGGAACCTAGAGTTAGCAAATTTAAACATCTGTTGCAACTCTGAAGGAGGAAAACAAAGAAACAAAACAGTAGCAATGCAAAAGTAGTTCCTGGGATTAGAGCCCACTTCTGAAGCAAGTTCTCTTGTCAGTCATGGTACAGCAATATTGTGTGTTCCATTTCTTTGCCACTTAACTTTAAAAAATCTTTTATTATAAAATATTTCATAAATTTCTTTTTATACATATGTAAAATAGAAAGGATAGTATAAAGGTATTCATGTACCCAATTCTGACCTTTAAAACTTGATATTGATGCTAACTTTCTTTCATCTAAACCCCCTTGCTTTTCCCTTTTCTCTTAATTATTTTGAAGTAAATCTCTTATGTCATTCTTTATTTTTCCTAATATTTCATACCTCAGTGTGATTTATAAAAAAGAACTTTAGAAACAAAAATATCACTACTACAGAATTCTAACTTTGCTTCTATTATTTACTATAATCACTTCATACCATTAAGAAGTATTCAGAATAAAATACTTGGGAATCAATCCAAAGAAAGAGGTGAAAGACTGTACAACGAGAATTACAGAACACTAAAGAACGTAAAGAAAACCTTAGAAGATGGAAAGATCTCCCATGTTCGTGAATAGGCAGAATTAATACTGTCAAAATGACCATACTACCAAAAATGCTATACAGATTCAATGCAATTCCAATTAAAATCCCAATGACATACTTCATATAAATAGAGAAAGCAATCACGAAATTCATTTGGAAGAATAAGAGACTCAGAATAGACAAAGCAATCCTTAGTAGGAGGAGCAAAGCAGGTGGTATCACAATACCAGACCTTCAACTATACTACAGAGCAATAGTAACAGAAACAACATGGTATTGGCACCAAAATAACAGGTAGACCAATGGCATAGAATAGAGGACACAGAGACAAACCCACATAAATACAGTTATCTCATACTAGAAAAGGTGCCAAAAACATACAATGGAGAAAAGAGCCTCTTCAACAAATGGTGTGGGAAAATTGGAAAGCCATATGCAGCAAAATAAAACTTAACCACTATCTCTTACCCTGCACAAAACTCAACTCAAAATGGATCAAGGACCTAGGAATTAGATCAGAGACCCTGTACCTAATAGAAGAAAAAGTAGGTCCAAATCTTCATCATATCAGCCTAGGTCCAGACTTCCTCAACATGACCCCCAAAGCACAACAAATAAAAGTAGGAATCAATAATTGGGATAGAATCAAACTAAAAAGCCTTTTCTCAGCAAAGGAAACAATCAACAATGTGAAAAGAGAACCTACAGAGTGGGAGAAAATCTTTGCCACACACACATCAGATAGAGCACTAATTTCCAGAATTTATGAAGAATTCAAAAAACTTTACCCCAAGAATACAAGTTAACCCAATCAATAAATGGAAAATGAACATACACTTCACAGAAGAGAATCTACAAGCAATCAACAGATACATGAAAAAATGCTCAACATTTCTAGTAATAAGAGAAATGCAAATCAAAACTACCCTAAGATATCATCTCACCCCAATTAGAATGTCTATTATCAAGAATACAAGTAACAACAGGTGTTGGCGAGGATGTGGGGAAAAAGGTACACTCATACATTGCTGGTGGGGTTGCAAATTGGTGCAATCACTCTGGAAAGCAGATGGAGATTCCTTAGAAAACTCAGAATGGACCCACCATTTGACCCAGCTATCCCACTCCTTGACCTATACCCAAAGGACTTAAAATCAGTATAGTACAGCGATGCAGCCACATCAATGTTTATAGCAGCCCAATTCACTATAGCGAGATTGTGGAACCAACCTAGATGCCCTTCAATAGATGAATGGATAAAGAAACTGTGGTATATATACACAATGGAATATTATTCAACCATGAATAATAATAAAATTTTGACATTTGTAGGTAAATGGATGGAGTTGGAGAATATCATGTTAAGTGAAATAAACCAATTCCAAAAAACCAAAGGCCGAATGATTTCTCTGATAGGTAGTTGATGACACATAATGGGGGTGGAGGGAGGTAAGGGAAGAATGGAGAAAGGATGAATTGTATAGAGGAAAATGAGGTGGGGGGAAGGAAATGGGGTGGAGGGAAGGAAAGATAATAGAATGAGACAAACATCATTCCCCTATGTACATGTATGATTACACAAATGATGTGATTCTACCTCATGTACAACCAGAGAAACGAAAGTTGTACCCCATTTGTGTACATTGAATCAAAATAAAAAATAATAAAGATTAAGAAAAAAAAGAGAAGTATTCAGACAGGCTTTAAATGTCATTAACTGGCCTGAAAGTATAAGTTTATTTTTTTGAATCAGACTATCAAAATAGTACCACATGTTGCCTTTGGTTGGCATTTCTCTCTCTCTCTCTCTCTTGTCTGTTTTTGTGGTGTTGCGAATTGAACTCAGGGCTTCATGCATGCCAGGCAAGTAATCTATCACTGAGCTACATCCCTAGCCTGACATTATCTCTTAATGTTAATTAAATCTACAGATTCGTCCTAATTTTTTTCTCTTGCTCTTCATTCATGAAAGAAACTAAATATTTCAGTATTCTTGTATCTAGATATTTTATTAGATTCAGTTTGGTTTATTGACAAGAACTCTTCCTAAATACTTGTGTGCTTTTCTCAGGAGGTTGGACTGTCTTTCTTTTTCTCTGATGCTAAAATTGATTGGAGGTTCAGTTGTCATCAGCCTGAAACTTTGATTATTGAGCTCTTTTTCAGCTCTTTACACACTAGTTTTAGGTTGATGACCAATGACTTAGATCCATTATTTCATTAAGGTCTGCAAAGTCATGATATTCTATCACACTTTTCAGATTTATTAGCTGGATTGTTTCTATTAAGAAACGGGCTTCTTTTTTTAAAGAGATGACATAATCGGAGTTGTGCTTGAAGAGTGTAAACCCCATGTTGCTATGATGAAGGGGCAGGAAGGTGAGACACTGGCAATGAAGATGTGGTTCTGTTTTCCTATGAGTCATCTCTGTGAGAGGTGATGAGTGATCTTAAAAAGGAAATAATGGAAAGGAGAAGCTGACCAAAATTGTACTGCACGAAGTGGAGTGTGAGAGAGAAATCCAAGACAGGGTGTCTGGGAAAATGCTGGTGCCACCAACAGTAACTGGGATGACTGGTGGTTTGGAGAAGAGAAGAGATGATAGTTATTTTTGTGTCTGTTTTCATATCTTTGGTAATATAGGCATTCTCTCCCTGTTGCACTTTCCTTTCAGGAGCATGATTTTTAAGAGCTTCACAGAGATTTCTGTCAATTCCCTAGGGACTTCCTTCATGTTCTAATATTTCTCACCATCTGGAAGTGGAAAATTTTTTCCAACAACAAACCAGAATTTTTATTCTCTATGTTATCCTCTCCGAGCTGCAAACACAATTGTCTCAAGGGTTTATGGCTAGGCATTTTGATTTTTTCTTTTTAAGTTTGAGGGACCATGATGATGACTCAGCTAATTTGGAATTCAGAAGATTGTCTCCGAGGACCTTTTAAATACATAAACAAAAGCATTTTATTCCATTCCATTGCCCCTACTTAACCTTTTTTTCTACCCCACTAAAAGATTCTTCTCCCTCTTGTGTTCTTCAATTACTGAGCTGCCACTTCTAAGCCTGGCCTTCTGCTTGGGTAACCTATATGGACAGCATTTAGTTCTGTTGGTCTTTGCCCATAAATCACTCTCCTACTATATAAGCATATATGTTCCAATTCTTTTCACTCCCTTATGTTGTATTGTTCTAACATCAATATGCCCAGGCTTACATTCTGCATTGTAGAGAGCAAAATTAACAGAGAAATTTACAAGAAGATTTTTCTCTTTTCACTCCATTTGGTCACTCTTTCATGGTCCTTTGTTGCTGCCAGCCAATATCCTATCCACGAACTTCTTAATGTTTATCAGTGCTCTTCACTAATACTGGGAAAGTTATGCAGCCTAAGATCATAGTATTCAGAAACAAGGAAATGCTTTATTTCCACATTATTCTGGTTGTGCTAGTGCTAGTGCTTGGTTGAGCCATTAAGTTCAGACAAAAATTTCATTCCAGTTGTACCACAACACAAATAGCAGATTTCTTCCTTAAACACTTTATAGAAATAGATGATTTTACACTAGAGGAACTGAATCCATGAAATACTCTAATGGAGAGAGACTTTCTTGAAAAGTAAAAAACACTTTTTAACAATGAATAACAGCTCCTAAATAATCTGTCCAATTTTCACACAGTGGGTTTTCTTTAAATGTAACAGTTAATTCCTGGGTGTCATTCCTGCTCTTGTTTATAATAAATAAAAAGAGAATATAAACACAGAGCAGAGTATCATTATGGTGACCAGTGGGGGCATTAAGAATAAAGGGTAAACATGAGATGGACTGGTCACTTACGTTTGGCAGGCTGTGAACCAGTAGTATAGTGGACGGAGGTTTATGGTTTAGTGCAGTCAGGGCTGGTGCTCAGACCCCTGTCTATACCACCAGTGGAGAAAGCAGTCACTGAGACAGAAGGCTCTTATATTTGGAGTCAGCACAGGGCTCAGCAGTACCTAGGGGCTTATGTCACCTATTTCAAGACTCCTCAAACTGTGAAGAAGCAATTGTTTTATCACAATAGCCATCTTTTGGATGATTTAGTAAAATAGTCTGAGGGGACTGTGAAAAGAAACCAGACCATCCATAGCCGTTTCCAGACAAAAGCCCAGCCCATGTGGCATCTTGGATATAGCCAGCCCCACTTAACCTTAGGACAGAGACACGCAAACCTGTTACAATGAGTTAGATCATGCGATAGAAACCGAGTCAGTGAGGCCACCACAGAAGTGGCAGGATTGATTTTCAGTCCAACATGCTATGTTGGGCACTGGGTGTTTGAAGCCTGTAATGTGGTCAGGCCCATTACAATCAGTAAGTTATTAATATTTTAGATCTTACTGAGAAAACATTCCTTGCAAATTTCGAAAAAGGAATGCTTTTAAAAGTTAGAGAAACTCCTGAACTACTCAGTTCTGCTTATTCAAAAAGATCTTTGAGTGTTATTAAATTAGATCTCACAACTTCCACCTGATAATGTATTTACATATAAATATCAATTTAGCTAAACCCTCTAGATTTAAAGAGTGACCTAGTTAATAAAAAGCAGTTATTTTGATGAGGATTCGTTATTTCTGCCTGGCATATATTAGGAAATTGCAAACATAAAGAATAAGATAATTTTTTTCTAAATTTTTGCTGGGTGACTCATTTTTTCTCACTAGATCCAAGATCTAAACAGGATGAGGAACTCCAAGCAAATCACATTGAGTGATGCATTCCACCCTGCTTTTACCCCATACTTAAAACCAGTAATTCTGGTTCACCATGAACATCATAGATAGCTGATAAGAGAAAATAAATATTAAAGAATATATGTGAAAGAGGAGGTGCTATATTGTGAATAAGCTGCCATGGATAGTTCTAGCTCCATCTTGTAGCTGGGAATTAGGGAGATAGTCTGTCAGCTTTCTTTTTAAGTTATCTCTTGTGGGGAGGGGGAAAGTAACAGCGATTGAACTCAGGGGCACTCAACCACTAAGCCACATCCCCAGCCCTATTTTGTATTTTATTTAGAGACAGGATCTCACTGAATTGCTTAGTGCCTTGCTCTTGCTGAGGCTGGTTTTTAACTAGAGATCCTCCTGCCTCAGTCTCCCAAGCCACTGGGTTTACAGGTGTGGGCACCATGCCTGGCTAGCTTTCTGTTGCTATAACAAATACCTAAGATAGATTAACTAATAAAGAGGAAAAGTTTATTATGTCTCAGTTTTGGTGGTTTCAGACCCTGGTCAGTTGACTTTTGGGCTTTTGGCAAAGCAGCACATCATGGTGTGGAGCACATGGTAGAGAAAGCTGTTTACCTCACGGTGGCCAGGAAGCAGAGAGGAACAGGAATAGGCTGGGTTTCCAATATTCCTTTCCCACTAGGCCAGACCTCTTAAAGGTTTTAGAACCTGTCAGTAGAGCCACAGGCCGGGATCAAAACCTTTGAAAAGTGGACCTTTGGGAGACACTTACCAAATCGCAGCATAGGATAAAAAGAGAGAATATGTTAAACCATTTTTCTCCATCTATTGCTGTATATGCCACTTCAAATATTTACCTAATATTACATAAGCCAGGGTTATTTCCTTGATTTGCCAATGGAAACCCAAACCAAAAGTGTACAAAAATGACTATTTTATGGGCGAGAATTTCTTACTATCCCCTAATTTCCCTATCCAGAAATGAATTTTCCAGTTCAGTCACCATTTGTAATGGTTACTTTGAATTGTCAGCTTGACTGAATTAAGAGATGCCTGAGATTAAGAGGCTTCTGGATGTGTCAATGAGAGTGTGTCTAGGAATGATTGGCATGTGGGGTAGTGAACTGAAGTGAAGACCCTCCCTAAGCATGGGCAGCATCATTCAATAGGTTGGAGGCCTGAGTGGAATAAAAGTTGGAAGAACAAGGAAGCAGCAGCAGATGCAAGCTCGATTCTTTTTGGCTGGGTTCTTGACTGCTGCTGAGATCGCCTGAGGACATCAGACTCCAGCTCCTTCTCTGTTCCAAAGCAGACTCTGCCAGTGATTCTCCAGAGAGTTTCCAGAAGCCTTTGGTCCCTGACTGGGATAGCATTGTTGATGCCTCTTATTCTGAGGCATCAGCTTCTTAGACTATACATCTACTGGTTCTTCCAGCTCTCCAACCTGCAGAGAGCCTTTGTGAGACCATGCAGCTTCTGACTGTGTAAGCCAATCTATAGTACCCTTTTATAATTACATATATATGTATACATACATATATATATTTTACACACACACACACACACACACACATATCCTTATATCCTGTTGTCCTGCTTCTCTAGAGAAGCCTGATAAATTAATTTCACCTTTTATCCCACTTGTATTTTCTAAGATAATAAGCCTCTGAACTCTGAGCCTGAAGCCCCCACAGAGCTCTCCCTTCCTTCATTCTAAGACCCTAAATGAGTTGAAGAAACAAGATGATCATGTGCATAATTAAAATTGTGACCTTGTGGTAAGGGGTTAGTGCTATGGAATGTATCACACAGGTCTAAAATAAAAGGTTGAATAGGAGACTCAGGTGCTAACTTGCTTTTCAGAGTGTGCCTGGTCAAAAAGTCTCTTAAAGGGTATGGGAAGCCATCCAGGGCTTGTGATAGCCTTTTTAGCAAAAGAGTCTGCAAATATAGTCTATTCTGAGAAGGTTTCTATTAAAATAGTTACCCTTGAGACTGAAAATGCCAGAAATATGACCAAGTTTATAACTTAACTGTGTATGGCAGGAACAATGAACTAATTTAGACTGATTTATTGAAATTCACAGCAAAGATTTTAGTTTGCAAGTGACTAAAGCAGTTCTGCCTTTGAGGCTATGTAAAATCTTTATCTTCTCTGAAGTAATTTTAATAACATTGAGTTGAAGCAAAATTCTTGCAACTTCAGTGAATCTAAGTGTTCTAACTCAATACTGTACTAATGGAATAGCAAAGGGTTCAGGCAAATAAAAGGACCTCCAGACCATTGACAATAGCTTCCATCCATCAAAAGTGATCAACCCAGGACATGCTGGATTGCTAGTAAGTGATACTGAAGCTTACTAGCTTCAGGACACAAACTGTCCGGGGTATACGGTGACAAGTTCTCCAAAGTTCAGCCAATGGAACCTAGTAAGAATTCCTTTTTTGAAAACTAATTTTTAGTGCTTGGTCTGCCCTTCATTATAATTCCTGCAGAGGTTACATAACTCAAGCAAATAATCTCTAAGAAAGACCCTAAGCACATTAATATCTTTTCTTACATTAACTCAAAGAGGGTGATCCTTTCGATTATCCAAAATCAAGCTGTGATTACAGCTATCCTCTGTTATGAATCATTTTGAACAACTCTCAAACTTTATTACAGGAAATCCTTGAGACTTCCTCCCTTTTTATAACATAAATTAAACTTTCAAGATTTTGATGGGCATAACCACAAACTCTTAACAGAATTTATGGGTAATAAGTGTGTATGTATCATCTTCTTATATTATTCATTTATGGTTGCTTTCTTAAATTTACTTTTGTGTTTGAATGTGTTGATTTATTTATGCATAACTACATAGGGGCACAAAAAAGGCTACTGTGGCAGGGAAAATATACTTCTTACCCCTCTGCATGTGTTGTATATGCACTTAAATAAATTCGGCCACAACATCATTATGTTTTTGAAGAACAGATGCTGATAGCACCAAATATTAGACATAGGGGAGCATTAAAGGTTAAATGAGTGTCAGACAAAATTCTGATGCATATACCAGCAATTACTGTAAAAGCAAGCATATGGAAATTCATAGAACTGTGCAGTATACAATATAAACAGCTATTCCCAGTTTTCCTAGGACAGTCCCAATTTTAGTGAAGCCCTAAGTCCATGAAAGACCTCAGTCTTGAGGAATGCAGGACCTGTGGTCATGGTTTATGTGGTCTCTTCCTTTAGATTCCCTAATCATACACTGACTGAAAGCTTTTCTATGAGGCTGACATTTGAAGCAGATGTAGTCAAATGTGTAACTGACCTACTGTGGGCACCACCCTCTGCACTCTTCAGCTGGGCACAGAAATACTTAGGACTGTAGACTCAGCATCCATTGAAAGAATCTGCTAGACTCTGTACCTTTTCATGCAAAAGTGAGGGGTTGAAAATTTTTTAGCCTTTCCAAAAATCGTAAAAGTCACTCATTTCATCACAGGGAATTCATTATGCTCATCGCTTAGCTTTTACTTTATTTTAACCCTTTCAAATAATCATAGTTCTATTTTGAAAAGACTTGCTCGCTCATGTGGAATCTAAAAAAAAATGCTGGTTTCATAAAAGTTGAGAGTAGAAAAGTGGTTACTAGAGGCTGGAGAGAATAAAGGGGATGGAGGGATGGGATGGGAACATTAGATAGGTAGGCGAAATAAATCGTGATGTTCTATACACCACAGGTCGACTATAGATATTGATAATATAGTATACACCTTTAAAAAGCTAGAAGAAAGAATTTTGAATGTTTCCAGTAAGAAAAGGTAAATATTTAAGGGGTTAGATATGTTTACCCCAATGTCAACATTCCATAACATATAGGGTAATGAAGCTGATATCACATGGTATTCCATAAATATGCATGATTTTTGTGTGTTCATTAAAAAACTCTTCTGCTATTACTCACTAGCAGTTTGGGCAACCTCTGGTTTTCTGATTATGTGTCTGCTGATCACCACTAGAGTGTGGAATTAAACTAATATTATGTATTGATGTGATTCTGTATATGATCAAATATTTTAGGGTGAAAATCATCAAAATACTCTATGCCTCAAGATCTGAAGGAAACCCATGGACTAAAAAATGGGGTAAGATGTTTTTCTAAGGATAGAAAAATCTAAAGAATCATTTGCTAATAACGTTTTCAAAATGTCAATGCTGTTTATATAATGACACAAATACCAACAGAAGTTAAGGTCCTTTCTCTAGAAATAGGGATATTAAAACCAATCTATGTTGTTTTAGCAAAATCTCAACCTACCAGAGAGATGGCTTTGGGGAATGGGATTTGAATTCTAGTCCTTCCAATACCTCTTAAGCCCAAAAGCTTGAATTAGTCACTTCAGTTTTTCTGTAATTTTTCCTGTTTTTCTAGCTCTTAAAATGTCCAATGCATAGATTATAATTCTAAGGATTTAAATTTTTATAATAATTTTTAAAAAGATGATTTGTTCTTCTTGAACCAGTGTTAGGTAGAAGTCTGGCTCCTCTCCATGTTGTCAGTCTTCCATTCCTCCTGCATTTCTTTGGAATGGATAGATGATTTCTGTGAAGCAGAGACTGCAGTTGTGAACACAGTGGTGTTTTGTAGACGGGTCAGCACCTTCAGTGTGTCTGGTTTTTCAACTCTCAGAAAAAGTGAGCAAATTCTGACATTGGAAAAGCTTCTTTCAAGCATTTGGCTGTGTGTTTACTTCATATTAAAAGAAAATACTCTCAATAGTCATACCCTAGGAATGCAGATCTTACAGCCTTGGCATTAAATTTCTCTAAATGGAATTTTCTGTACAGATAAAGCACAAAACACAGCAAGCTTTGACTCTGAGGACATTTCCTTTGATAAAACACACTTGAAAATGTCTATGGGAATATTATTTAGCCCCTTGTTTATGCAAGGACCATGATTTCTGCAATGCAAGATGAATATATTCAAACTCATTCTTTAGAATATTTCAGTTGATTTCTCAAACTGATGTTCTGTCTTATTCTGACATCTAAATCAAGTGAGGCTATCTACTTCAGGGCACAAATTAGAGGACTGGCACCAGACTAAAGTAGTTAGACGGCTGGAGAATCAATGCAGGCCATTTAAGCATCAGGACTGACTATGTTTCATTTTTGACATGTGAGTTTATGCTTATTGAGTGGGGGAACTTCAACTCCATAGCAGCAATAAACTCATTAGGAAGTGTCAGCTGGGATTATAATGCATGTTAAATAAATATCACCAGGGCTGAGACATCCTTTGTGAAAGCAGACTCAGCAGTTATGAGCATAGTGGGATTTGAGACCAACTTCTCTCTCCCAGAGACTTGTCCCAGGGCTTGAATTGCAATATTAGAAAAGAATGCCTCTGAGTAGAAGACTTCATTTTTCTAGAACCCTCTAACCAAATGATGTCAACTAACATCTTTAAGAAGACTTTTTTTTTTACCTTTTTATGTATCAGTCAAAATATAAATTTTGAAAATTAAAAAATTACAAGATTTGCTCAGTGTGGTCTGAATACTGGGACTTGTTGCAATGAAATTCTAATTAGACATCTGGCAATCCTGTCTCAGACAAACAGACATACAGGTAGGTTGCTTAAGGCAGTATGATCCCTTCCTCAGAGCACGTTCACCAAAAGTGATGCCTTAAGATAAATTTTGAGGGCAATTGGTTGATATAACCATGGGTGACACTATGCTAAATGGATTTAGACAAAGCAAATTACCAGACAGCATGACCTTGAGAAATGCCCCTTATGAAATACATGTGTGTTACTTCAAGGCAAGGAGTCACCTCTGCCCCCATCCTGTGGTCTCAATCCCAGTCCTTGCTTTCCTGGACTATACCTTTTTGCTCCATAAGCGGAACAGGATCACCACATAAGACAGTGACTGGTGAGGAGATGAATTTTATCTGCTTCAGTTCTACTCTCCTGCTGCTTATTTTCTTATCAGGTACATTCCATCAGAGCCAATTGAGAATTCAACCGAAATGTTGCTTCAGCTCCTCTTTGGGTGGTGCATAACTCCCTCTTTTAAAAATGAATTTCTTTTATGTGTCATCGGTCAATTTTTAAATAGCTCTAAAATATGCTTATGTTATGTGTTCTGTCTTTACTGGATAGGACAGTGAATTCCTCTCTTTCCTTCAAACAATCTCATACTTCCTGCTTATTTTACCCAAACTGTTACTGATATCAAAATAAATCTTACAAGAGAGAACAAAAGAGCATGCAAATACAGCCTTGCAGACTTCATATAGCTCATGTAATGGGCCAGAGGATTCTAATGGTGTCCTCAGTGTATGGGCTCACTATGTCTTCCTGTTTTAGAAAGCTCTTAGGATCAAGACAAGTTGTTGTCACCCAGGTTATGCTGTGACAAACAAATGATTATCAAGAATCTGGTAGCTGTGAGAATCTGCTACCTTAGAGAATGTGAGTGCTGAGTCCTGGGCTGTCAGTTGTTTCTACTGGGGAACAACTTGAAGCATTCTTCTGGTGACAGTGCATGTGACAGCTTAGAAATATTTAAGTGTCTCCAATAATTGACCTGGCATATAATTCTTGTTTTTTTTTTTTTAAAAAAAGTAGGGCACAGTGGCCCATGCCTGTAATCCCAGTAGCTCTGGAGGCTGAGGCAAGAGAATTGTGAGTTCAAAGCCAGCTTTGGCAATTTAGGGAGACCCTAAGCAACTCAGTGAGACCCTGTCTCTAAGTAAAATACAAAAAAGAAGGATTGGGGATGTTGCTCAGTGGTTAAGTGCCCCTGTGTTCAATCCCTGGTACCAAAACAAAGCAAAACAAAACAACAACAACAAAAAGTATTGGGTTTTACTGAAAAAGAATAAAACCATTTGCTAAAATGTTAATCTATACAAAGTACTTGAAAAGCGCCTGGCCCCACCCAGGGTGAGTGCCTAAACAGATTATTCTCCATCTGACCCCTCCCAACTCCTCTTTGGCCTGGTCTCTTCCTAGGAATGGGGTCCTCTCTGGAGAACTACATCATCCATGTGCCCTTGCCAGCTAGCTTCAATTTGGACCTAGCAAGTGGGAGAAATGTCATTGTACCAGAAGGTGGGAGGAGAAAGAGAACAGGGAATTTACTTCCTGCCCCCTCCTACTTCTGCTTACTTCTCTGGAAGCTACTCAGTTCCTCATGGCTTCATGCCACCAGGTGGCTCTTCCTCCACTATTGACCACTGTTTCCGTCCTTCCTTCTTACAGGTCCAAGGAAGTTAATGCCCTCCATGTGTTTCTAGACCTGGAGTGCTTCAACCTTCCATTTTTGGTTTTAACTCTGTCCCCATCTCTGCAAATAGTCCTTTCATTACATTCTGTTCATTTAAATCAGTGGTTCCCAGATCTTGGTACACATTATCATCACCAAGAGAGTTTCAGAAAACTGCCAAATGCCTGGACACCCATCCCCAAACATGAGTGCAGCAGGCCTTGGGAGGACCTTGCTGTTTAACAGCTCTGCAGGTAATGAAGCCAGAGTTGAGAACCATGTACTGAAACCATCTTAGTGAATTCAGTTTTCTGCCAAGACTCTGACTGATGACTGCTCACTGAACCTTACCTATTGTAACTATTACTACAGTTACTGCCACCGGACACCATGTCCTTGTCTTCTGTGCCAATATCAATCATTCTTTCCAGTTTACAGATGAGGATACTTTTAGACAGTGGTTAAGTAATTTTCACACGATTTCTAAAGAACAGAGTTAGAATTCAATTTATTTGGCTCAAAAACTTTTTATATTCTTTATACTGTAATATACTGCCAAGGTCAAAGTCTCTCAAACTTCAATGTGCATATGAAAGACCTGGGGATCTTTTTCAAATGCTGTTTTGATTCAGCAGTTCTGAGTCATGAGTGTGCAGGTCTAACAACCTCCCAGGTGATTCCAGCGCTACAATTACTTTACTTTGAGTATAGAGGGCATAAACAACTATTTCCTGTTCTCCTCTTTCTTTAAACCTTTAGAAATTCCTCACCTACCCATTTTTACCTGATGACCTTGCTTCTTACTGAAAAGACCATCAGGAATCTGCCACTGTTCACACTATCCAATCCACCCACTTACCCATGTCTTCACCTGCCTCCCACTATAACCACAGATGGAATATTTGTGCTCACATTCCCAACTATTCCATCCCGTGCGCCAGATCCCATCTGCTCTTGCTCACCTGAGGGTGTTTCTTTATGAATATTTTCTTCTATTCTGCATCGTTATTTTCTCTTTGCTGAATTGTTTCCATCAACATGCAGGCATTATTCTTTTTCATTTCATCTTAAAAGACAAGAAATTAATTTGATTGCATCTGCCCCCAAGAAATTCCACTCCAATTTTTGTCCTTCTTGGCAAAATATATAATAATGCCTTTTGTCTCCAATTGCGTTCTAAGTCCATTCAACTTTTACCAGCTCTAATCGAGGTCATTAATGAGATTCACATAGCTAAAACCAGGGTCAAATTCAGTCTCCACCTCACCGTTCATCAGTATTTGGTACATTTATTAACTCCTTTCTCCATGTTGTGGTTTCTTCACCTGGGTCTTTAGAACATCATGCTCTTGATTTTTCTTCAACCTCACCAACACTCAATCTCCTACTCTGGCCTGTCCTCTTATCACTAAACCTTTAGTTTTTACCAAGCTCCAGGCTCAAACTTTGTTTCTCCCATCTACATTGACTTTTTTGATGATGTCCACCAGCAGCATGACTTTAAATATCATATATATGCCCAAATATCAGATCCTTTGCCTGAAACTAGGGCTTATAAATCCAACTGCCTATGCAACATCTATACTGAGATAACTAATAGACATTTCAAACAATGTATATTCAAGACTTAACATCTAATAGTCTTCCTAAAATTGATTTCCCCCACACTTTCCTCCATCTCCGTTAATATATTTCTGTCTTTCTAATCGTCAGGTCAAAAACTTGAAGTCATGCTTACCTCACATCTAATCTAATATGCTACCCTATTGACTCTCCAAAGTATGCCAATAATCCCTCACTTCACTTAATACCACCTCTACTGCTACATCCCTTTTCTGAGCCTTTTCTGGGATTATTAGTCTCCGAAGCAACTCCTTTATTCTGCACTTGCTACCCAGTATTCACAATCTCTTCCAATAAATCATCCTTTAAAAATGCGAGTCAGATGTTGCGGCTTCATCGCTCTGAATCCTGTGAGAAACATTTCATTTCACTCCAGAGTACTAGCCAAAATCCTCCCATCAATCAGAGGGTTAAGTCACCTCCCTTCTGCTCACCCCAACCTTACTTCTCTGAATGTTTGTCCTGCTACTTTCCTGTTCTGCTACTGCTGTTCACTGCTGTATTGATTTCCTTAACTCTCTTGAACTTCACCAGCAGGCTCTTGCCTATGCACTTTCTTTTCCTGTATCTTCATGGATAGTTCTCAGCTCCTTAAACCTTTGTTCAGATGTCACCTTGCTCTATCACCCTATTGCAAGTATCCTCCACCTAGTGCCTCTCTCTGGATTTCCTGATTTCTAGTACTCTGTTCAATTTTAATATCTTCTTTATATTATGCAGTCTTCTTATACTTATACTTGTTATTTATTGGCTGGAATATAAATTCTCAGGATGACAGGTATTAGTGTCCTTTGCATCCATAAGATTTTTTAAGTGCCTAAAAAAGTTTCCAGCATATAATGACACTCAAAATGTTTTATTGAAAAATGAATGAAAAGAAAAAGAAAGAACAGTTTTTGGTTATAATTTTTGAATGGCAGATAAAAGAATAAATTTTTTGTTAGACAAGAACCAAGGGTTAAAAAAATAAAGATAAAATTTCAATCTCTTTTGAGACTTACTTAGCTATTTAGGTCCTAAGAAATTACTTCTGGTTAGTCAGGAGTGAAATTCATTGATATGTGAGATAAATGCTCTTCCCTATGCTTTGGACTAGCCCAAAATATCTCAGTCAGTATGAACAACTATTTCCTATTTTTTGTGTTCAACAGCATTTCCCAACATTTTGTAGTATGAAAAAATGTCTCACAGCATGGAATTTGGGCTGACAGAATGTATAAGGGAGAATCTAGAGGATCTAGGGTAATTTTTAGTATTTCACTGCACAGAGCCCGCCGGGTAATGTTCTCAAGAAGAATCAATAATTGGAGGCCAACTAAATAGCATTGTTCTCCTCAAACATGAACCTGGTTACTTTATCAGAAAAACAGATGTTTATTGCTTTCAGGCAGAAAATAATAAGTCAGGCAGGATTACAAGCCCCCTTTCCATCTTGAAAGCATTTTTGTTAGCTTCTTCATCCTTAGAGAAAATTACCAAATCAAACCTTGAAAGGTAGGTGATTAGTGGGCGTCACACTTGGCATCTCATTTCTTCTTCCTGGCTGGGGATAGGGAGATGCTCTTGACCTCCCACTTAGGGAAAAACACATTTTTGACAGCAGAGCTGTCTCAGGGCTTTTTCTTGGAGCAGAGAAACCATGTAACTATATGCTAATGTAGAAAACCAAAAGAACCTGGCACGAGGCACTCAGGATGGCTCTGATCATGGTTTACAATGATTCAATAGCTGGCATTTATTGTAAGAGGGGGAAGGATCTCATATCCTTGTGCCAAAGGTAATTTGCAGCAGACCAAAGAGTCACCTAGAAACCTCTTCACCCTTTTTGATTATCCAAAGTTTTCAAGGATCAATTTTTACAACTCCCAGGAAAATTCGGGAAAGAATAATGACAGTTACATATATGATTGGAGTCTCTGAAAGTCTAAATCCCAAGCACTTGATAAAGTTCTCCAAACATAAGAGGATACGTTTGAGTGTTTTTTTTCAACTATTATACTAATGATTTAAACAAAACATGAGGTGTCCATGTGGGAGAAAGGAGGTGTAAAGTCTTGTGAGCCTTTTGAAGTGGAGGAAAGCCAGGGCCAAAGGAGTCTTTACTTACACTGAGGTGCATGCATTGGAAAAAGTTGAGAGGAAATCCAAGTATTGCTTGCAGATCTGATCAATATGTGATTTTTTTTTCATATGATACCATTATATAACGTCTATAAGAATCTTTTAGCCTATTATCAGAATTGCTTCTAAGTCAACCAACAATACTAAAATATGCCATCTGGACACACGAGCTGTACTTTGTTAGCAGACTGAGGAGACTCATCCAGTGTTCCCTTTGTATGTTCTGTTTAATCCTCTGTTATTTCATATGGAATGGTCTCGCTTTCCCACAGCGTGAGTGAGACTATCTGAAGATGGTGGGAATGCATGGATTTGCAGATAAGCTAGCTGGGTTTGGCTCCCAGATTTGTGCTTAGTGGCTGAAGGGGAAAGAAACCATAAGAAAGTAGAAATCTTTTCTTAGCCATCACTTGGTTCCTGGCTGAGAGCCCTATAACAAAAGATACACGAACAAGAGAAAAACATGCAGATTTAACATAAGTTGCAGCCTTCATAAAGAAATGAAGTCCTAAAGAAATGGTTTTACCTGTTTATTTGAATGCTTAATTTCAAGGAGTGCATAGTCTTGGAAAAGTACCGTGAGACAAAGGATGTGTGATGTAGTGGTAATAAACTAGGGGTGGGGGTTTAGGAAGTCCTGTTTTTTCTGATTCTTCTGTGTCTTCAGAGTTAAAGACAGAAGGATGCTCCTTTCCTCTGGGTGTAGGGTAGGCACCTCTGGAGTGAAGTTTTATGACCTACTTCGGGGAAAAAGGGTGAGGTGTAGGTGAACGTGTCCTTCCTTTTGTTGATTTTTCAAATGTTAAGGTGCCCTGTTTGTGCAGCATGTCTTAAACCCTATCATTAGCTGTAAGTAAAGTGCCAGTCACCCAGCATCTCAGAGTCTTGGTTTCTTCATTCTATCTGAAAAATGAGAAAGCAATCAAAATAATACCTCTAGCACAGGATGAATGTAAGGACAGTATTGAAGATGATTTATAAATTAAATGTTCTACAAATATTAGTTTCCCAAGTGACTCTGGCGCATAGTGTAAGTCAATTATTTATAGTTGTTCACCTGGTTTTCTTTGTCTTTGCTCAACCCTCTCAGTTGTTTTATCCTAAGAAATTGGGTTATCCGCTGGGGCAGAGAGAGGAGAAAATTAGATTTGCTTTTCTGTAGTACAGCCTTTGTGTTTCCCTTTCTTCTGCTTATCTAAATATTTTACATTCATGGGATGATCCTCCATTTTTCAAAATCTTCAAAATAAACTCATGAAATTCATGAAGTTCATCTTTAATGTAATATCTTCAGTTTGGGGCATCTGACATGCAGATTAGTCCAGAGTTTAACAGAAGCATTAGAATTTCAGTCTCCTCCAAACTCACTCTAGCCGTGCAAAGAAGTGATACCTACCAATAGTGTGGAGAAGCATGTTTGGTTGTTTTCCTCTGTAGATGTTCATTTCCATAGAAGTTGTAATGTGTGATAGAATATTTCCATGGTCAATACTTTGAACTTCAACTATATATACTTTGTTTATTTATTTAACTATTTATGATTCTAAGTTCATGCTATTAATGACCAGATACTATTTTCCAGCAATGGGAGGGATGATATTGGCAGAAAAGAAGTTAGAAAAGTTTTTAGAACCTAAAGTGGTGCTTTTCAGGAAGAATAAACTCTTTTACAACAAGATATTTCCAATATTGTAAGGGACAAATATAAGTAGGGAAATGATGTTAAAATAGACAAGGAAACAAATTAAATTACTTTTCCAGGAACTAATACCATAGAACCAACCATAGATTGCCTAGATCAAAGATGGGAAATAAGTCAGAAAGTTGCACAGGAAGAAAGCTTAACAAATAGAAGATAGGCAGGTTGGGTAGAAGACCAAGATTTCCCTCTTTTCAACAAATATATCAGAGTCTCACATATTTTTAATATCCTTTTCTTGTTTCTGACTTAGTGCTGATTCTTTTAACAAAGGACAGTGGCTTTTCCAAAATTATACTATACTGAAGTTTTCTTTAAAAATTAGTCTAGAGAACATATTGACAACTATAACTATTATTAGTAATAAGGAATGTAGCAAGTGCTTATGTAAAATTTTTCTCCTTGAACAGTTGTGTGTCAGCCAGAAACTGCAATAATTTGTGTGATATTTCTGTCATCTTCAATAAAATGTAAAGGACATGATTTTAAAGAATGGAAATTCACTAGAGGAAGCAAGTCAGGAGTAGAATGTTAGCAATCTGTAAAGGAATTCTAATGGTTTGTCTTTATTGAATTGTATCTCAGGGAACAACAGAATATTTTATGTAATCTTCACACTGAAAGCAGGATACAGTTGATATTAACCATTTTCCTTATAGTGGAAGAAACTTGATTGATAATGTTCTACCTAAATGTCTGGAAGCCCATAACTTTACCTAGTTTTCCTACCTTCACTTTTACCATGTGATAGGTTCTCTCTTTATAAAAAGAGAAGTGTAAAAAGGAAGAATAAAGCAGCTTTTTATTTTTTTGTTGTTACATTTGGGTCTTTTTCAGTCCCCTTTTGATTTTACTTCTATCTTTGTTATTTTCTTCTATTTTTTTATTTTTTTACCCAGTTTGGAGAAAATATCAAAGAAAATTATATAGGGTACATTTTTCTATAGTCATGAATAATAGAATGTTTCTTGGACTTTCTAAATCAGCAAATAAAATCACACTTTTTTAGGGAAATTAATATTACCAGTGTTGACTAATGGGAATATAGAAAGCCTAAATATACTAATAAATATGACCAAAATGGAAATTTAAAATAAAATCATCCAAAATTACTGCTGTGTAGACTTACAAATAAAGTCTTTATATCCACAGAGGCTAGATAATTAAAATATATATATGTAATATCTCAAAATATTGAGAAAAAGTGAAGGTCTGATATTTAAACTTGACTAACTCATAAAAGCAAACTTTATGCAAATATTACAGAAGAACATAGATGCTATTGTTCAAAGCAAACAGCAATATAGAATTTTAAAACATTTTAAAACCAACTTTCTTGGGGACACCCAAGTTAGGAAAAAAAAATCAGTGTATTTTGAAAATTTGATTCTATGGAGTTCATTTTGTAGCTGGTTTTTGTGGAGCTTGGGGTTGCTCTTATGAACAAGACAATGTGAAGCAGATGGTCCTGGATCACAGTTCCAGCCTCTATAGTAGAGAATTGAAAAAAAAATGTGATTTTAACAGGAAAACTAATTGCCAATGGATTCTTAGGTTATATTGATCCAGTCCACAAAAGGAAGCAGAAGCATAGTTTGTCTCAGAAGTCAACAAAACTTAATGGTGAGTGACCTCTGGTACAATGATTGTTCAGTTTTCAGTTGTTAACCCTGGGAAGTTTTCATCTGTGATGCTTCCCAGTAGGTAGAAGTCTTGGTGGTCATTCAACAGCTGCATAAACTGTGGCCTAAGCTTCTCTTCACATGGCTTTTTTAAAAATGAATGATGCATCTGCCCACTTGTCAGATGATGAGATTAAAAACTGACATGATTTTAGCTTCATACTATTGTTGGGAACCATTTTTCTCTTTCTCTAATCTCTTAACTCAGTATTAAACAAAATGAAACCACAGAAGTTGAAGTATAGGGCTGGTCAGTACTTTTAATTGGTAAATATGCTCTGAGCAAAGTATGACAGGCTTCTAAACTCAAATTTGTCATTAAAATCTTAAGGAGTATAACTGCTCAGTAAAATAGACTTTGGAATCCTGAGAAATATTCCAATTCAAGTTAAGAACAGTAGAAGCATGATAGATATAA
Organism: Glaucomys volans; assembly: GCA_020662805.1. Taxonomy (NCBI): domain Eukaryota; kingdom Metazoa; phylum Chordata; class Mammalia; order Rodentia; family Sciuridae; genus Glaucomys; species Glaucomys volans. Next base: position 58,551 of record JAJEJO010004695.1, on the reverse strand, counting down.
ATTTTTTAAAACATTATTTCTGAAATGCTAATACAATACAACAAAATAAGAAATTTAGTGGGTAAATGTTAAAAAAAAAGAGGAGGAAACATTTTAACATGGAGATTGTGATTTCCTCCTTCAAAATGCAAAAGATTTAAAACCCTATTGAATTTAAAGGACTGTAAGTGAACATAATTACAACATATAACTTCTATAAAGGGTTATAAAGTAAAATTCAAAACTTAAAACTCCTTTTCTGACCCTCAGATTGATCATTTTTTAAAAGAAGGAAAGGTAAAAATAAAATTTTGACTCAGTAAGGACATTTGTTTAAATAATTTCATGATGTGACTTTTCTGGTTTCCATACACCTGCTTGGTGGACTCCATCAAATCATGGATTTGTTTGCCAAGTTCATCATTCCACTCTTTAATTTATTAAAAATCTCTCTCTTCGAGCTAAGAATAAGTACTTCTTCCACTTTTCAGTTTCATCACCAGCACTAGAAATGCTTTATTTCTCCCACAAGAACCATTTTTCACAAATATACTGTTTTTATCACTTAAGAGCAGCTACTGCCTGTGAGTGAGGAGGGTAAGAGGGGGATGGCGGCAAGTGCCACGTGACGGGAGCTGTCTGGCTTCCTGCAGTGGCAGCATGACCAGTTCCGCTCCTGAGGCTTTTAGTGTATGCCATTCAAGTTCATGCCACCACAAAACTACTGATTTCTCAGTGGCATGAACCTTGTGGTTGTGTCCAAAGAATACTAAGTGCTAATAATAGTACTTTACTGTGGTCCTGAATGCCAAGTCTACTAAACTTCAGATAAATACAGCAATATTCGTCATCACCGTGAAGATTAATTTCTTTGTTTTTAAAAGAGCCCCAAAATACATTACTCCAGATCACCTTAAGAGAACACTCATTTAGCTAAAAATATCCCCAGAATATGTAGCTGATTGGGACCAGTTAAAAATGTGTACAGTATCTGAAATCTGTGAGAGATTGCATACTCAAATGATGCATTCAGCAATGAATAATGTATGGGCATCTTCAAAATAATATGTGGCACATTATAGATCACCTAACATTCAATAATTTATCTGCTTATTGCCCTTACATCATAAGGGTTATGAGTCCCATTTAACACATAAGGAAGCATAGACACTAGGATGTTAACTGGCTTTTCCAAGGCCTCATGGGACATTATTCAGATTGACAATTAGAGGTAAAAGATTCTTAGCATCAAGCCATTTTCTCCTTGAATTTCGTTTTTCCATAATTAGAAATTTTTCTTGTTCTAAGTGTTTGAATACTTGACCTGCTAATAAAGAGTAAAATAAATTTAAAACAAAACAATACATACAGGAATGTAGAAAATCAGTTTCAGTCTAAGTGATTTGGAAAGAGAATCTTCCTTATTCTTGGAAATCTTAACAGATCCAAAACACTGAAATGACCCTCAAGTTCTCATTTAAGACCATCTTCTTAGGAATCTTCATCTTTAACAGTTATCTCCAAGTGATCATAAGGCAATTATGCCCCAAACCATACTTCGAGAGATATTGCAGGTTAGCATAGTGGTTAAGAGGTCTATCTTTTCTTATCAGGTGGATGTAGATTGAAAGTATCATGCTTTAATTGGATTCCCTTGGAAGCAGACCGTGAGTTGGCGTTGAGTGCAGTTTATTTTGGAAGTCATTCCACAGAGCAAGGAATGAAGTCAATAGAAGATGTTGATAATCAGCCTATCATTGAGAACAATTAGTTCTTAAACCCATTGATGACCTCTGAATGACAGCCATGCCTCAAAGTTGTTTTGCTTAATGGTGAGATAGTTAGGGCATGTATTTACTAATTTCTCTTTGTCATTTGTTGAGACTGTTCACAGAGTTTCAATGCCCTGTTCATTCATTCTGTCCTAGGTGGGCTTGAAATGTTCTTTAAAAGAATTTGTTTTATTTGTTCTTTTCAGTTATACCTGACAGTAGAATGTGTTTTGACCTATCATAGGTGCATGGAGTATAACTTCCCATTCTTGTGGTTGTACTTGGTGTGGAGTTACACTGGTTGTGTATTCATATATGAACATAGGAAAGTTTTATCCAATTCATTCTACTGTCTTTCCCATTCCCTCCTCTCTTCCTTCCATTCCCCCCTGTCCAAACTGGTGAACCTCCACTTCTCCCTCATTCCTGCCTATTGTGAGTCAGCATCCCCATATCAGAGAGAACATTTACCCTTTGGTTTTTGGGGATTGGCTTATTTCACTTAGCAAGATAGTCTCTAATTCCATCCATTTACTGGCAAATGCCATAATTTCATTCTTCCTTATGGCTAATATTCCATTGTGCATATGTACCACATTTTTTTATTCACTCATATATTGAAGGGCACCTAGGTACTTCCCATAGCTTAGCTATCATGAATTGAGCTACTGTGAAGATTGATGTGGCTGTGTCACTGTGGTATGCTGATTTTAAGTCCTTTATGTCTATGACAAGGAATGGGATAACTGGGTCAAATGGTGGTTCCATTCCAAGTTTTCTGAGGAATCTCCATATTGCTTTCCATAGTAGTTGAATCAATCTGAAGTCAAATCAGCAATGTATGAGTGTACCTTTTTCCCCATATCCTTGCCAACATTTATTGTTACTTGTATTCTTGATAATTGCCATTATGATTGGAGTGAGATGAAATCTCAGTGTAGTTTTAATTTGCGTTTCTCTACTTGCTAGAGTTGTTGGACATTTTGTCAAATATTTTTGACTGACCATATTTCTTCTGTGAAGTGATCGTTCAGTTTCTTAGCCCATTTATTGATTGGGTTATTTGGTTTTTTTGGTGTTACATTTTTTGAGTTTCTTTGTATGCTCTATCTGAGGTGCAGATGGCAAGGCTCTCTCTTCACATTTTTATTGTTTCCTTTCCTGTGAAGAAGCTTTTTAGTTTAATACCATCTCATTTATTGATCCTTGATTTTACTTCTTGTGTTTTAGTAGTCTTGTTGAGGAATTCAGTTCCTAAGATGCCATGATGGAGATTTGGGCCTACTTTTTCTTTGAGTAGGTGTGAAGTCTCTGGTCTGATGCCTAGGTATAGATACTCTTACCTTAATTCTTTATTTCTTGATCTCATGTTTTCTACCCATAAGGGATATAAAACATTTAATGGTTTTTGATTCAATATGTATCTCAAATCTTAAAGGACAATGCTCGAACAATGAATATTGTCTTATCCAATTTGGATTCTTAACTGAACCTATAAAAAGCCATTTCAATGTTCTATCAGGTTGGTCATTTCTAAGAGCGGCTGTTTATGGTAGATCAAGGAATCTTATGATTTCACACTTCCTGTGAATCCATTGAATTTAAGGAATGCTAATGTGGTAGATCATTCATTTTCTGAGCCTTTTGAATAGTTGTGCTACTGAAGCGATACGGGCAGGGAAGGTAAATCCTTACTCTTGTAGACTTGAATTTCTTCCTCCTCCATGATGAAAAACTGATAAAATCAACTTGTTACCAAGTGGCTAATTGGTCTCCTTATGAAATCTTGTGGTATTATGATTCAAAGTTAGTCTCTGCTGTCTTCATTAGCAGCAATAACATCCTTGATGAGAGCAAATCCATTCTTCTGATCCTGCACCTTTGTGGAATACTAGACTCGAGCTTTCAGCAGTGGGGTGGCTGGAGGTAATAACTAGGTCACATCCACTAGCTGAGCTACTTTCTTTACCTGTCCTGTTTAGTACCTCCTCTGGAGTAGTGCCACCTGATGGGTGGTGTTGTGGGATACGAAGTACTTTTAATTCACATCATTAGGTGTCCCCAGAATAACCTATCTCTGATCTTCTATATCCTTGACTAACTCAGGCCTTTCTCCACTGTCCAGGAGTCCATGTATCCTTATCTCAGATACTTCTCTCCACACATATTTGAGAATGTGTTTATGTTGTTAAAAATCTTCTACTTTGGAAGATTTCACCTCTTCCTTGGTCTTTCTATACAATATGAGTGAGGCTATAGTGTAGCAATAGTACATTTTCATCCTGTGCAAATGTATTAAACTGATCCATTCATGAAACATGCACATACAATCCTCCCTTTTCAGTCATAGGAAACCACTCCACCTCTCACAAAGTTGTGACTGAGAGATAATGCAGAAGGATTAGTGAATTGATACCATGAGGATCTGGACAGCCTTTTTTGTGTAACTTATATACTGAAGTCATAGATGGGCCCAATTTATAAGGGATGACTGCTATGCTCACACAATATTATGACATGGATTTGATAACTCTGAACTCTGATGGCAGATCACATTACGCATAGTAATTTAGTGTCCCATTTTTTCATGTGCTTATTCTTTCTTTGAAGCTCAGTAGCAGGCCAGGTGATTTTCATGTTTTTTTTTAATTGACCATCTTAACTTTTTAATGTAGAGCAATGATGCACATTTTTATGTAACAGATCTCTAGAACATTTTCATCTTTCAAAACCAAAACTCTATGCTTATTGAGCAGCAAATCATTTTTGTTTCTTCCTCCTATCTCCTGGCAACCATCATTCTGTTTTCTAAGATGACTACTTTAGATACCTCATGTAAGTGGAATCACACAGTATATGTTTTTTGTGTATGTGCATGGTTTAGTTCATTTAGCATAATTTTCTCTAGTTTCATTCATATTGTATTATGTGACAGTATTTCCTTTTTAAAGGGTATACAATATTTGTTTCAGTCAGCTTTTTCACTGCTGTGACTAAAGGATCTGACCAGAATAACTGTAGAG
>JAJEJO010004695.1:9359-53767 GCA_020662805.1 Glaucomys volans | reverse complement strand
GACTAAAGGATCTGACCAGAATAACTGTAGAGGAGGAAAAGTTTATTAGAGGAATCACAGTTTCAGAAGTCCTAGTCCATTAAAAGCCAGCCCATTCCTCGGGACTCAAAGTGAGGCTTGAACGTCATGGCAGGAGAATGTGGTGGAGGGAAGCACCTCACATCCTGGTGATCAGGAAACAGAGAGGGGGCTCCACTCACAAGATATATATACCGAAAGCCACGCCCCAATTCCCACCTCCTCCAGTCACACCCTATCACTTCAGTTACCACTCAGTTAATCCCTCTGAGAGGATTAAAATCATTGATTGTGTTAAGAATCTTACAACCCAATCATTTCTCCTCTGAACCTTCTTGCATTGTCTCACATGTGAGCTTTTGGGGGACACCTCACATCCAAACCATAACAATATTTCATTGCATATACATACCACATTTTCTTTATTCATCTGCAAGTGGATATTTAAGTTGCTTATACCTCTTGGGTATTGGGAATGAAGCTTAAATGAACATGGTATACAAATATCTCTTTAAGATTCTGCTTTCATTTTTTTTTTTGGATATGTACCCAGAAGTGAGACTGATAGGTCGTTTATGGTAATTTTATTAAAAAATTTTTGAGGAATCCCCATACTCTTTTCCTTAGAAGCTCTTCCCTTGTACATTCTCACCAACAGTGGAAAATGTTCCAACTTCTCCATGTCCTTACTCTTTTCTTTTTTTTGTTTGTATTTTAATATATAGTGGCCATTTAAAAGGATATAAGGTATTATCTGACTGAGATTTTGATTTGCATTTTATTGACTAGTGATGTTGAACATCTGTTTGTGTTTTGGCCATTTGCTTATCTTATTTGGAGAAACATACTCAAATCTTTACCCATTTTTTAAAATCAGGTTATTTTTTGTTGAGTTTTAGGATTTTTTTATGTATTTTGGATATTACCTCCTTATCACTACATGGCTTATAAATATTTTCTCTCATTCCATAGCTTGCTTTATCAATCTGTTGTTTTCTTTGTGGCACAGAAGTCTGATGTGGACCCATTTATCTATTCATGCTTTTATTGTTTGTGCTTTTGAGGTCACTTCCAAGAAATTATTGCTAAATCCAACATCATGCATTGCTTCACCCGTAGACTTTATGTCTTTAATCTGTATTGAGTTGTAAATGATATGAGTCCAGCTTCGTTCTTTCACTTGTGGATATCTAGTTTTCTGAACATTGTTGAAAAGACTATCCTTTTCCCATTATTTGGTACCTTGGTTGAAGATCATATGACCATATATCATATACATAAGTATTTATTTCCAGACTCTATTCTGTACTATTGGTCTCTATACACATTATTATGCCACTACATTTAATGCCTTTAATGCATTGTTGCACTCTCTTTGCTAGTACCGAATCTTTGTTGAGAAATTTGTTCATAAGAGATATCAGTATTTATTTATTTATTTATTTATTTATTTATTTTTATCTCATGCTATCTTACTCTGATTTTGGTATCAGGTTAATGCTGGCCCCATAAAATGAATTTGGAAATGTTCCTTCCTCTTTCATTTTTTGAAAAAGTTTGGAAAGGATTAGTTTTTATTTTTGTTTAAATTTTGAATAGAATTATCCAGTGAAGCCATCCCTACTGATTCAGTTTCCTTACTACATAAAGGTAGGTTCTGTCTTTTATAGATTCATGACTTAGTCATAGGAGGTTTTACATTTCTAGGAATTTATTTCTTCAGTGTTATCCAATTTGTTGGCATATAATTGTTCATAGAAGTCTCTTATGATTCCATCTTAGACTATTTTCTGATGCTATAGCTGAACAACCAGACGGTGATTTATAAAGGAAAGTTACTTTGTACAGTTCCAGAGGCAAGAAAGTCCAGCATCAAGTTACTGGATTCTGGTGAGGGCCTTCTTGCTGCATCGTAACCTGGCAGAGGACCTCACATGCCAATGAGAGCTGGCTTTATAGCAAAGCTAATCACCTCATCGAGGTCCCCCCTCCCAAACCTTCACAGTGGCAGTTAAATTTCAACATGAGTTCTGGAAGAAACATTAAAATTATAGCAGATCCATTTTATTTTTGTGGCCTCACTTCTAATGTCTCCTCTTTAGTTTCTGATTTTTTGTAATTTGAATCTTCTCTCTTTTTTTTTTAGGGCTTAAATTTTGTTGATCTTTTCAAAACACCAACTCTCAGCTCCACTGGATTTTTCTTTATTTTGTTTATTTCTGTTTTAAGTTTTTTTATATTTTTTTCTCCTGCTATCTCAAGGTTTAGCTTGCTCTCTTTCTCATTCCTTAGGTGTAAAGTTAAATTGTTGAATTAAGGTTTCATTCTATTTTAATGTATACTTTTGCTACCTTAAAATTTCTTTTTAGCATAGCTTTTGTTCCATAGTTTTGATTTGTGGTGTTTAAGCTTCCATATTTTCAAGATATTTTCTAGTTTCTCTTGTGATTTCTTATTGACCCATTTGACCCAAGAATAAGTTGCTTCATTTACATATACAGGTGAATTTTCCAGTTTTCTTTGTTCTATTGATATCTAGTTTTATTCCATTTTTGCGGGGGAGTGATATTGGAATGATTTCAACGTTCTTTAGTTTGTTAAGACTTGTTTTGTGTTCTGTAATGGGATCTATCCTGGAGAACACTTTATGTGTGCTTAAGGAGAATGTGTATTCTGTTGATTTTGTTTTTAGGCTTCTGTACGTATCTTTGGGGTCCAATTGGACCGTGTCGTAATGTTCAAGTTGTGGTTCCTTATTGATTTAATCTGATGTTGAGTATGACGACCTGTTATCATTTGGTCACCATTTGTATAGATTATCATCCTTCATACTTCAGCCTGTGAAGTGAGTCTCCTGCAGACTACATATACTTAGATCTCATTTTTGTATTTACTCAGCCATTTTGTGTCTTTTGCTTGCAGTTTAACTTACTTTTAAGGTAATTAGTGATAGAGAAGGACTATTTAATACTGAAGTTTTCTTAATGATTTTCTCTCTAAGTTATTTTATTCCCCCCCTTTTCTTTTCATTCCTCCTTTACATGTTTATTTATTCATTTATTCTGTGCTGACATACTTTGAAGCTGTTTTCATATTTGTGCATTTTCTATGGGTATTTCCTTTTTGGATACAATTGAACTTACAAAAAATCATGTAACTATAATAATGTATTTTAAACTTTTAACTTTAATTGAATGCGAGAACACTATATCTGTTATCTCCTATTTTATTTTATGGATGCTACAAATTACACATTTTTGGATTGTTTATCCATCAATATAGTTTTAAAGTTATAGTTATTTTTATGCTTTATGTTTGAAATTTTGTACTTCAATTAAAGTGATTTATGCACAACCATTAGAGTATTGTAGGATTCTGTATATGTCTTTATGTTTACCTTTATCAGAGATTTTTACATTTTCATATGCACCCATGTAGCTATCTAGAGTGCTTTCATTTCATCCTGAAGCATTCCCTTTAGCATTTATTTTAAGATGGGTCTGGCAGTGATGAGCTTCCTCAAGTTTCATTATCTAGAAAGGTCTTCATTTCAGTTTCATTTTTAAGGTACAGAATTGTGTTGGAGTGTCTGTGTGTGTGTGTGTGTGTGTGTGTGTGTGTGTTATAGTAGTAGCAGTAGTGGTAGTAGCAGATTATTTTTTTCTTTCAGCACTTTGAATATATTATTCTATTATCCCATTGTCTTCTAGTCCATAATTTTCCTTCTGAGAAACCCACTGATGGTTTTATGGATGCTCCTTTGTACACAGTGACTCACTTCTCTCTTGGTGTTTCTAAGATTTTGTTTGCTTTTGAATTTTGAAAGCTAGGTTATAATATATCTTGGCATGGAATCTTGGGTAATCCCAAGATTGTAGTCCTTTGAGCTCCATGAGTTTGGATATCCTTTTCTTTCCATTTATTTGGGAGGAAATCAATTATGATTTTTTTCAGACAAATTTTCTACCTCTTTATCTCTTCTCCTTCTTGGACTCCCATATACATATGTATGGTTCCACGTAATGTTTTACCATAAATCCCTGAGATTTTCTTCATTTTACCTCCTTTTTTGGGGGGGGTCCTCTGATTCAATAACATCAAGTGGTCTGTTATATAATTGTCTATTGTACTGTAGGTTCTCTGGTGCTGTGAAAAGCCACTTTGCTCATGAGCTATCCTTTGTTCTTCTTGGTCCCAGGCATTCAGTATACTCCTGTTCCCCATCAGTGTACCAAATCATGAGGCTTAAACAAATACCTTGGGCAGTCCCCTGAAAAACCAGAATGTTAGACAACTTCCACTCTTCTCTTTCCTTCCTTAAAGAGAAACTTCAAGTTGAACTTTTCCTGTGAATATGCCAAACTGTGTTGGTTTGGGGGTGGAGTGGGGTGGGTGGGTGACTAGTGTGTTAAATACAATGGTTCATGGTTTTATATTTGTCTAGTGTAGTGGGACTTCTTAACTGGTTTCTGAATTTCTCATAAGGGCTTTTTGGATGGTGTATTGCAAAATTTCTGACATGGGGGAATGTGTTATCTTGCTGATTTAACTTCCTAGGAGTCTTTTCTTTTTCTGTTTTAACAGTAAATAATTCTCCACCTTAAAAGGAATGGCCTTGTTATATAAACATAGGGTTCTGGATCATGACTCAATTTGATACTTGGGAGGACTTCTACAATTTGTTCTAATCGATTAAGAAGAATTCTAACAACATTGGATATACAAAATTATGTGACCCTAGTAACAGTGCCAAGTGCTTCAGAGGCAGGACACATTTGCATAGGCTGCCCTTTTCCTGGATATCATTCAAAATTGCCGGTTTTTCATATGACCCAACAAATGAGTTGAGCAATATTTCATTGTGACATATTGCTCTAAGTATTGCTCTTCTTTCTAAGTAGGAAGAGGCATAGTGTGATATTATTTTGGTGGTAATATCAACAAATGCTCCAAACTATCAGTTTCTAAAAGAAAAAAAATGAAAAGTCCCTGAATTTTGTAGAGAACATCTCTCATTCTCTGTCATGTATGTATTTTACCTGGTCATCAGAGTACTTAATACTTCCTGCTTACCAGTTTTAATTTCCATTATGTCATTACAGTAGAAGGTCAGCATGATATTCTGCAGTATGTCAAGATTATAAAGATCCCTTAAAACTCTTCCATGACTGAGAAACTTTAGCAGAATCATATGACAAGAACCCTACTTTTTTTGAAGTTTATTCTAAGTGAATACAAAGCATTTCGATCTTTTCTTGATGGGCATTGAAAGAAGGCATAGGCTATATCAATAGCTGTATGCCAAAATCCATAATGTATTTTAATCTGTTTTAAAGATGTTAAATTACGAATCAAGGGAGAGGATCCTTTATCAGTGAACTCTTCCCTCAGCCTTATATTCCATTCTTTGTGGTCTACTACACTTAGGCTCCAATTCCAGACATGTTTCTCCACTTCCTGCCAGTACAACATAACAGCCAAGTCCTGAAGCTTAATGAGTAACCCCTTTATTTGCATAGAAGGAGAAGTCAGATTTAATTGGGGCATACTGAGTCTTTATGATAGATATTAATCTCTAAACAATGATGGGAGAAAAATCAGGTCTTAAGATGATCAACACCATTTTGTAAGGAACTTTATAAGACCTCTGAACAGTGAATTACAAATTTCCCTAAAACCTGATGTCCTCGAACAACAAAAATTTGTTATTTCACAAGAAGAAAGTTAGGAATCTGAGAGCAGCTGAGTGGTTCTATCTGAGTTTTCCATGTTGCTACAGTTGAGATATTTTGGCTGGGGATGCATTATCTGAAAACTTACCTGGGACTGACTGGGTGAGCCAGTTCCAAGATTGCTCACTCTCCTGAATGCTGGCCAGAAACCAATTTCTCCCCACTATGACATCTGTAAAGGCTGACTGTATGTCATTGTAAGATGGCAGTAAGTTCTCCAGCGTATGTCACTGAAAAGAGAAAGCCATGGTGCCTTTTATGATCTAGTATTTAAAGTCATATACTTTCTTTTCTACCATATTCTATTGTAAGACGTTCGTTTAACCAGCCCCCACTTAAGAGGTAGGGCTTTAACCTCTACATTTTGCCCAGATGAATATAAAGTAACTTATGAATTTATTTTAAAGCCACCACATAGGATCTTGATTATATCAAATATATGTTTGAACAACGTGTAGCATTTTTCTAGTACATAACAAACATTCAGGGTGGGGGTTGTGGCTCAGTGGTAGGGTGCTTGCCTGGCATGTGTGAGGCACTGGGTTAGATTCTTAGCACCACATATAAATAAATAAAGGTCCATTGACAACTAAAAAATATTTTTAAAAAAGTTCAATTACTTCGTTGAAAGAATTAATGAAGAAATGAATTATCAGATAGATGCACTTATTTACTAAATAGGAAAATATCTAAATAAAAGTTCTAAATCACATGACTGAAGTTTTACACTATGTACTATATTGTTGATACATACAGTTGAACTTTCTAATATTAATTTACGTGTGTTATTTGACATATAATTGAAATATGCCCCTTCTTTCAAATACAAAACTCCTTATGAAGCTACCCTTTAACTTGTAAATTGTCATAGAATTCTTTTTCACATAGAAAAAACTATTAGATAAATCATAAAAACACGCAACCTTCACCCCAGTAGTAGGCTGAACTGCCTGTGTCACGTTAATTTATTTCTAATACCTTTTCTGGTGGTTTCTATAGCAGTGTTGTGAAATCACGTTGGTGGGTAATCTGACTTTCATTTCATTTTGAGTTGGCCTACTGTCGAGGCATCCACTGGACAAAACAAACAAAATCCTAAACAACCTACTTTGAAAATGTCCTGAGCTATGGTTTTGTCACTTCTTAAAAGTCAAATAAAATTTGTTTTCTAATTAGCAAATATTTGAATATGAAAAATGTTAAGAAAGTTATGGTTATTAGACCAAGGAACTGCTTTGTTAGAAGTTTCTGGGCAAGAAAAGAAACTGAGACAACTAGAAGACAATTGAGGAATTAGTTTCTAGTCTCCTAATGTATCAGAGGGTTGTGGAAAGGTCTTATTCTTTCCAACTCTGAGTAACTACTGAGTTGTGCCTAAGAGAGCTTTAATTCACTTTTGTTGCTAAAGTAAACTTATTCTAAAATTTTAATTTATTTTATTCTAAGATTTTAATTTATTTATTGTAGATCGTTAAGTGGTAATAGAGTCTATTTTCACTTTATATCTTTTTGGAAATGAGAACAAAAATCAGTATATTTCTGGAATCATCTAAAATTTAAAACAATTAAATGAGAGTTAGATATTTTTCTCAGGTAAACAGTCCTAAAGATGATTTGATCTGTTAATAGAATGAAAGCAGTGTCTAATGGCTTGAAACTTCAGAATTTTTTTAACATAATCTATATAGTTACTTGTATTCTTATGAACTATAAGATTTTTCTCTTATCACAATACATATGACATAATAATGTGTGTCTTTTCTTTGCCTTCATATACTTTAAGGGGGTACAGTACAGTGAAATGATATTCACATTCATTCATTCACTTTAATTTTGTGTTGGGGAATTTATTTGTTCAAAATAAACTTTTAGATCATGCCATAGAAGATATTTTTATTATCACATGATTTCCACTCTCAAATTTGTAAGTTAGGTTATATCATAATTGGAAATACATAATAATTAAATGATAAATTAAAACAATGCAAGTCGGGAGCAGTGATTCACATCTGAATCCCAGCAAATCAGGAGACTGAGGCATGAAAACCTTGTTTGAGGTCAGCCTTGGCAACTTAGCAAGGCTCTATAAAACTTACCAAGACTCTGTTTCAAAATAAAAAAATAAAAATGGCTGGGGATGTGGTTCAGAGGTTAAGCACCCCTGGGTTCAATCCTTAGTACCCCTCTTCCAAAACAGAGAAATCTAAAGCTGAATGTGTATAGTTGTTGAGTAATGACATAGAATATAAGATAGGCCCATGTTCTTCATGAATTAAAAGGAAAGACAATTTTGAAGGCCAAATGATTGAGAAAAGCCATCAAAGAAAAAGAGAAAGAACTGGCAACCACTAGCTGTACCTTGACTTATCGGTGAGACTTGATTAGGAAGGGAGAAGAATGTTTCCTGGTGAAACAGATGAATGAGGCAGCATCATGGGAGGGGGCTTCAGCACAGGTGTGAAGCCCTACACCTACATGAACTACATGAACATGTAAACCTAGCATGAAGAGAGAACAATATTCTCTTAATGACCTACTTTGGTTTCTGTATTTAAATTTGTCAAACCTCCTATTTCATGTTTATACTATTTAAATCCTTGTTAAACACTGTTCATGGTCATCAAAATAAGAGTACAGAATTATTCTGAGTAAAGAAGCTATTATGCCATCATTCAACACTCATGTACTGACTCCTAGGGGTTTTACAATCAGCTGAAAAAGGCTTGATCTGAATTATGCTTAGAAACTGAAGTGTTTTCTATATCTGCAAATCTAATTTAAAAATAGAGCTCTGAATTGCAAGACCATGTAAGCCTTTTCTATCACCCCTGAAGAAAGATATTTTAAATTATTGTATGAACCAGATGTGGTGGTGCTTTCCTGTAATCTCAGATACTTGGGAGGCTGAGACAGGAGGATTGCAAGTTTGAGGCCAGCCTGGGCAACTTAGTGAGACCCTGTCTCAAAATAAAAAAATAATAAGGACTGGGGATGTAGCTCAGTGCTGGAGCACCCTGGGTTCATTTTTGGTACTGAAAACAAAAATTATGAAAAGTTAATGCACTTATATTTTTAGAAACTCTTCTGGCATATCAATTTTAAGTCTTAATAGGCATATTTTCTAAAGATTTCATACACTCATGGTACCTTTAGGTCCAACTCTTCTAATTTGATGGGGAAAAATGACTTCTGAATCACAGGAAGATTTTCAGCATCAAGATTTAGGAGTATAGAATGCTCAGCAATGCTGTAATACAGTTCCAGATATTTGAAAAGGGGTGTACAAGGTGAGTTAGCATCCTCCTCAACTATATAGCACCAATTGGAACTAGAATTGTAAATAGACAAGGACCAGATGAATTGTGAGGCTGCGATGTCATTGTGTGGTTTAATGTATTCAGTGCCCATTGATAATAATCAACTCTCTGCCAGGCACAGTGTGGGCTGGTAGGGAGAAGATGGTGCTCAGGATGAGCACATGCATGGTCCTTTCTTGCTATTTGATGCGTGTGAGAGACTTGCAAGAACAACATTACCCAAAAGTGCCTCCTACTAAGAGACAAAGTCATCTTTTATTTACCTCCGAAGCCCTGGGAGACCATCTAGTCAAAAATAAGTCTTTTGTGCTCTATAGCAAAGAAAGTTTCTCATGAAAGTACAGCCAGTGTTCCATAGGTTCAACTCAGCAGAAAGCACTTTTTATATGGTTCTGGTTAACATATTAGAAATTTCAATTGTCTATCACAGTGTTAAATTATTTTTTAAATGAACTCTATTTGACAGTTATCCCCTGAGAAGATCAAATCAACCAATTACCTAACATATCAGGAAGAGTAAAAAGGACAAGATTTCTTTCTTTTTTGCTCTTTAAAGAAAACATTGTCCTTTCTTCTGTTTTCTGGCATGTCTTAGTTTTTAATTTATCATCTGATGCCATTTTAAGTAAAAATTAATTACAAATTTAAATTACCAATGTGAATGTACCATCCACCTTTAGTTTGTATAATACTAATTTTAATGGTAATAGAATACCATTTAGTTTGTATGGGGAAATCACCAAATTTATACATATATTTTGCAGCTTGTACATATATATGTATTTTGTTGTTATCAAAATAATGAAATACTGCACAAAATTAATTCAGATATTTTAATTTTACTTCTTGATGCATACTCTATATATTTGGCTTATTGACTAGTAAAAGACTAAATGGAAAAGGAATCCTAGTTTTCACTACCTAAGCCTTCTAGGTCACTTTTAGTGTAAGTCATTGGCTGATACAGGGAGGTAAATACAAAGAAGAATGCATATACAGTAGTCCCATTGTTATTAACATTTCTTAGATGGAATTGTTTTCCTTCTGTATTCAAAGCAAATACATTTTGCTTTTGCCTAGCATGTGTGAAGCCCTGGGTACAATCCCCAGTACCAAGAACAAAAACAACAAAATCAAAGTAAACTTTTTTCTTTTTTCTTTTCCCTTCCCTTCCCTTCCCTTCCCGTCCCTTCCCTTCCCTTCCCTTCCCTTCCCTTCCCTTCCCTTCCCTTCCCTTCCCCGCTTCCCTTCCCTTCCCTTTCCTTTCCTTCTTTCCTTTCCTCCTTTCCTTTCCTTTCCTTTCCTTTCCTTTCCTTTCCTTTCCTTTCCTCTTCTCTTCTCTTCTTCTCTTCTCTTCTCTTCTCTTCTCTTCTCTTCTCTTCTCTTCTCTCTCTCTCTCTCTTTCTCTTTCTATAACTAGGGATTGAACCCAGGGCACTTAACCACTGAGCCACATCCCTAGCCCTTTCTATTTTTTTGAGACAGGTTCTCACTGAATTTCTTAGTGCCTCACTAAATTGCTGAGGCTGAATTTGAATTTGCAATCCTCCTGCCTCAGCCTCCACAGTCAACTGGGATTATAGGTGTGGACCACTATATCCAGCAAAACATACTTTTCTAATGGAGAGCATTGCTTAGTCAGCTTTCTATCATCATAATGAAATGCGTGAGGCAACTAACTTATGAAAAGGAAAGGTTTATTTTGGGTCACAGTTTTGGAGGTTTCATTTCAAGATTGGGCAGCAGCCGCATTGATTTAGAGTTCTAATATTGGCAGCACATCATGCGAGAGCACATGGTAGAGCAAACTACTCACCTCATGAACCAGGAATCAGAGGGAGATGAGACTGGGGTCCCGGATGCCAGTGATCTAAGGACCTCACAGTAGGCTTCACTTTTTAAAGGTCTATAGGACCTCCCACTAAAACTACCCTGGGTACCAAATCCTTGTATAGGGACCTTTGGGGTCACGTATTCAAGCCATAGCAGTCGGCCTATCAGCACTCTTACTCAGTCATAGACATAAGAATCTTGAGTTTGGTGAACTTCCATACATTGAGGATCCACTGGAATCATGTACTTAATTGTGAACATTATAAATGGAGAGAGAGTCAACAGGGGCATCCATGCTGTTTCCTCATCTCACATAATTGCTCTGTGTGCCATTAGACTTCACTTACAAAAGTCAAATTCAAAGATAAAATTAAGAATGTCAGAACAATCATAGCAGTCAGGTGCAGTGTTGCACACCTGTAATCTTTGCTACTTGGGAGATTGAAGCAAGAGGATTGCAAGTTCAAGGCTTTCCAGGGCAACTAAGTGAGACGTGTCTCAAAATAAAATTTCAAAAAAAAGGTCTGGGGATGTTGCCCAGAGATAGTATGCTCCTGGGTTCAATCCCAAGTATGGCCAAAAAAAAAAAAAAAAAAAAAAAAAAAAGGTGGGGGATCGTGGGAGTGGGGGTTTATTAAAGCATTCAACTAAGAACAGGCTCTTCTGAGCTTAGTGCCCTATGACCTCATGTTGTGATGTGCAAACGTTGCATATCCATGAGCTTGTCCCTGATCACAGCTCTCCACAGTGTACTTGAACAGTCCTCTACAGTATAGTTGACAAAGGTGATTACTAGACCAATTTAAATGGAAAATTATATAAAACTTTCCCTAAAACCTAACCTTTGTTAGGTTCCTAAAACCAAATTGTTGCAAAGAACATATTTTAGTAAATAAACAATTCTTTTATGTGACATTTTAAAAAGTAATTACTTTGATTTAAATTCAATTGGCATGAAAGTGATGCATTGGTTAATTTTGTTTGTTTATAGATGTTTTGTTTCTAGGAGTTTTACCAAACTTTTGGATTGCAGCCAGACAAGAGCTATACTTGGGCTGACTCCCAGTTCTGAAGATTGTGGCCCCTAGCCCAAATTTCAAGGTCAAGGACTTGGGGCTGTTTGGCTGCTTGAAACTATTAGAATTGAGAAAAAAGAGACCCAGTGACCTCAGCATTGAAAAGAGAAATCTGAAAGTCCATTGATTTGTAGCACCTCATCTCCTCCTACTATGATATCTCACAAGGGGAATCCATTAGATTTTAGGACAGAAGGAAACTCATTGCATATAGAAGTTGATGTTTTTAAACTTCTAGTTAAATATGAATGAGATAAAACTTGGAAGTTAGGGGCAAAGGAAGGATTAAAAGATCTTGATTGACTAATGGGAATCTGGCCAAACAATTACATGGAGAATAAAAGTTGGTTATGAACTTGTATGTTGTGCACATGACCTTGGATCTAATGCCAGTCCCATGAGAGCCCTACCATCTTGTATTTCATAAGTTTGTCATAGAAATAACATTTCTTGAGTTATTTAGTTACTCTCTTTCATTTGGCCTAAGAATATTAGGCAAATGAGTAAAATATCCCCGATATCTCTGGAAGATGAGACATCTATCACAAGGTTATGTGAAAAGTGAGACCAAGATTCAGGTAGGTAAGAGAGGTAAGAGTGACCACACAGAAGGCACAGACGTTGGGTAAGGACAGGGCCAAGACAAAGTTGTGAGTTTCCTACCCTCCAAACTCATTTTCTCCATTCAAACACATTTTGGTCTGTACTTTAGGTGATTTTCTCTGTGGTCTTAAATGGATTTTTACAAGGTTTGTGGAGTCCCTGCATACTGTTACATATGTTTCAGTACTGCTGATGTTCAGTTTTGCATATGTTTTATTTTATTCCCCTAGTAGTCTTAAAACTAGGACAAGCATTATTTAAAGGGGAAAAGAGATTATTATTTCAGTTTAAGAGTCCCAATAGAATAAGGGAAACTTGGAAAGTGTAAAAGAGTTCTATATTCCTATTAAGTGTGACTCAAAAGCCACCCTTGGTTTTACACCATCTCTATCTATAATTTTATTTCTCCCAAGCATTTTTTTTTAAGACTTGCACAGCAGCTAATCCTCATAAAGGAAAAACCACACATGAAATTTAAACTCCAACACTTTTGCTAAAATTCCTGTAGGACAATATCTTTCCTTAGTCCTGACCACATTAAATTGACTACATGGAATAGAATTGGCCTTCTCCTTCCAGTGTTCACCTTTGGATAGAATCCAAGCATTAACTGAGAAATATAGAAAATCAGGTGTGATCAGATGTAGATTATCTGGAATATGCTTTTATGGTCTTTAGAAGTAACACTTCATAGAGGGAAAACATTATAGAGGAAACTGCTAATTACCTACATCTAATTTGTAACATATCTAATTCTAATAAATGTCAAGGTATGTAAGATGTATACATCTGTACTTGTAAAGCATTGCAGAGAAATCCTGTGAAGAGCCAGATTTTATGTTTGATTTTTGCAAAAGGGGTCAGATATTCACAGTTTCCTTATAGACATTTTTCCCCAAACCCTTTTTAGTAAATATTAGAAAAGAAAGACAAAAGCTTATGGACAAGAAAATATATATATATGTATATATATATCCTGCATGGCCCTTTTCTGTTTGAGTCATGAGA
Source organism: Glaucomys volans (assembly GCA_020662805.1). NCBI lineage: Eukaryota > Metazoa > Chordata > Mammalia > Rodentia > Sciuridae > Glaucomys > Glaucomys volans. Next base: position 40,180 of record JAJEJO010004695.1, on the reverse strand, counting down.
CCCTGAAATGCTTAAGTCTGAAAAGCATTAAGAACCATAGATTTTACATTCTCTTCCTTAAAGCCCTTAAGTACTTTGAAGCAGGCCAGAGACCCCCACCCAAAAGACCCTTGCCATAATTAAGCTTCTCCTCTTGTCAGATCAGCAGGATGTTTACAGATGTTATTGTGGTTGGTAGTTTCCTCTTCCCTGTAAATGACAGGTTTGCACACAAAGGTGTGATAGAGTCGAGTCTGCAAGCTTGTTGTATGAAAAAATATCCGTTTTCTTGGTTAAACAACAACAACAACCAAAAAAAACAAAAACAAACAAACAAAAAAAAACAACCTGTGAAACCTGTGTCTGGTCTAGAGGGTGGAAAGCACTTGTCATGCAAAACCTCCAAACCTCTCCTCCCACTGGATATAAAGTTCAAAAGGCAACCAAAATGAAGTAGGACAGAAGAGGCTGACACCCGAAGAATTTCCAAAACCTTTGTTCAGAGAAAGAATTCCTAGGCGAGGGTCACTTCTGAACCCTGCAGTCAATAAACCTGCTTCCTGAAAATTCCTCGGGTTTCCAGCCTCTTCTGTTCTACTTCACATCAGAAACCAGATTGAAGAACAAAGGAAAGGCCATGATGTAGACCTCCCAGCCCCATTCCAGCCAGATAAGTTTTTCCTTTGGTCAGTCTTATCTGAAAATATGCATGAATTTTGTCTGGACAAATAGTTCTACTACTAAAAAAATTCTGAAAACTACTGATATAATGGATTCTCTTGTAGGTAAAAAAAAAATTGAGATCAAAAAAGAGGATAATGACTTTTCATTATCATTTTGCTACTTGACATAGTATGATAGAGGAGTTTCAAAGCCTCAAGCATCCACTAGCAATAGTAGTTGGACTACATAAACTTGTAATGTAAAAAATGTTAAACTTTTCATGTATCATCTTTCTTCCTAATGCTCAATTTGCTTATTTTCTTTTTTGGGTATTAAGCCAGAGGCTGCCAATTGTCTAACCAATATCAAGTATTTCCCCTCTTTGTAATAACAGAACCCTGATTTTATTCTTGAATAAACACTTTCATGGATATCTCCTCCCTCCCCACTTTTTTCCTTTTAGAGGTCTAGAATGTGGCTTCCATAACTGAATCCCATAGTGATAGCAGGGACACACAAGGTGCTTTGGTTCCATATGACTTCTTGCACGTCGGACCTACTCTGTTATCTAGGAGGTGAATCTGTCTGTGTGTAAGTCACAAATAATCTGCACACACACCTTTCCAGAAAGCAACTGCTTTTTTCCCTTACACCCATTATGAATGAGAACCAATAAAGTCTCTCCTTGTATGAATCACAGACCTTTTAAGATAATCCAGTATTTTCAACAATGACTTGTAATTACTATTTCCTCTTCCACATAGCATTTATCAATGACATTCAACGTTTTTTGATGCATCACTGATCCATTTAGTAATATTCAGAATATCCAACAAAAGGTACATTGCCTGGAGAGATATTTTTTTTACAGAGGGTAGAATGTTTCTTTTCTCTTGGGATGTAACTTGCAGACAACCATCTAGTAAAACTTCTTGGTTTTAAGGTATAAGCTCCAGGAAAACAAAAGTACTTCTCTTAGAAACTGTTTTGGAAGTCTATCAAGTGTTCAGGGTGGTTAGTAAAACTGATGTCAGTGAGTATTTTTTAATGTCCATCTAATTTTGTGAATAGCTCGTGCTTTTAAAACTTGAAATATGCTATACACGGTGGCACTCGTCTATAATCCCAGTGGTTTGGGAGGCTGAGGTAGGAAGATTACAGGTTCAAAACCAGCCTCAGCAACTAGCGAGGTCCTAAGCAACTTAGTGAGACCCTGTCTCAAAATGTAAGAAAAAGGCCTAGTGACATGGTTCATATGCATATAGAAGCTCTTAAAAACATTGACTATGCAAATAAGTATAACATGTAGGTGGAATACTTTTGACTTTAGAATTATTTGGACATAGTATGTTTGAGCTAGATCTGTTTTGGAGATCGGTCAGTATAGTTTCATTTCTCTTTTACGTTAGTGGCTAGGACAAAAAGTACAACCTCAGTTTTCTGCTGACTTCATTGTTCTTTCTCTCAGCATACAGCATTTGCTTTTAATTGTAAGAAAGATAAATTAGGCTACACCAAGAGTAAATAAAGTAAAATATAAAACCAAGTAGGACTCTAGATTCCTAACTGGTTTCTGACCCTTAGGAGTCTTCTGGTATCAATAATCTTTATTGCCTCATTTCATTCTGTGTGCCTATTTTATTCCCCACAAGAAGGAAGTGATTGAAAGATCTTAGTTATTTCCCTTTAGTCTTTTCTGAATCTGTTTTCTGAGTGAACCTATCTTTTTCTGAAAGGATATACCTTTTTAGGTGGAGGGACAACTTCCAACAAAGTTCCAAGAATCATTTGGAGGATCAGTTTTCTGGTCACTAATTGGTGTCTAAGTAAGTTACCCAAGACAGGGCAAGAGTATAACATACTGTGCTTGGAAAGTAAGATAATAGGGACAATATCTGTTATGATTTGGGTATGAGGTGTTCCCCAAAGCTCCTATGTTAACATGGAGATGTTTGTAATGGAAATGATTAGGTTACGAGAGCTATAACTTAATCATTATAGGTTAAAATGATTACATATAATCATTATATATATATATATGGCTATATATAACCATATAATGGTTGTATATAATGATAATGAGCTATAACCTATAATTGTGAGCAGGCAGGGTATGACCAGAGTAAGGGTACATCTTCCCTGAGGACACTTCCTCTCTCCCTCTGCTTCCGGGCCACCATGAGGTGAACTGCCTTCCTCTGCCATGCCCATCAGCCATGATATCCTTTTGGGCCTACAGCAATGAAGGCAGCTTTCTAAGGATAGAGACCATTGAAACTTTGAGCCCCAAATAACTTTTTCCTCCTTTAAGTTATTCTTGTTGGGTATTTTGTTCACAGTGGAGCAAAGCTGACTAACACAATGTCTCTTTAGGACCAACAATTGATGAAATCTTTCTTGGTATCTCTCTTACCCAGCAGAATACCTGATTTCTACTTATAGCATGTTTCCATCATGAAAGTTGTGATTTTAAATCCCTTAAGTCAGTTCCCACACTCACTTCATCAATTCTGTAATATAGATGATTTTTTTAGTTAACGTTGTATGTGGAATTTACAAATAATGTTGTATTTGTCTCAAGAAGAAAAAAAGCAAACAAACAACAACAACAACAAAGACAAAGAAACCCCGCAATCCCTTTAATCCAAACCAACAATTGTTCTGTGTTCCACGTACGAAAAGATGAAGATTCACTCTTTGATATCTTTACAGGTCACCAAAAAATGTGCAGTATTTTCCTATGCACGAATTCATCTATGTTAGTAGGCTGCCTTGTGAGGGGAAGATTAAGGACACCAACTTACATGGAGCAGAGAGCTCAGATTGGAGCCACAGTGAGAAATAAAAATAGAAGAGGAGAAGGGGCCTTAATAATTTGCATGAGAAGTTTGAATCTTTTTCTCAGTAAAAGGGTGCTGTGGGAGATTTTTAACCATGGAGAAGCATCAGACTTTTTAACTACAACAATGCACAGGATGGGTGAGCAGTAGAGAGACTAGTTTGTTAATAATTTCTGTCGTGGGGACCAGCAGTCAATTCAGAATCTACAAAACACAGCTTCACTTATTCAGAAAATATTTACTAAGCACCTTATTTTGGTTAGACTCTGTTATGAGTCAAGAATACATTTATGTTTCTGCCTTTCATAATGTATATATACCACTGGAAAGAACTAAGGTGTATATGTGGGTAGGTGTGAGGGGGGCAGAGTATTTAATGTAGACAATAGAAAAGGCAATGAGGAAACAAATTTAGTACAAGAGATGTTTTCAGTACTAGACATCAGAGAAATGGGTATTAAAACCAGGAGATAGTATTAGTTTAACAAGATTAGAATGGGTTAGTAATCAAGGATGATAGCAAGAATGTGAAACAGTAGGAACCCTAGTCATTGCCTGAGTGTATAACTTTCAAGAAAAATTTGACAATGTCTAACAAAGTTGAAAGTCTACATTCTTTAACCAAAGCAAAAACTACCTATACACCTCTCAATAATAAAATAGAAAAATAAAGTACTAATCAGTAATGAAAATTAGTGGATTGGAGATATAGTTATCGATGTGGGTGACTCATTCAAATAATGTTGAATAAAAAAACAAATTATAGAAAATATGCAAAATATTTTATATAATATGTACAATCATTCAAATCAATCATATGTATTAATTTCATACAAAAATGTTTAAGAATAAAATACATCTGATTGAGGAAATAGATTACTTCTAGAGAAGATGAGATCAAGGGTAGTGGAGAGTAACTTCAAATTTATGGGTCTTTTATGCAAGCCAATGAGCCATGAAAGTTCACTGTGTCATTCTTTATATTTTCCTAAATAATTTCTAAAAACCTCCTTCGTAATATGACATACACAATGAGGACCTAGGACCTACTCCAATATTCCTTATAGTGAGAGGCTGGCTGATAGCATACTATTTTTCAAGAAATTTCTTGCCTGCATGACAAATCTCCCTGATATATTTTTTAAAAAGTGTTTTTTACTGAGTGTTCTGAAACTTCCAGGGAATTGTTACAGTTACCAAGAACTACCACCATGGAATGTGCTGATGCTTTAAAGTAAGCAAGATTATATTTGGGTAGAAGGAAGACCGGTAGAATAGAGTAAGGAAAACAGAGGGCAAGAGGAACTACTGGAGACTGACATGGAGGAAATTAGATTACCCCACCACTATATGTAACAATAATGCACTAAAAAAAACATTTAAGATATTGTATTCGGGAAGTGTCTTAGAAATGGTTTCCTTCTTGACTACATCTGTATAATCAAGAATCCCTAGGAAGAGCTTTGCCTTTGATGATGCAAACTAAGATTCTGCCTTTGGACTGGCAAAGATATTGCTAAATCTATTTAAGGACTTAACATCAGCCCAGTCTTCCATTTCCTGATTCAATGATGATGGATGGGTCTGAGGCTACCCTGGAGTTTTTCATAGCCCCTGGAGATGGGGCTTACACCATCAAGCATGCTCTCCCCTGACCCACTCCAATAAAAAATCAATACAAAATCCAATACTGAACTCTACTCTAGGTGGCCCTGGTTGTCTTTTCAGGCTGCCACCCTCTCCCTTCGATCCTGTTGTCTTCGGAGTGGGATTTCCCTCCAAGAGCAGCGTCAGATTTCTCATTAGTTTGTGAAGGAGTTGCTGGAGTAACTGTTCTTAGCTGAAATTCCCAACACTGGGTGAGTCATGCTGAAGATCACGCTGAAGCCAATCTGAGCTGCTTTCGCATGTTTATGGCCACAGAAAAGTCAAGAGCTTAAGATTTGGAGTCTGACCATTTAAATGCTTTCACTGGACTTTTGGATACTTGATCACTTGAGGGTTTATTGGAGTGTTCTCTTTTAATTATAAATTCACTCAAGAATTTTGACTGAAAACAGGAGCCTGGGGTTATAATATAATCAGACTTTCTGTGTTTTTCTGGGAGGGAGACAAGTCAGGGATGTTAGAACCACTCAATGAGCACTAAATAAATCATGTCCCCCACTCTAGTGCAGAGGGATTCAGCACTTCCTTTGTTAGGCCCAGATGATGGGCCTCTATAAAATTCTTAGCAGGCACTTAGGTCCCAGCAGGAGCTCTGCTGGGATGAAATCATGGAGTGCTTGAGGATAGCACCCCTCTCCCCATCCCCATGGCAACTGTCAACCTCACAAGAACAGAAGAGATTTCTTGGGTTTGTGATTCCTCTGGGAATGCCCTCTGGGATGGAAATGCCTTATTATATTTCAAAGATTCAAGGACTGAGACTCAAGGGAGAAAATTTGCTCTTCTGTTGTCCTGATGTAGGAAGGAGCCATTTTCTCCTTATTGAAAGACAAACCTTGACTAATTGGTGGAAGTTATAAGTTGGCATATTTTGCTCAAAATAATAGACTTTGCCTTACATCTTAAAGTGCTGCTTGTAATGAGGTGGCCCTTCTTGGAAAATCAAACATTCTCTGACATTTTAATAGTTCAAGCAGGAGACAGACATCTATTAATCAAAGAGAAAATTGAAAAAAAAATAATTGAGTGAGATCCCTGGTAACACTAGGTTATGTCTGTATTCCCCTACAAAGTTTGAGTTGCATCTACTAGGATTCAGGACTTAGGGTAGAATCCACTTACACAGACCAGGCTCCAGAAGGAATATGCTGGATAGAGTGAAAATTTAGAGGATGGAAAGCAGCATAGGGTGGATGGAACGCAGGGGATACAGGAGAGGAAGGGTTGTGTGGACTGTTTTGGTCTTTGCTGATAGGAGGCTGAGTAATTGCAGACTAGTTATTTGAGCAATCAAGATTTCCTCATATTGTGTGAGTGGAGGGAACTGGGCCAAATGTTTTCGAACATCCCTTTCTCCTCTCAGATTGAGGGAAATGAGCTGCAAAACCATATCACAAAGGGACACTCAGCATTACTAGTTTGTGAAGATCAGCTTCAACTAAAAAGGGTCTAAGGTGGATGTTCATGGTGAAGTCATGTATTTCCATTCAAAAATAGAATAGTCAGACACAGTGGCATATACCTGTAATCCCAGCTACTCAAGAGGCTCAGGCAGGAGGATCACAAGTTTGAGGCCAGCATAGGCAATTTAGCAAAGACCCTGTCTCAAAATAAAACATAAAGGACTGGGGATGTATCTCAGTAGTAGAGTACCCCTAAGAAGGAGGGAAGGAGGGAGGGAGGGAGGGAGGGAGGGATGAAAAAAAGGATAGAAAAGGAAAGGAAAAAAGAGACAACTTGAAACCTTTGACTCCTTCAATGTGGATTTTCCAAACAAAAGGAAAGATGAAAAGTGCCAACCGGGTGCAATGATGCATACTTGTAATCCCAGTGGCTCAGAGGCCTGGAGGCTGAAGCAGGAGAATCATGAGTTCAAAGCCAGCCTCAGCAACTTAGGAAGGCTCTAAGCAACTCAGTGAGAGTCTGTTTCTCTCTAAATAAAATACAAAACATGGCTGGGGATGTGGCTCAGTGGTTAAGTGTCCCTGGGTTCAATTCCTGGTAGCAATAAAAAAAAAAAAAATAAGATGCCAGTTCACACGGTCTTCTATAATCCTTTTCTTTGTATTCTTGACAGCAATCTACTAATTTGGGGGGAAAGGTAAGGTACAGGTAGATGAATAACTCAGTTAATGAAACTCTTCCCCACCTTTATTAATATACACAGTAGACCAGGATGTGGGATTCTAAGAACAAATAATCCTGCGGTTACAAGCCCGATGATGTCTTCACAGTCCATGTTAACAACACAGAACTAGAAAACTGCTGATAGCAGGTAAGGAGGGTCAGGACACCTGGTGTGCTAGCAGGTGATTAAACCCACCTTCACAAGGGAGAGAAAAGTACCTCTCATGCTTTCTCCAGAGAGAAAGGACTCTCTGAGTTCCTAGTCCAAAGACCTAGCTGAGGTCTGCTCATCAAGTTTTATAACCTCTTGAAAAAGGAGCTTTATTAAAAATAAAATTTTTTACCAGTGCCACAATTTTCAGTATCAAACCATCCCAGTCCTCTAAGTTCAGAAGGGGTCACATTTGGGTCACATGGGATAAGTGTGAGTTTGACTTTATTTCACATCATGAAAACCTGTGATAAGAAACCAAAGATGAAATGTATGAAGCATATTTGATGAATGCAAGTTTTATATTTCTAGTACTCTCAATATATTTTGTCTTTATTGAACTTAATACCATATGTGATATCTAGAACGGGAAATTGAGCCAACTCAGCACTGTCATTTATGTTTTATAATTAGGAATGGTGTGTAATATATGGCCATTTGTGCTTTTAAGAGCCTATTTTTGAGCCAAATAAAACCCTCAATTAGTACAGATTTGAGTGAAGTCAGCAGCTTGTGAGTTAAGGAAGAAGGGCTCAATGTCAAATGCCATTTCTTAATTTAACAAACATGAAATGTTTCTCCCCTGCAGTGGTAATCTCTGGGATTTCCTGGTACTTATATTTCACCTCAAAGAATTCCCACACTCCCTATACAAATCAGCATTACCTTTAGTATTTCCAATATGATCGGCCTTCTCTTTGGGCATAGTTTTAGAAATCTGTTTCTTCCAACATATGCATCTTTGAAGTAATGAGGAAAGAGTTGTAAATCACTAAACAGCAAACACGTAGTTTGTCATTTGCAATAGTTTATTAGAGCAAGTTCTGTAGGAAAATTTCTAAACAAAAAATGTAGCCAAGAACACAAGCTTGCTACTATGAACACTAAACACTTATTATCCTGGGAGCCAATCTAAGTTCTACACTCTTGCAAAGGTTATTTTTTATTTTTATAAGTTCAGCCTCTCCAATATGCTCACTTGCCCTCCAAGTATCCCTTGAGTCTCTCAATGTGTAAGCACCTCTCGCTCTCTCTTTAAGTCTCAGTGAAAAACTAAGATGATATTTCGAATTCATCTTGGGGTATTTACTATTTGGAAGATTACTATGGGTTGAATTTTGGTATCCTTCCAAAATTCATGTTGAAATGATCTCTAAATGCAATAGTGTGTTAAGAGGTTTCAAGAGGTAACTAAGTCACAAGGGTTCCTTCTTCCTGAATGGGATCAAGGCCCTTATAAAAGAGGTTTCACATAGTCTTTGTCCCTTTTGCCCTTCTTTCTTCCCTCATGTGAGATCACACTAATAAGACACCATTGTGTAGTGAAGATAGCAGGCCTCATCAGATACCAAAATCGCCAGTTCCTTAAACTCAGATCCCAACCCCAGAACAGTTAGAAATGAATTTCTATTCCTTACAAATTTCCCAGTCTGCAGTATTTTGTTATAGTAACCCAAACAGGTGAAAAAGGATATATCTATGTATACATATATGATTGGGTCTTGCTCTGTTGCCAAGGCTGATTTTGAATTCCTTTGCTCAAGTGATATTCCTTCCTCAACCCCTAGAGTAGCTGGGACTGTAGGCACATGCCACCATGCCAAGATTCATTCATGGCTAATGGAGAGGTCGGGGAACTCCACATTAGCAGGAATGAATTTTTCTGAGAGAGGGGATGGGGTGATTGTTGAAGAATTGAGCCTTTTCTCATTCTTCTTTTTGCCACCTGTGTAAAAGGCCACCCTGAAATGAACTTCTTTTCGCCCAAGAGACAAGGATCAAGGTCTTACCACTTATTTAATTATTATAAAATACTGATTTCATTATGGTAGGAAAGAGTGAGAAGTCAAGAAAGTGAGCTTTGGGGTAGGCAGAGAGAGGCCCCATTGGAATGGCAATGTTATAGCAACAGAAAACAGATTAATTTATATGTGCTCCCCAGGGAGATTCTCCATTGAGATTGGGAGAGTCAGCCCCACCCCAATCCCAAATCCCCTCTCTATAACCCACCCCATCCCCTTCCCCTCCCTAGAGTCTCACCCTAACCCCTTCCCGCGCCCTATAAAAGTTGGCAACAAAAGAACTAACCCCCGATTTCTCGGCACACCGCTTTTAGGTGTAAGGGTGATCATCGCTGGCCAGCTAAAATAAAGGCTTCTTTTGGCTTTACGTGATCAGCTTGGATGATTTTATTTTCTTTGGGTACAACAGCAAGATTCAAAGAACCTTCCAAAGGGTACAAGTGAAGAGATCTACTTCATCCAGGTAGCATCCAGTTGAGTGTCTTCTGCTGTCCTTGAGTGTACTCCTGTCATGGTCCGTAAAATCTGCCCTAAAATTAATTTCTTAAAAAAAAAAAAAAAGGATGACCTCACCATCATCTGCTCTCACTTTTCTGATCACTAGGAGCTAGAAACCCCTGGAGGGATAAGTCTGGAATGCCAGAACTCATTATTAACAATTGCATGGGGTTAGCAACTGTTAATTTCTCAGCACTGCATTTGCAATATCCTAGTAGCTCTCTTAACTGAGGAATATAATGTGAGTGAGCACATGGCCAACAAGGGACAAAGGATGGAAACATACTTCTCAAAAAACTGGAAAATCTTTTGATTCTTTGATTCCTGTAGGAAATTATTTTCTGTGCTTAAGCCAGTTGTCAAACTCCCAAGCAAACTGAAAGATGTGATATTTCAGTGCTATCTGGTCTTAACTAATTAGAAGTGTAACTGATCAGAGGTGCAGATCCCCTCAGAAGCAGATATCCAAGATGCAGTCTTGTGTGGCTTCTGTGTGAGGAGGAATCTGCACTGAACAGGTGAGGCCAAGTGTGCTCGGTTTCTTGGAGGAGTAAATAGAAAGAAGAAACACTTATCACTTCATACCTTAGGGAGAAAAGGCCAGGGAGACTTGCTTACTATGATTAAAAGAATGAGGCACTGTGAAAGACAGGTTGCTTCAGAGTGGTTAACCTCAAGGAGCAAGACAATTTTGCAGAGGTCCAAGAAAACAAGATGAAAGCAGCATAGGGGTGCTTCCTAATATGCCTGAGGTTTCTATCAATTTGAACAGCATTCCTAGAATCCCTGGGCACTGCTTCCTAATTTGGCCTTTTACAATTTTAGGCCCTAAAGCCACAAAACCAAACTATAATCCCTATAATACTTTGGCACAAGAGGGTGGGCTTAGAAGAATTTTTATCCTTAAGCCTATATTTTCTGGCTTTTGCTGACTTATGCATTATCCATAAAATATCTGGACCACATTTTTGATCAGTCATGATTTATTCTAAAGGTCTGGGACTAAATCAACAGGAACTGCTCTTTGGGGGATCATTTCATGCATTGGAGCCTGGAAAATTAAGAATCTATTTAAATCGAAGTTAGTAAAATAAAGTATCCAAAAGCAGTGGCTCTCCAGAGCTTGTATGGTCTTATAATCTGTAAGCTGGTGCAAAGTCCAAATTATTATTACACATATAAAGATCAAGTGTGAATCTATCTGTACTCATATCTTACCCAAATTTTTCAAATAATTATCACAGATTCATTTTCCTCTTCTCCAAGTTTTGACTTTCTCATGCTTGGTCCATAAAAGCACTTCATTATGATTCTTGTCATCATTGCTTATTTTCCTCTCTAAACTCTTGCAGTCTGAACACTGGTCTACAAATATTTGTCAGTCAGCAAATATTTGCTGCTGGAAGCAGGCATCATTCCAGCTATTTTAACGCTGGAAGGGATTTAACACAGGGATTTGGATGCTCACAGAATTGTTGGAAAGGTTAGCAGAATAGGCTTTAGACTACGCATCCCTATAGGAGTACTGCCAATAAGGCCTCTTAACTAGCCCTTCGGAAGGAAAACCTGTCCCTGTCACATTCAAAATGGATGCCACTAGAGAAGCTTCTAGGTTTGATAGAGCTGAAATTCAAATCTTTGGAAGTCATTGCTATCCCCTCTATAACTACCTCTCCAAGCCCACAAAGTTAGTGACTGAAGACAGCTGCAGAAAACTGGTCTCCATGATCTGGCTTCAGCAAAGACAAATGCAGTAGCAAGGAGAAAGTTCTATTTCATTTCTGCCAAATCTCATGCAGTGCACTTAACTGCAAGAATCCAATTTGCATCCAGAATTCCAGTTTTAAGGAAGTCTGGGCAATGTAGGTTTCAGCCTTCTACATTCTTACAGCCCAGAAAAGCACACTAGAAGGAATTTGGGATAGATGATGAGTGACAATTTACTACAGCAACCCTAACCACATATGTAGCCATTAATTACTGTTTTGATTCCTATTCTCACATTTGTTAAAAAACAAAAACAAATTCTTTGAGGATAGGGTCATTTCTCAAATTTCTGAATGAATTGCCTTGTACTGTTTAGACCAATCCAGGCTCAATAGATGTTTGTGGGTTGATTGTTTCACCAAATAATCTTATTTCTTAAAAATGAAATATGACTAACATATTTGTTAAAATATTGAATGCTTTTGTCTCTTTTTTGATGCCTAGAGACATTTTAGTAACTTGTAATAATCCTTCTGAAAATGTAAGATCACTGTGGAAAGAGAATACTAGAAGAGGCTGTTGAAATATCTATTCTACTGTGCAGAAATTCCAAGTCATGGCTATTTTAGGAAAAGCACATTGATCAGAATCATCTTTCTGTATTTTGTCTTTTCACTACACACTGACTGCAGAAAAATATGGATATTTCAGCATTTCAATGACTGTAATTATGGCTAATCCAAATTTAAATTTATAGCCAAATATAAACACATTATACAACTTCGTACCAATATATTAAATTTCTTTATTTAACAAAAATTTTCCTAAAATCTTTTCTTGCAGAGGTAAATAGGTTGTATATGGTGACTATTGGAAGAAGCCCACGAACCCAAATTCTGAGTGCTATAGAAAAAATCATACATCAAGGAATTTTAAACTGAGGATTCTTAGTGATTTTTCAAAGGTGAGCCCTGGAGATACTGTGACATTCCTGGGGTTACACACAAGGTATGTGGAAAGGCCAGATCATAAATTTTTGTCTTCTGATTAGTTCAGTGTTCTTACCACACATCATATACCTGTTTTTAAATAGAATTGCATTTCCACTCCTTGGAAAATAAATCAGTTAAAGTCTACTTTCATAATACAGTCAGTCCTACATTGCTTAACATCAGGGATACATGCTGAGAAATATTACATAATTTTTTCAATGTTCAACATCATATAGTATCCTTACACAAATTAAGAGGGCTTAAGTGATACTAGGTGATATGCTCTTAGGGGATACTGCCATATGTGTTGACTAGTGCAGTAATTCTTCACTTGCCCAGTCTTTGGAAGATTCGGGACTCTCCAGTTCCCCTGTCAGATACAAGAAGAAGTTTGACTTCTTAGTAAAGCCTGCAACACACGCACATGTAGACACTCACACTCATACACACACCACCATCTGCTGAAGTGGTGCTTTCAATTTGAATGTTAAGTAGGGAGATGGCAGTGAAAGAAGAAAGCCTCATTCTCTCTTCAGCTGAGCAATTCTGAGTTCTAGTAAATTCATGGAATGACATACTGAAAACGTCCATTCTCTTATCCATGTAATGGATTTCTAAACTTTTGATTTGACTTAAAAATTGGGGTCATTTTAGTGTATGGTTCAGTATATGGTGAGATGGGTCTTCTAGAAAGGTTATGTGCACTGCCTACACTGATGAGGGAATTGGGAAAATGAGGGTCTTAAACATTATGCATTGGTAGTAAATGTTATGTGGGCATGATGAATTGTTTCCAGGAATTGAAATATCATAGACTTGGTTCTTCTCGGAATTAAAAACACAGTGGACTTGAGGAGTGTGGGGAGGATGCAATAGGAGACAAGTTGCTTAGTGGGACACTTCCCAGGACCAGCAAAATGAGATCTTCTATTATCATATTTCTAATTCTTGGTGGGACTTTTAATCTTGTTTTCATTGAATATAGTAATTGTTCATATCTGCAAACCTAGAGTCCATAGTGATCAATGACACAGAGAACAATAATCAGATGATCCAGTGACCTATAGAAAAGCAATCTCCCAAATGCCTTCTCTGCTCTCTCTCAGCATAATGTCTAAAATAATGAATGTTAGCAGCATAATAGGGTCTTTCCTTCTCTCTCAGGAGAAAATCTGATAGCAAATTTGTATTTTAAGGCAATGTGCTTGCTAAACAGTAAGTGCAAATCACTAAGAAAATGCCAATTATTCAGACTTTATCTATTTAAGCTGCTTTCCAGGATTCAAAAAGCCAATAGAAATAGTATGATAGTAATGATGAAAGAGTACTTAGTCAACTTTTTTTAAAAGAACTTATTCATTGCAAGGTCTCTGCTGATCAGTGCTGAATTTTACAGCTAAACATACAACTCCTCCATTAAGGAAACCAGTGGTGGCATCTTAGGAGAAACTGGCATTTTCATACCAGAGGAGGAAGGAAATTGGCCAACCACCATTACCCAGGAAGATTCCTCAGAAGACCCTAGTAATACAGACAAATAGTATACAAACAGGGAGTCTTAGGGGTTTTCATTAAGGTAAGAGTATTTTAGAACTGGTGCACTAAAAGTGGAATGCAATTTTCAACAACTTTCTAGGGAAGGGAAAAAAGTATCTTGGAATGCAGAAACTAGAACATCAGCTAATATCCCCTGAGCCTTTACTGTTAACTTCATACAAATTATTACATCCAGTGCTTACACCAAATTTATGAGATAGGTACTATTAATAACAAAATATATGATCTATAGTCTTTATAATTCATGGGACATAACTTGGTAACTATATAGATTTGCTTTTGAGTCCCAGAAAGACATGTGAAGTAGGTACTAGTATTATACCCATTTTATAGAAGGGGAAAGAAAGAACAGATTTTAAATCACTTGTCTAAAGTATTGCACCCTGAGATAGAAGAGCCAGGATTTAAAGATAGGCAGTCTGAATCCAGAAGCTCCTGAATCCAGAGCTCCAGAGGAGGACTCTAATGTGATCATGTTTGTTGTTTTTTTTCTCTGTTACAAAACATTAAGCTTAACCTCATCTTCATTCATTTGTTTGTTTAACAGCTATTTGTTGGGGACCAGTATGATCAGGTGCTGCTCCATGTGCCAGAACCCTCAGGGACAAAGACTGAAGCTCTCCACCCTTGTGGAGGGTCATTCTAGGTGTGCCCTAGTCAGCCTCCTCAGAGCAATGACTCCAAAGTGGTGTGGGGAGTACAGAGTAGTTCATCATGTAGAAATCCTGAGAAAAAGTGATCAAGTGAAGAGTACAGTTAATGGAAGTCCTAAGGTGGAAGCAAATATTTTAGAAAGAAAATACCAGGTGTGAGGGACAAGTGAGCAAAGGCTCTACAGTAGGTTCCTCTTTGGCAGACTTAAGAACTAGAATGACAGATAGCAGGAGCCAGGTCACGATGGTCACAAGAGGCTGGATCATAGAAGGCTCATGTGATGACACCAAGCACACCAGTTTTCACTCTGAGTGACATGGGGAGCGAGTACAGGGTTTTGAACTCCAAAATGAGACAATGTAACACTATTGGTGCTGCTGCTGCGAGTGAGCTCACTCTGAAACATGTATCCAGCTGGCAGGTGCGCTGGGCCCTGGTTTCCAGGATGGCAGATACACCTCTACTCTACCTGGTCTCTCGTGATTCAAAGCATCTGCACAAACGTGCTCTTTTGGCAAGAGTCAGAGGTCTAGAAGAGTGGGAACAAGAAGGGAGGGGAGGACATGCACTGCATCCAGAGTCCTAGGCTGGGGACTGGAGCATTGTCACTATCGCCACTTCATATACACCAGTGTGAATCACAAATTCAGCCTGTATTTGAGGTATACGAAGTAAAGACTCTCCCTTTTAATGAGATGAATTGCAAGTCATGTGGCAGAGGGCATGGACATAGAAGGGGATGAAAGGTTGGGGAATATTTTGCAAGCATTTTTTTACCCTAGAACTTGTCATCCTTCAGCAGGTTCTATCAGAAGTCTCCCTCGGAAGTCCACAAACCACACCAGTGATTGTGACGCACCCATCTATACTGCCTTCCTCATCTTCTGGGCCTTTCTAGAACTGTATCTCACTTCCCTTATCCTCTTTACAAACCATTCCTACCCAAACTGATCTCTTGCTTTCTGCATGACTATAGGCTTTGTAATTGAGACCACAAATAATACATTAAAGTACTTCAGTAGAGGAGTGGAACATAGCAAGCTCTCAATAAATAGTAGCTATTACCATTATTCTTCTTCACCACATTACAAGTCATCTGAAAATGTTCTCTAATTATTTTTAAGCTGTGGTCTTGTCAGTCTCTCTAACTAGGCCATCATTCCCTTAATAAAAGGGGATGTCTTCAGTATCTCCGTAGCCTGCACAGCGGGAGGCACATAATGAGTACTTAGTAAACTCTTGTTAATTATTAAGGGTTGATTTAAAGTCTAAGGATATTCTGATAGTTTGGAAATTATCATATACTTAGGATGTCTTGAAGCTACATCAATTCTGGGAATTTAAGAAAAGTATGCATATTGAAGAGAACTCTATTATTAGTGAAAGGTTTATTTTCTCTAAGGAAATTATCTGAATATTTTTTCACCTTTTCATATCAATTTTGCTACTTTGAATTTAAGAAGTGAACATAGGCGTTCTGGAGATCCACAAAAAAGCAGGTATTAATCATGCTTAAGCACAATGTGCCTTGTATTTTCAGCAAATGCGTTATTCCATCCATTCAGTGTGCTGCCTGGGACTTCAAAATAGAGTCTGCTTTTGCTGGTAAGTTTGAAAGACAGTAAAGATGCAAGTCTTCTCAAAATTAAAGTGAAAAAAAGAAATAAACATGCAGCAGAAGGAAAATGTTAGCAAATATATCAAAATCACAATAACCTCACAAAAGAAATTTCTATGTTTGTTGTATGGTTCTCATTTGAATTATAGGCTATATCATTTCTACCTCAGTTATCACAAGTTAGGAGGTAAAAATGACTGGCATGGTGCTTGGCTGTGAGTGGGAGGACCTTAGACGTCAAATGCAATATTCACTGAACCATTTACAGAGACCCAGAGTATTTTGCTTCTTTCAATATTAAATTCTCCATAAATAACATGCCTGTCATCAATTTGAACACACTTTTTTTAAGATATCAAATCAAATCAAAATCAAAAGGTCTCAACTGAACAAATTTGCAGTAAAATTTCTGATTTTTAACCATTAGATGCCTTTCCTAAGCTTCAGATCACATTAAGCGCAGTCTCACAATTGCGAACATAGCACTTTATTCTTTTTGCAATATAGTCTAGAATAAAACTGAAATGCACAGTAAAGAAATTGAAACATTAGTTATATTGAGGCATTTTTTTCACTTTTAAATATTTCCATAGATTTTGATTCTCCTTTGTGTTTGTTAAACACCTAGACATCAGTTCAATCCATGTGTACACACTTCTGCTTGCTGTTGCTGAACACGAGACCATTTTTTTTTTTTGATGTTGTTGTTGTTGAGATTTTAGAAATGTTTAATTGTTCAAGAGCACACTGGGAGACTTAGGCACTACCATTAAAGAACAAGTCAGAGTAGCTTCAAATGGAATATGTGCTTTGTGGTCAGTTGATCCATTCCTCTACCCCCAACCTGCTTTACCTACTGTCACTGCCACATTTTGAATCAGGAATTATTCTGCCACTGAGATTGTACCTCAGCCTTCTGAGCTGCTCTGCTCATTTCCATTCTCTTCCTCTTCCTTTCATTCTACTTACAGCCAAATTAATGTCCCTCATGTAACAGATTCATCATATTTAGTCCTTGTTTAAAAACTTTCAATAATTCAATTAGGCCTTGAAATTAAAATGCCAGAAACTTCGCATGATATTTAAGACCTCTCACTGAATTATCTCAACCCACACTTCTGTGGTCCCTTGCTTCCTTACGTGACAACTCCTGTGAGACATCTCATCTAGGCTTCCTGCTCTCTCTTCCCCTGCCCTCTCTTTATATATTTATAACCTCTTGGTGTTATTTCTCAATTAACACCAAGTGCGACTCCCCAGCACAGGACTCCGGTAAACTTGAAATGCCTGGCTTCTGTCCACGTGTTTAATTCTGATGCTGTCTTCAAAGTCCAGTTCAAATCCTCATTAATAAAACTTTCTTTCACCAATGGGACAGAGACCGTCAGGCACATTCCCAATGTTGATTCTCTTCTTTTTTCTTTTAACAGAAATCTGATTGTTCATAATGGCACTGCATCTAGCATAAAAAATAAAAACTGACCTTTCCTGTCCCTTTGTGATCTAATTCAGGCCTATGGGATATATGTGCATGTTTTAGGATAGATTATGCACAACAAAGGTTTTAAAAGGAGACACACTTTGCTAATACCTACCTTTTGCCTTGTCTCCATTTCCCTCTTCTTGCTGTTACAGCCAAAAGGATACGTCAAGGTAGGGAGTCATTTTCTGGCCCAAGATTAAGAGGGAGCAGAGAAAGAAGACTCTTATTTTGTAGCTTTCTGATGGCTATGGGATTAGATCACTTGAGCTGGAGAGCAAAGCCCTCTAATCGACAGATGCAGTATTGTTAACTAATGGCGTCATGATGTATAGCAGGTCTCTAGAATGTATTCATATTGCATTGCTGAAACTTTATATCCATAGAACAGCAACTCTCCATTTTCCCTTCCTCCCAGTTCCGGGACACCACACACCACTCTCTACTTTTTTGTGTTTGACTACCTTAAATACCTCATGTAAGTGAGATCATGCAGTATTTATCCTTGTGTAACTGACTTATTACAATAGGTATAAATGTCCCCAAAGTTGCAGATGGAATGATCTCTTTTGTGAAAATCCATCTGTGTTATTTTTTATTAACTTTTCAGTTTCACCTGGGATTTTGTATGATATTTCAGCATATGCATACAACATGCAGAGGGTCGCCTTTTCTAAGTTGGAGGAATATTCTATTACATATATGTGTCCTTTATCCCTTCATCTGTTGATGGACATGTAGCTTGTTTCCACATTTTTCTGTTATGAATAATATTGCAATTAATATGGAAGTGCAAATATGTATTCAAGGTCTTTATTTCAGTTCCTTTGAATAAATATTCAGAAGTGGTATTGTTGGATATCATATGGTAGCCCTATTTTTAAATTTTTGAGGAACTTCCACACTGTTTTCTCTCTTTACTAATCCTTCCTTCTGCTAAGTCCAGATTATTATCGTCATCCAGTGGGTTTCTAAATTTAAATATTATGTTTTAAGTTCTAGACTGTATATTTAGTTCTTTTTTTAAAGATTCCATTTATCCATTGAAATTTTTCATCTTTTTTGTCCATTCTCTATTTTATTTAACATAATTATAGTAGTATTTTAAAGACTGTGTCTGCCAATTCTGATATCTTGGTAATTCATGGATCTGATCCTATTAGCTATTTATTCTTTTGAGCAAGTACCAAATAAATGGTTTAACATTTATTTTTTTGTGGTGTGGAAGACAATATGTATAACTGTATGTGATGCAATTCTATATCCTGTACGAGACGTTATTCTACCCCTTCTTCCCACCACCAAGAAAAAAGTACATATTGGTTCCTCTGAGAAACTATTGCTTTTATGACAATCAGAATTTCAGCTGTGTCAATATCAGATTGCAACTTTCATTAATTTTAGTTTACTTTTGATTTCAAGAGAATGACACCTGTCTTGAAATTATTGAATTATTTTATGCCTTTTCTTTCTCAGGACTTTAACTTCTAAGTACTCTGAGGCTGCAGGAGACTTCTCTGTTTTTCAGCTCAACCCCCCACCTTCTACGATTCCAAATACTCAGCAAGAGTCCTGCAGGGGCAAATCAGCATGTGATGAAAAGTATTGGCTGCATGTTTGAGGCTTCTTCATACTCCAATCTGCCATGCCCATTCTGCACAGCTGCTAAAAACTATGATGGTTACTCTTTCTTCCCAACGAATCTATGTAATTGGCAAGGTGGTTTTCTGTTCATCCTCAGATTTTGCAAATTAATCACATTGCTTAGAGGACATCGAAGAATCGCTGCCTATCTCTGCTTATCTTGGAAGGTCTTATCTCTCTCTGGAATTTAGTTTTTTGACTTGTTTTCATTTCCAACTGTCCATATTATCCAGTTTTTCTAGTTTTCATTGGAGCAATGGCCTGTCAGAAAAATATTCTAACTGGCATGGAATTCCTTTCTTCAATAATTTTGGGTGGCATCAGAAAGCATAGCGGACAAATCAATACCAGACAGTTTTGGAATAGATATTAAGCTTTGAGCATGTTCTTCTAACACTGGAAGAAACATATCCAAGACTAATGAACGTGGTTGTGCTCTCTTCTGCTGATATGTTCTTTAGACCTGCTGCATGTAACTCCAGTGCCAGAGAACAAATTGACTTGGTGTTAAGCTGCTAACAAAGGTTGAATTTTGTTATGATTGAAAAATAGATGCAGTAGAGGTCATTTTGCTATGCTGTAATGGCTCCCTATGGCCTCATTTAAGTCTTCAATAACTCAGATAAACCCAATCTTAAAATAGTGAGTTAATATTTGTTATCAGTTTTTATTGATATCAATTTTTTTATTTAATGAATGTGATACTTGAATAATACTCAAAAAGCAAGCCTGTTTATCAATACTCTTTAAAAGTCCATGTAAGACGATCTCTAGATACTTCTCCACTCATTCAACATGCAGGTTTTCACTAAATTTTCTAGAGAATGTTGATTCCTATAGATGATCCACGAAAGAGTTCCATAGATAGGCATATCTTGTAAATACTAGATGTGAAATCCTTTTATTAATACTATCAATGAACATTAGAATATTAAGGATCTGAATAGTTATGCAATAACCCTTTTTTTTTTACTTTAACTTGGCATTTCTGCACAATTACTCAATTAAGAAATCTGTCTCTCTGTCTCTGTTTTTGTGGTACTGAGGATTGAATACAGGGTTTTTCTCATACTATGCAAGTACTCTACCACTGAGCTACATCCCCAGTCTCATGTTTTTAAATTTTGAGACAAGGTGTTTCTAATTTGCCCAGGTTGGTCATGAAATTGTGATCCTCCTGTTTCAGCCTCTCAAATAGCTGAGATAACTGTTATGCAAACCACAAGTGGCTTCTCTCTCTCCTTTTAAAACTAAAATCCATTAATATCCTTTGAATATGGTATTCTGTGGAATACACCTGGGAGAATGTTTTCCTAAGAGAATAATGAAGTTAATGACAATGTTTATAAAATTCTTCAAAATAATGAGGGGACAGGCATCTCCATTGTGATATACAATACAGCCTCGAAATTTCTGCCTTTGTAGAGCTTTGAGATGTAATTCCACAGACTTTAGAATATACATGCATTTTTTCTATAAATATGATCATGTTTCTGAATGCTGTGAGTCTTATGAACTTAGCAGAACTACCAGTCCTTATCAGAAAAATGAATAACATATTTATCTGATATTATGAAATCTCTGGGAATTTTCAGATTTTGAACAAAAAGGTGGTCCTCCTATAAAGAAGCACATCAGTGTGCTCGTATTTCTTTGTATATGAAGTCATCTCTAGGCATTTAGCAGTTATTTCCTAATGGTTTCTGACCCTATTGGCAAGATGTCTATGTCTTGACAATATAATCTTAAATAGAAGCTGCTGTTTTAATTTCTGTGAAATTGGTTGGACAAATCGTACTAGGTAGTTTAGTTTTAGCCATTATAAATGTCAGATTTCATCCAGTCAAGAGAATCACTGGGGTGTTTCATTGTGAATCCCACACACAAGAATGATCCAACTCCATTAAGTCATCCAGGAAATTTCCAATTTGGGGAAACACAATATAAGAATCATCTCACCTGAGGCCAATTCTGTTGGTGAAATTTGAATCTGTGAACACTCCTGTGTTGTACTGATGTTTCCTCTGCCTAGAACTACCCCCTTCCCCCCAAATCCTCTGGTTTAAATTCTCTTTATATTTGAGAACTTGTGTGACCTCCCCATCAAAGACATTAAAATGAGGTCTCTTTATTTAGTCTCACAGCAATCTGTTCTTTTAGAATTATATACTTATTTAAAATTTAAAAATATAAAAAGATACAATTTCAAACATCTAAGGTTTGTCTTTCCCACTAGAATATGAGCTCTGTGAGGGCAGAAACTCTGTTATCCCTTCCACATTGGAATCTATACTATGGACAGTATTGACACATCATTGTTACTCAATAAGTGTTTGTTAGAAGAAAGAATGAAGGATCCATTTCTTATATGAGGAATCTAAAAATGCCAAACTCAAGGAAACAAAGTATAATGGTGAGTACCAGGGGCTGGGGGGAAGGAGATATGGGGAAGTGTTTCTCAAGGGGCATGAAGTTCTAGTTATGGAAGAAGGAAGTTCTGGAGATCTAATGTACAACCAGAATTCACAATATTGTATTATGTACTTAAAATTTGTTAAAAGGGTAAATCTTAAGTGTTCTTACCAGTCTTTATTTAAAAAAATATAAGTGAGAATACTGGATATATTAGTTAACTTGACTGTGGTGAATATTTCAGAATGTATATGTACATGCCATCAAATTATACATATTGTATGTAATTTATAATTGTTATAATTGTTTATAATTGTTAACTACACCTCAATAAATTTGAAAAAATAAGAATGAAGTGTAGGGCTGGGTCTGTGGCTCAGTGGTAGAGCACTTGCCTAGCATGTGTAAGGCACTGGGTTCGATTCTCAGCACCACATATAAATAAATGAATGAAATAAAGGTCCATTAACAAATAAAAATATTTTAAAAAAGAATGAAGTGCATATTCAAGCGTTTCTCAATTTTATTATATGAGTTAATCATAGCAAAAACATTCAAATTGACAGACCTACCCAAGAGTATATTATAGTTCTATTCTCAGTCCATTGTAGTTTCAAAATAAAATGAAAGACAAATTGACCAATTGTGAAATCCAAAAAACAAGTTTGTTTGATTTAAAGATCTGGTCAGGTATGAATCCATCTGGTCCTGGGCTTTTCTTAGTTAGGAGCATTTTTATTAGTGATTTAATCTCATGCCTTGGATTGGTCTGTTTAGACTTTCTATATTTTCTTGTTTTAGTTGTGGTAGATCATCTGTATTCAGAAATTTATCTATTTTAAAATAAATTTTCTGATTTATTGAAATATAAATTTTCAAAGTTGTTCCTTAGAAACCTTTGGATTTCAGTCATGTCTGTTGCAATATGTCCATTTTCATCTCTAATTTTGTTAATTTGCCATTCCATTTCTTTTGGTTAGTGTAGGTAGGGGTTTATAAACCTTTTTTGTCTTTTCAAAGAACCAACTTGTTGTTTCATCCTTTGTACTATTCTTTTAGTTTCTATTTCATTGATTTCATCCAGATTTATTGGTTCTAGATTGGTTTGCTTTTATTTTTCTAAGACTTCAAGATACATCATTAGATTTTTACTGTGAAATATCTGCTTTTAAATGTAGGCACTCATGGCTATAACCTTCCCTCTTAGAATTGCCTCCGCTATATCCTGAGATTCTGGTATGCTTTCTTTTTATCTTCATTTGATTCTAAGAATTTTTCAATTTCCCCCTTAATTCATTCAATTATGCACTCATCATTCAAAAGGTTATTGCTCAATCCCCATGTCTCTTTATAGTTTACATAGTTTTTCTTCTTGATTTCTTATTCCATTATTGTCTGAAAAGATGCAAGAGAATATTTCCTTTTTCTTTAAATTTGCTAAGACTTGCTTTATGGACTAATATATGCTAATTTTGGAGAAAGTTCCATGAGTGACTGAAAAGAAGAAGTATACTCAGTTGTTGTTGGATAAAATATTCTGTAGATGTCTGTTAAGTCCAATTGATCTATAGTAAATTTAAAATCTGATGTGACTTGTTGAATTTCTGCCTACTTGATTCGTTCATTAGTTAAAGTGGCGTACTGAAGTCCCTCTTTGTTATTATATTGGGGTCAATCAGTTCCTTTATATTAAGTAATGCTTGTTTTATGTAATTGGGCATATTGACATTAGGAACATAAATATTTACAACCATTTTAATTTCTTTGTTGAATTGTTCCCTTTACTGATATGAACTGATGTTTTTTTGGTCTCTTCTACTTTTGGCCTAAAATCTACTTTGTATAACATGAGAGTGGCTACTCCTGCTTGTTTTTCAGATTCCAATGGCATGGAACATTATTTTCCATCTTTTTGTTTTTAGTCTGTGAATGTTTTTGCCTGTGTGGTGTGTTTTATGGAGAAAACATACAATTGGGTCTTGTTTTTAAATTCAGTATGCTAGTTTATGTCTTTTAACTGGCAAATTAAGACTTTTTATATTCAGTGTTATTATAGAGAGGCTTGTGTTACTTGCTGTCATTTTCTAGAGTTTGAAGCATTCCTATTTCCCATTGGATTCTTTACTTTTCTAATGTGACTTTTGTCTTGGGCCATCCTGGCTAATTTTATCTTCCTTTTCTGTGCAAAACAGTATCGTCTACAATGGCTTTGTAGCTGTGAATTCCTTTAACTTATGCTTATCTTGGAAGGTTTTTATGTCTTCCTTGATTCTGAAGGATAGCTTGGCTGGATATAGTAATCTAGGTTGGCAGCTATTTTCTTACAGGAGTTGAAATACATCATTCCATGTCACCCTGGCTTTCAGAATTTCTGCTGAGAGATACACTATTTTTCCAATTGAGTTGCATTTGTAAGTGAGTTGGCACTTCTCTCTTGCAGCTTTTAAAATTCTTTCCTGAACTTTTGACATTTTTTATATAAATACATGTTATAAAGTGGTTTTTTTCTGGTCCTGTTTGGAATTCTAAATGTCCATCTCATTACCTAGTTTTGGGAACTTTTCTGCTATTATTTCACTGAATAAGTTTTATATGCCATTAGTCCATATCTCCTCTATTTCCTCAAGTCCTATAAGTCTTAGGCTTGGCTGTTTAATACTGCCCCAGAGCTCTTGTATATTCTATCTCTAATATACATTTTTTCTGTATTACTATCTGCATGTTCTAATTCCTCCACATTCTCATCAAGAATTCATCCTCATAATTGAGTCTGTTGGCAAGATTTTCCACTGTTTTTTTAAAAAAATTGATTGATTGGATTTTTCATTTCCAAGATTTCAGTTTGGTTCCTTTTCAGGATCTCCATCTCTTTATTGATATGCTCATTCACATTCTGCATTTTTTCACTTAGTTCATTTCTATTAACTTCTTTATTTCATTGATCATTTTAAAGTCAACTTTTAAAATGATTTGCCTGATGTTTCCTCCACTTCAATTATCTCTAGATTTAGTTGCTGGAGAGTTTTAAATTTTGGAGACATAATATTGCCTTGCTTTTTTAGGTTATCTATTTTTGTATGTTGAAATTTGCTCTTCTGTTATGATGGATATTTCTACCACTGTTTATATTAGGGTCATTTTGTGAATTGATTTCTCTATTATTTGTCTCTGGCACTACTTTGAGGCAAGATAATAATAATCTGCAACTGTGATCACTTTGGAGCAAACTATATATTAACTAACAATGAAAAAACTTATTAAAAATTTCTGCACACCTCCACTACTCTAGAATATGATGAAAACTTAGGCATTAAAGAAAGCAAAATTACTATTAAATATGGAGAGTATGGAAAGAAAAAAACAGTGGGGTGACAGGGAGACAGAAGTAGATAATGCGAAAAGAAAAAAGAGACAAGAGGGTAATATGCAAGAATAAGCAAAAAAGAAAAAGGAAAGAATACATCCAATTAGCTTACTAACATATTTACAAATACATTAAAGTATGCAATGTCAAATAGTAGTAAAAAACTATCAAATCAACACAGTATAATAATACTTGTGAAATTTAAAAAATGACATTAGTGAGTCAAAGTATTCTTTGCTAAACTATTTGAGATGGAGGGATTTCTTATTGGGTCTTCCAAATATGGACTTTATCACATTTTGGGTGGTGTTAAAAATACCCACAGGTCCTCAGCTCGTTCTTTAAGTTTCTATGCACATGGAGGTAGCAACCATGTCAGTCATCTCCCTGCTATGTTTGGGAGCTGTATATTTATTTTATCTAGTTAGATTTCTGCTTGAATAATTGTGTAGAACTTACATCTTGGAATCTATCTACACAAACTTCATTCTGCCCACATTTGATATGAACTTAGAGGGTTCCTGCCACTCTATGTTTTGTCTGAGCACCTCATAGCTTTCTGGAGCATCCAAAGAAATAGCTTCTCATTGTCTGTGTCCAGGAATCAGTTATTTCTCTATTTGGGACTGCAACCTGTGTGCCCCTTGTAGATTGCTTCATGCAATCAGAAAAATTGAGAGGTTTGAGCCCACCTGTGTAGATTTTGGGGAATATGGGGTATGGTGGCCAAGCAGGAGAGGTGTGAAGTTGTCCAAGACTGAGATGCAATACTGGATATAGAAGTCTTGGACTGCCTGTTTCAGAGGCATGGGAGGTGGCTGGCAGCTCTTTCATGCATGGCAGTGAGTCACATCTGAGACCACACAGTGGCAATCCACTTCTGGTACATATGCAGTGGCAGCTGGTAGCTGGGTACATATGGTGGTGGCCTGCTTCTGGGGTATGTAGATCAGGGGACCACTGGGCACATGCAGTGGCAACCAGTGGTTAACATGCATGTAACTCCTTGGACACCACGCTCCCTGGCAGCGTTGTGCTCTTTGTCCTGATCCACCCCACTCTCATTGTCAGCGATAATGATGAAGTGGCTCAACAGCCTTCAACTTGCAGGGCTCCCACTATACAGGTTACTCAGACATCTGGTTTCAAAGGTGCTTGCTATGATAGTATTTCCTGATATCTCTCAGTAGGATGAATCTATAGAGATTTAATTCCTTCCAGAGTTGTAGACTTAGGCATCATATCTACAAAATGGTTTCCTACTGTAGTTCTCTGTTGGCAGATTGAGAGAACCTGGGTACTTCTAGCTCACCGAGGGCTTTGCAGCTCCTGTGACCTCTTAGTCTAACATTCTCTTCTGCTGTTTTCTAAGTGAGTTTGTCACCTTTGCCTCTCTTCCTTTGTTACCCCTCCTCCCATACCTGCTCTGTTACTACAGGTGCTGGTTTGAGGTTAACATGTTCTTTTTTGTTCTTTGTTCCAGTAACTAGAATTCCCAGGTCCCATTAATTTCTAACTATTCAATTTTGTGTCCCAGTGAATTTCCACTGTCACCTCCCTTTCTGATCTGCTGTTCTCTCATTGTTTTGGTTCTAAACTGCAGAAGAATTGAGATTTGCTGGTGACCCCTCCTCTACATTTTGCCAATCTGCTCCAGTTTTCTTTTTAAACGATTCATTTGTGTCACTAAAACGCACATTGGTTAACATGGAAACAGCTAGGGTGAGATAAAGACACAATTTGTATTTTCTTTCATTCCCCAAATTAGATTGATTATGATGGGGTGGTCTTTACACATTTAAACAAAACTATGAAGCCCTTTCCCCATAGGAGAAGGTCATGGAGATTTTTGATTTTGGTTATATTTTCTTTTTAAGAGTTTGCAAATATTAATCTGAATGCTGATTGTTCTTCAATGTAGCATTGTTACAGTGATAGCAGTTGCTAAAATTTTCCTAGAATGCTATTAAAAATAGCTCCACTAACCAGAAGAAATAAAAATACTACAGATTAGCTCAAAAAAGGTAATGGTTGCCAAAGAGACATTTGCCTTAATGTTTATTCCTCCTGTGTTTTTCAGATGCTCATAGTGGGGAAAAGTGTTTTGAATCACTGCTAAAGGTTGGGAAATATATTCAGGCTCAAATCACTTCTAGTTGGTCCCACTGAAATACTGAAAATGGAGTTAGAAGGTTGAAAGAGAGATTCCTTACTTGCTCTTCTTCCTCCTCCCTTGTATGGAACACATTTTAAAGAAATACTTAGTGCTGGGAAAAACTCTACCAAGGATCATGGGTTAGATTTTTTATGGGACAAAAAGGGCTATCATGAAAGGAAAAGATTTATTTCATCTGTCATTGCAACCGATAAAGGTGGTCCTAAATCATGTGGGAGAAAATTCTGAGGCTTCTCCTTTTCTTCTTTTCTTCTTCCTCCCTCTCCCCTCAACTCTTGTAAGCACAGGTTATATAAAGGATGCTATTGATAATCCTATACATCTTAAAATGGTATTAAGGATAAAATATCTTTTTTGTAGTGCGCTGTGTTCAAGAACTAGAAAACATGCAATGCAACCCTTTTTCATTATGGTTTGGTTCCACTAGGCTTGAACTGACAAAATTGATTCTCATGAGACAGATTTAAAGGACTAGACCTTTATAATGAATAATTAGCTGATCATACGATTTTTACAGCTGGAGGTTATCTAATCAACCATCTTCACTGTACAGATGAGAATTAGATCCTTGGCTCTATTCTGAAAACAGCCATAAAAGTTCTTGGCTGCTGTAAGAAACAATTCAATTGACCCCCCAGTGCAAGCCAATGTTAGTACTGGAGAGAAATTTAATAAAGCCAGAAGTGTTTCTAAAGCGACTTATTGAATACTGGCATACTTTTTTCCGAGGCCACAGTTCTTACTTCCTGTGTTAGCATTTTCTATGGGTTATTTTATCTGTAAGCAGTGATACTTGCATTCTAGATCAAAGGTGGATAGTGTTAAAAAAATACACTAAGAGCATCCCTGGAGATAACACACCACTTTTTAGCCCCCTTCATATTTTAAGATGATCCTCATTAAATTTTATTTCTTTTTCAAATTTTTTATTAAAATGCATTAATTGTACATGTTAAAGGGATTAAGCATGGTATTTCTCCACATGCATACAGTGTGCAGTCAAATCCAATTTCTCTTTACTCAAGGTTTCCCCCATAGACACCCTTCCCAATCAACCTCTAATAATCACTATCTTACATTCAGCTTGACTTTTTTTTAGGATATGGAAGAGAACATTTGGTACATGTCTTTCTGTGTCTTATTTCCCTTAACAAAATGTCCTCCAGTTACCTCTATTTTGTTAAAAAACACAAGATTTCTTTCTTCTTTATGGCTAAATAATATTCCTTTGTGTACATGTACAACATTCTTTATACATCTCATGATGAGCACCTTGGCTGATTTTATATATTAGCTATTGTGAATAGTGCCACACTGAATAAAGGCATGCATGTATCTCATTGGTATGCAAATTTCATTTCCTGTGGATATATACCTAGAACTGGGATAGGTAGATCATATGATAGATCTATTTTTAGTTTTTGAGGAACTTCCATACTGCTTTCCATAGTGGCTCTACTAATTTATATTCCTACCAGCCATGAATATTATTTTCTCTCCACATCCTCACCTGAATGTTATTTATTTATTCATTTTATAATAGCAGAACTAATTAGGGTGAGATGGTATCTTATAGTTTTGATAACCATTTTCCTTATAAATAATGATGTTGAGTATTTCTTGATACCATTATTGGCCATTTGTAATTCTTCTTTTGAGAAGTGTCTATTTAGATCATTTGCCCATGTTTTAATTGGATATTTGGTATTATGTTGTAAAGTTTTTGTAGTTATTTATATATTCTGGATATTGTCTCTTTGTCAGATCAATAGTTGGGAAACATTTTCCCCCCTTCTAGTGTTTGGCTCTTCACTCTGTTGATCTTTTCCTTTGCTATGAAGAGTCTTTTTGGTTTTATATATTCCCATTTGTCAATTTTTGCTTTTGTTTCTTGTAATTTTGGTGTCTTTTCCAGAAAATCATTATTTGTATAAATATCTCAAGGTATTTATCCTATGCTTTCTTCTACAAAACTGTAGACCAACATTCTTAATGAAAATAGATGCAGGACTTCTCAACAAAATACTAGCAAATCAAATTTACCAGTACATCAGAAGGTCATTCACCCTGATCAAACTGTCTCACCCAGGGGAGCAAGGATGCTTTACCAACACACAGACTTCTGGAACAGAATAGAGATGCCAGAAATAAGTCCAGTTTGTATTCTTCTTTGGTTGTAATACCTGGTAATATTACTTCACTGGATGAACTTAGAGTATTCCCTCCCTTTCAATTCTTAGAAATAGTTTGATTAGAATTGGCATTAGGTCTTCTTCAAAATGGGTAAAATTCAACAGTGAAGCCATGTAGTACTGGGCTTTTCTTTTGGGGATATTTTTCTTACCATGCTTTTCTTTCAGTAGGTCAATATGTCTCCTGAAATGGACAATGTCATTTTCCATTTTTTCAAATTCAGTCAGTTTGTGTCTTTACTGGCGAACTGAATTCTCTATAGGCAGCATATTTTGGGGTCTTGGGTTTTTTTTTAAACCCATACATTATTCAGTCTGTTTATACTCAAGGTTGTTATTGATAGGTAATGACTTGTTTCTGTCATTTTACTGATTTGCTTCTAGTTGATTTGAATATTCTTTCTTCTTCCTGTCCTTTTTAATCTTTCTTTTCTAAGACTTATATGGTGGTCATGAATTCTCAGTTCTTACTTGGTTCAGAAGGCCTTTATTTTTCCCTCATTTCTGAAGGATACCCATATTAGGTATAATATTCTTGTTTGGCAGTTATTTTCTTTTTCAGAACTTAGACTACATCATTTTATTCTCTCCTTGCCTATAAGTTTTCTGAGAAATTTCCTTTTATTCTAGGGAGTACAACCTAAAGGTAACTTGGCTTTTTTTTTCTTGCAGATTTTAGAATTTCTTATCTCGTATTTATTTGTCTATGCCATGATGATGCTCTTTTCCAGTCATGCTATTTTAGATCCCATAGTCTGCCTGTACTTCATTCATTGTTGATTTTTTCCTAAATATTAGGGAATTTTTTCTGCCATTATTTCATTTCATAGGTTTTCTATGCTGTTGATTTTTTTTTCCTTCTCTTTCAGGTACTTATAAAATGTAGATGTCTGTTTATTAAGTTATGTCCCAAAGATCTTAAATGTTCTTTTTGTCTTTTTTAATTTGTATTTTTTTAGCTGCTGTTGTTGTTTTTTTGGGGACCTGGGATATTTCAAATGATCTGTCTTCAGGTTCAGAAATTATTTCTGTTTGATCTATTCTGTTGTTGAGGTTTTCAACTGTATTTTTATTTCACTTAAAGAGCTCTTAATTTTCAAAATTTGGTTCTTTTTCCATGTTTCTATCCCTTTGCTGAATTTCTCATTCATATCTTGCATTGTCTTCTTAATTTCATTTAGCTATCTGTACTTTGATGGTATTCCATGTATTAACTCATAGCATTGTTTCTTGAGCT
>JAJEJO010004694.1:143135-188949 GCA_020662805.1 Glaucomys volans | reverse complement strand
TGTTATTAAAAACTCATTCAGCTGGGCATGATGACACATGTCTGTAATCCTGGAAACTTGGAGGCTGAGGTAGGAAGATCCCAAGTTCAAGGTCAATCTGGACAACCTAGCAACACCCTACCTCAAAAGAAAAATAAATAAATAAAATAATAAGGACTGGGATTGTAGCTTATTTGTAAAATGTCCCTGGGTTCCATCCCCAGTACAAACAAACAAGCAACAACCAAAAAAAAAAACCCAACCCTAAACTCATTCAAACAGTTCTTTAAAGGCTGCCATCCCCGTCTGCCATGATGTTTTGCCTTGCCTTGGGCCCAGAGCAGTGGGTTTGGCTGAGCATGGACTGAACCTCTGAAATCTTGATCCAAAATGAACTTTCCCCTGCTAAGCTATCCTCGTCAGGTACTTTGTTCACAGTGATGAAAGGGTGACGAGGTGTGTTCGTTCGTTCGCTGACGAACACACCTCGTCACCTCTTCAGGTGTGGGGCTGCTGGGCGAGCCTGAGCGTTGTCCACCGTGCACATCTGCACTTGATGCTTCACTTGAGTGCTGAGCCTCCTGCCCCGTGGGAGCCTCTCTTACCTCCTACGCTGGGGCAGCTTCTATTCGCACCTCTCCCACACTTGCTCTTTGCACTGGCTGTGCTGTAAGTCATGCGCCCTTAGTGAGGGTCACCATCTGTGAGTCCCCACCTCTTTGCTGGGGAGTCTTACCCACCGAATTTCATCTGCCTGCATGGTAGAGGACTTGGTTGTGTCTCTGGTGCAGGGGTCCCTGGGGGAGGGGTTCTGTGATTCCCAGAGACCCAGAAGTGGGGATGGTGCTATCATGCATGGTAGGGTGATCATGAAGACACCAGGGACTCCTGCCTACTGGAGCAGAAAGAGCACAGTGGGCCACTGTGAGCTCCTGGAGCCCAGTTGGGGGCTTCTGCTTCTCTCTGGAATAGTTAAGGGGGGACCTCTTCACTCTTACAGGGCTCTGAGATCTACAGAGTGTCTGAAGGACATCAGGGACCCCAGCTAACTGCTAATACATCAAGACAAGTATGCAAAAGAATTGCCCCTCTTCGAAGTGTACCTTAGTCCATTTCATGTTTCTGTAAGAGGATACGTGAGTCTGGATAATTTATAAAGAAAAGAAGTCTTTTCTTTTCTTTTTTGTGGTGCTGGGTATTGAACACAGGGCCTCGTGCATGCTAGGCAAGCACTCTATCACTGAGCTACATCCCCAGTTCCAGAAGATAGGCTTATTTTGGCTCACAGATCTGGGGGTTTGGAAGTTAAAGATTGAGTGGCCACATATTGTGATGTCCTTATGTTGCATCATAATGTCAGGGAGGAAAGCAGAAGGGCAAGCAGGTGTGTGTGGAATAGGAGCTGACCCTCTTTATAGCAACCTGCTCTTATAAGAATGAACCTACTTTCCTGCTTTTCATCCCTAACATGAAAATACCTGAAATAGACAAAGTAAAAGGAGGAAAGGTTCATTTTGGCTCGTGGTTTCTGAGGTTTCAGTCCTTAGTGAGCTGGCTCCATTACTTTTGGGAATGTGATGAGGCAGGTCATCATGGTGGGGAGCACATGGTGGTCCTCAAGGCAGCTGGGAGAGGGGGCGGGCAGGGTCCCCATGCTTCCTTGGAATGCATGCCCCCAATGACCTACTTCCTCCAGCTAAGGACCTCCTCCTAAAGTTTCCACCATCTCTCATGAGCACTATCAGCTGGGGACCAGGCTTCAGCATGTGACTGTATGGTACATCTAAGACACATGGGCACTGCAGCATGCTTTCACTACGGTGGAGCCCCTTGACCTAGTTAGTTCTTAAAATTCTCACCACCTCTTGGTACTGTTATATGGGCAACCACATTTCAACATGAATTTTGGTGGGGGTGAACCATATCCAAACCAGAGCAGGATGGGGCCATACCACCTTGTCAGACACTGCCTGCTCCAGGGCCACCATGCAATAAGACTCCTCTCTGGGCACTGTAGGTGGGAAACCAGTGTGCTCTGATTCCCCTCCTCTTCCTCCCACTCACAGGTACATCATCCCCTGGGGGGTCCCAAATAAGTGCAAGAGTCTAAGCACCCAACTGTGGGCCCAGGGCCATTGAAACAGGCCAGGACTCCAAGGGGATGATGGACCCTTGGACCTTGACACATAACATCAACAATAGCCTGGGGGTCTGTCTCTGCTAAGGCCAAGTTGGTGAGGTCATGAGAATGGTGCTCACTCCAGTGGAATCCTGGGCATGGTCCCAGGAAGTGGGCTGGGAGCAGATGGTATGAGCATGGCCCAAGGGCAGCACCCCGATGGACACCATTCCCACTTCTGAGCTAAGAGGCAGACCCGTGTGGGCCGTTGAGTCCAGGGAACCTCTCTTCTAGGCCCTGAACTGGAAGTCTCTGCCCAAATGACCAATTTATCCTCCCAGCTGCTGAGTACCAGGCCTGAAAAGGGACACCAGCATTCAGGTCAGGATTGCAGTTCCACAGGGGCAGGGAGAGAAGAGGGCCAGGAGAAGGGGAGGGATTGCTGTCCCAGACATGGTGGCCTTGGGAGCCCCTACTAGAGCAGAGATTTTTTACTCACAGGGTCAGAGCTGGTGGTGCCCAACTCAGTGCCTTCCTCTCTGCTGAGACTTCTCAGCATCCTTGGCAGCCCCCTCTCCATTTCTCTTCCCTCTGCTAGGGTCTATTACTCACATGCTGTTAGTGTCCAGGCTAAGAGGAAATGATGGCCATGCTTGAGGGTCCCCAAAGGCTCTGGGCAGTACACTAAGTAACTGCTGCATTGGCCAAATTCTTGCTGCCAGTCAGCACCATACAGAGCCCCTTCTATACATGGTCTGTTTGATAGAGTTCCTACAATAATCTGACCAAATACCTATTTTATTTCCCACCTCTTGGATGAGAGGACCAAAGTCCAGAGAGGATGAGAAACTTGCTTGAGACTGCACAGCTTCTTACAGGTTAAGATTTTAGAAAGGTTCATTGATGCTGACCACGATGCTCACAATGGTGACCAGTGACTGGCTACCTCTTTTCAGAGCACTGGCCCAGGACAGGGTTGGGCTCTGCCTCTCACTAATGGTGTGCTCTTGTGGGCATTACTTAACTCTTCTGGGCCTCTGTTTTCTCACCAGGGACCTAGGGTTATCGAAATTACACAGGTTAATTAATACATGTGAATTGCTTACAACAGTACCTGATATGGAAAAGCCCTTGACTCATTTAGCCATTGTTAATATTGTCAGTTCTACTTGTGTTTGTCCTTTGGGCCCAGAATCTCATGTATTTTTTTCTACAAACAAAGGGCCAGTGGATGTGCTAACTGAGCCCCTAGCGGTTTGAGTTGAGCAAACAGGTGAGAAAAGCTGTGTCAACACAGATGGGCTTGGGGTGGGCTTGGGTGCAGGGCTCAGTAGGCTGGAGGAGGCAGATAGAGGGCTGCGGGGGGCTCAGAGCCCAGAGCTGAGCTCAGGCCTAGTGCTGGCAGCTCATGAAGTGTGTGGGTGGTGATGGGGATGCTGCCAGGCAAAGGCCAGGAGGGAGGAAGTGTTTCCTTTGAGCATGCCCTTGATTTTATCTTAAAAATGTGTTACTCATTTTACTGAACGATTTATTATACAATCCCTTCCAGTGGTAAGTTTTCTCATTGAAAAAATGTTCAAAATGCATTTGAACAGATTTTGTTTAAATTATAAATTTTTGTGTATTATAAATATTTCAGAGGATAAATTTATTTTATATTTATCTTGTTGAAATTTTCAGGTATACTTTTACATATTTTACATGCTTATATTTAAAACTTGAATGTATTTTATCTTGAATAGATAACACCCAGATATGGTAAAACCAACTCCAGAGAAATCAGAAAGTCCATGAAAGCCCCCTTCTTACTTGAATTCCCAGTAGTTCATACCCCTTCCCCAAGACCACTGTTACTGATTGATTTCTTGTGCATCCTTCCAAAAGTATATGTTCTACACAAGCCTATATATTCTTTTTGTCCCGTTCTCTACACTCCAATGGCTGCACCTTGCTTTTTTCACCCCCCAATGTGTCTTGGGAACTGATATAGGTTGGTACCTAAGAACACCTTCATTTTAGTGACTTCCAAGGTTGCCACAATCAGTTCACTAACACGTCTGTTACCTCACATAGTCAGCTTTTTCTTTGTGGTGAGGTTGCTTAAGATCTGCTCTCTTAGTGAACTTCAAGTCAACAGAACAGTATTATTAACCAGGCGTGGTGGTGTAGCCTGTAATCCTAGCCACTTGGGAGGCCGAGGCAGGAGGATCACATATTTGAGGTCAGTCTCAGCAACTTAGTGAGAATCTGTCTCAAAATAAAATTTAAAAAGCAGCTGGGGGCATAGCTCAGTCCCTGGGTTCAAACTCCAGTGCTGTAAACTACAACAACAAAATCAGAATTATTCACTAGTCACCAAGTTGTACACGAGGTCCCCAGAATTTACTTATTTTATCACTGACAGCTTGTGTCCTTTGATCAGTATCTCCCCATTTTCCCCATCCCGCAGCTCTTGGTAACCCCTGATATACTCTCTGCTTCTCCAGTGGCATTTGGATTAGCAGAGGCTCCTGGGCTTTCACTGGTTCTGCAGTCATTTCCATCTGGCAGCTTCTGTGTTGTCCAGGGAGGACCGATCAGCATGCAGGATTTCAGCACCCACTGTCTGCAGGGAGGCAAGTCTGGCAGGGTGTCCAGAGAGAAAGCAAATGATTCAGCTAGCAATTGTCTCTCCTATGAACCTTTCCCAGTATTTGCTCCAATGTTGAGGTCTCTGAGTAAGAGGGGAGCATCACATGTGGTGAAGCTGTGTCCTTCCTTAAACACTTAGTTGGCACCAAGAGCCCCACCAAAGTAACCCTGCTATACCTGCATCCTTTGTGCTGGATTCTGGGAGGGAAGCAATGTGGACCCCACATATGACCAGAACTTGCTGGTCCCACCTCAACTTCAAGGCCACTGGTCAGATGGCTGCATAGAGGAAGGCCCCTTGTTTAGGTTCCTCTGCCTCTTATTCAGAGGAAAGGGTGCTGAGAGTTAGGTGCATGAACCTCCTATGGCCCAAGAAATCCAGTGTCAGTTCAGGAAACCAAGGTGGGCCTCGAACTGAGAGGAGATGGGCAAGCACAGTTCCTTCCTTCTCTTGTTTCTCTGATTTGATCTGATCAAATCTAAGTGCATTTGTGTCATGATCCATTTCTGATCTGCAATATGCCTACATTTCCAAAGTTAATTTTTCCTGTTGGGAAATGACTTGAAGATGGGTGCCCCATGTGTGGTGTGTGTGTGTGTGTGTGTGTGTGTGTGTGTGTGTGTGTTTCCACATGCATGTGTTGGAGGAGGGTGCTCTGGGGTGTTAAAGGGTAAAGGGGACAAAGTTCTGTCCCCAGTTGTCCTTAGATTGAGTGGTAGTTTCTACTGAAGTTCATTTCAGTGTCTAAGAATCTAGGTCACAGGGGGCCCAGGCACAAGGCAGTGCTTGTCCTTCCAGGGCCAAGACATTAGTGATGCCCCCCACTCCACCTCAGACACACAGACAGCAGGGAATAGGGATGGTTGGGTTATCCGAACCCACTGCCCAAGAACAGGCCCCCAAACATAGTCTTCCATTCCAGACTCAATTCTTCCATCCTGCATGCTGCTGGCAAGAAAAATACAGTTGGTCCTCTAAACCCACAGGTTCTGCATCCATAGCTTAACAAACCACATAGAAAATTTTCAGGAAATAGTTGCTTCTGTACTGAATATGTACAGACTTGTCATCATTCTCTAACAGCTATATGTATGATTGACATTGTAGTAGGTATTGTGAATAATCTAGAGATGACTTATAGCATGGGTGTGTGGGCAAAGGCTATATGCAAACACTGTGCCTTTGTGTATAGAGAATTTGAGGGTGTGGTGGTGCACGCCTGTAATCCCAGCACTTGGGAGGCTGCAGAGGGAGGATTGCGAGTTCAAAGCCAGCCTCAGCAACTTAACGAGGCCCTAAGCAACTCAGTGAGACCCTGTCTCTAAATAAAATACAAAATAGGGCTGGGGATGTGGCTCAGTGGTGGAGTGCCCCTGGGTTCAATCCCCAGTACCAGAAAAAAAAAAAAAAAAAAAAAAAGGGTGAGTGGGGATTCTGGAACCAATCTCCCATGGTTACCAAGGGATGTCTATGCTTTGTATTTCATAGACTGAGTTATATTAGAGAATTTGGATCAGCTAGGGATAACACCTTTGCATTTTCCGAAGTGCCTGCCAATGTCTTATTTAATTAGTTTTCAATCTAAGTGTCTCCTGTGGAAATAATCTCCAACATCTGTTTCAAAATGGTGGACCAAGCATAAGTTTCCCCCCTGAGAAATTATAAATAAAGGTGTTTTAAAGGGAATAAAATAAATACACAGCTGTGATAAAAGACAAAGATGAGAACTGTTGAGGACCAGAAATTGTCAGGAGTCCTAGAAAAGAGGAAATCAGACAGGAGGGATTTTAAGAGGGCAATATGGCCATGGGGTCAATTTCCATCAAGTAGGTTGGGGAAGAGTGCCAGAGATGATGATAAGCTTGAAGGGGTGCAGACCTGGAGGGGGAGGGCACAGTGCAGCCCTAAGGGGATCTTTTGGGACATCCCAGTGGCAGCATCCACAGACCAATCGCTGGACTGTCTGCCTCCTCTTGGTGCATGCAGCAGTGATGGGGTGTCTGACGCCAGCTAGGTATAGGGCTTAGAGGATCTTATGTTAGAGACAAGAACAATGCCCCAGGTGTAGGTAGGGGCTCGGGTACTGCAGTGTATTTATTAGTGGTCCAGGGATGCCCTAGCAAAGTACCAAGTTTGGAAGGCTTAAACGACAGAAGATTATTGTCTCATGGTTCTGGGGGATGGAAGACTGAGATCAGGTTGTGGGCAAGGTTCATTCCTCTGAGGGCTGTGATGAAGAATCTGTTCCATGCTTCTCTGTTAGTTTTTCATCATTGTGACCAAAGTACTTGACAAGAACAATTAGAGGAGGAAAGATTTATTTAGGGCTAACAGTTTCAGAGTTTCAGCCTGCCGATTCCATTTCTCTGGGCCTGAGGTGAGGCAGACCATCATGGCAGAAGGGCATGGTGGAGGAAAGCTGCTCATCTCATGGTGGTTGGGAAGCAGAGAGGGCAAGAGGAAGGGGCCACAAGGAAAATGCACCCTTTCAGGGCACATCCCCAGTGACCCACCTCCTCCAGTCATGCTCCACCTACCAACAGTTTTCGTGCATTTCTTCATCAATCTAGGACTGATTAGGTTGCAGCTCTCACAATTCAATACTTTCCCCTCTGAATACTCCTGCATTATCAGGAGCTTTTGAAGGACACCTCATATCCAAACCATAACATTCTACCCTAGCTTCTGATGGTTTGCTGACAATCTCTGATATCCTTTGGCTTGTGTAAGTCTGATCTCTGCTTTTACCTTCACATGGAATTTTCCCTATGCACATGTCTATGTCCAAATTTCCCCTCTTATATGGATACTAGACATTAGGGGTCCAACCTACTCTAGTATGGCCTCATTTTAACTAATGGCATCTATAATAACCTTATTTCTAAATAAAGTCACATTTGAAGTACTGGGGGTTAGTACTTCAACATAAGAATTTTGAAGGGACACTGTTCAACTTATAACAAACAGGGTTACCAAAATTTAGAAAAAGAGATGTAGGGGTATCCTCTCCTGATGGTACTTCCTGATCCTCCCTCCTCACAGAATAACTCCCACATCTGCCCCCAGGCAGGCTTCTTACACTGTGAAGCAGATAGTGGAATTGCATCTCATCCACCAAGATTAGTAGAACACACAGTTAAGAATCCTGAAACATCAGAAGAGCACCAGCATTGGAAATAAATATATGAATAGAAAATCATTCCCAGAGAAATGATTTAATAAAGGAGATGAGAACCTGTGAGAGTAATTATTACTCCCTGAGAGAGAAGAGAATATCACATCCCCAAACAAGAACAGTAAGTTTTATAAAAAAGAATTAATTAAGAGATGTTGGCAAACAGAAACTTAACATATTGTTGAATAAAATAGGCTAGGCTCAGCTGAAGAGTGTCTTGGGGTTATCATATTAAACTGAGAAAATGTTCTAGGGCCATGCTGTTCAAAATGTGGGCCACAGACTCATAGTGTCAGTACACATTCTCAGGATCTTCTTTAAACAGATAGACAGGGATTGTGTATATATTGCAGTAAGTTGGATTTTAATCAAAGGGAATATGAGATAGAAAATGAAAGATAAGTTCAGAGACATGGAGGCATGTTCTGAAATTTAAGCATTCCTCCACATAGATGTTACAGAAGTAAAGAGTGAACACAGAGGAGGGAAAGCAACATTTAAAAACAATATATGAGAATACTATGGAATAGCAAAATAGGATCTGGAACTTCAGGTTGAACGAGTGGAGCAAATACCAGGCAAGACAAAAACAAATGGGCATAGTTTCATTTTGCTGCATATGGATTTCCAGTTATCCCAGCACCATTTGTTGAATAGACTATCTTTTCTCCATTGTATGTTTTTGGCTCCTTTGTCTAGTATGAGATAACTGTATTTATGTGGGTTTGTCTTTGTGTCCTCTATTTTGTACCATTGATCTACCTGCCTATTTTGGTGCCCCTATCTCTCACCCTGCACAAAACTCAACTCAAAATGGATCAAGGACCCAGGAATTAGACCAGAGACCCTGCACCTAATAGAAGAAAAAGTAGGTCCAAATCTTCATCATGTGGGATTAGGACCAGATTTCCTAAACAGGACTCCCAAAGCACAAGAAACAAAAGCAGGAATCAATAATTGGGATAGGTTCAAACTAAAAAGCTTTTTCTCAGCAAAGGAAACAATCAGCAATGTGAAGAGAGAGCCTACAGAGTGGGAGAAAATCTTTGTCACACAAACTTCAGATAGAGCACTCATTTCCAGAATCTATAAAGAACTAAAAAAACTCTACCCCAAGAATACAAATAACCCAATCAATAAATGAGCTAAGGAAATGGGCAGACATTTTACAGAAGAAGACCTACAAGCAATCAACAGATATATGAAAACATGTTCATCATCCCTAGTAATAAGAGAAATGCAAATCAAAACCACCTTAAGATTCCATCTCACCCCAATTAGAATGTCTATTACCAAGAATACAAGCAAAAATAGGTGTTGGCGAGGATGTGGGGAAAAAGGTGCACTCATACATTGCTGGTGGGATTGCAAATTAGTGCAACTACTCTGGAAAGTGGTGTGGAGATTCCTTAGTAAACTTGGAATGGATCCACCATTTGACCCAGCTATCCCACTCCTTGGCCTTTACCCAAAGGACTTAAAATCAGCATACTACAGTGATGTAGCCAAATCAATGTTCATAGCTGTTCAATTTACAATAGCTAGATTGTGGAACCAACCTAGATGCCCTTCAATAGATGAATGGATAAAGAAACTGTGGTATATATACACAATGGAATATTACTCAGCCATAAAGAAGATAAAATTATGACATTTGCAGGTAAATGGATGCAGTTGGAGATGGTCATGCTGAATGAGATTAGCCAATCCTAAAAAACCAAAGTCGAATGATTTCTTTGATAAGTGGATGATGATACATAATGTGGGGTGGAAGGGAGGCAAGAATGGAGGCAAGGATGGATTGCATAGGGAAAAAAGGGGGGTAGGCTCGGGGAGGGGGTAAGAATAATAACAGAATGAGACAAACATCATTACCCTATGTACATACATGTATGATTACACAAACGGCGTGACTGTATTTCATGTACAACCAGAGAAACAACAGCTGTAATCCATTTGTGTACAATGAATCAAAATAAAAAAGAAAACTTAAAAAACAAGTAAAAAAATAAAATATATTTGCAATCATTTCAAAATAACAAGAACAAAAACAAATGGGCAGCCAAAAAATTTCTCACATCTGGTCATACATATTGAAATTTCAGAACATTGGTCAAGAGCTCCTAAAAACAAAAATCAAGTAAAGAAAAAACCTTTTTCCACAAAAGAATGAGAATCAGATAGCATCATTCTTCTCATGAACAAAATTGATATAGGAAGAAATGGAACAAAGTCTTCGAAATACAGGGATACAAACATAATCCTGAATCTTGAGTTTTATACCCAACCAAAATAGCAAACAATTTTGTGCAAAAGCAGAATAAAGACAATTCTGAACATTGAAGGACCCAGAAAATCTTTTGTGCACAATACCTATCTGAAAAAATAGGGTATTAATTCCAGCAATAAAATGTGAATCCAGAATTCCTTTTTTCCAATGTAATGTTGGTGTGAGGAAATCAAAGCTCAAGAAGATTGAATAACTGCCTGAGGTCATACTGTTCATAAGTGGCAGGGCTGGGACTTGAAGTCAGGCCTGTCTGGTTCTAACGGCTTTAGAGCTTCTACCTCATTGTCAGATCCTCACCAAAAATATCTGTAGTCCTTGACCAAAGCACAGATTCTCAGAGCCACAGAATCTTCCTTTAAAAGGGAGAGTGCAGGCCTCCGCACTGAAAGGGTTCCAAAAGAAGTTGTAAGGAAACCTTTTAGCTACAGTCTGGGGGAAGCCCCAAAACATATTGAAAAGAGACCTAGATGATTTGGATGTTTTGTGACGGAGAAGGGGTTTTTAAAATTCTGGTAGACTATAAGGAAGGGAAGGACTGTTGAGGGGTGAAAGCCATCCTTCTCATGGACCAAAACAAAGAGAGGAAGATGAACAGGTTGCAAAATTGCTGTGGACAGAGGCCAACTCCTACTGTCATATTCTGCCATACCAGGCAGCAGTTCTCATTCTCAGAGCTTGACAGCTTGCTTGCAGCCTCTAGGACTTTGGGGTATCCTTGTAGGAATTAACACTCAGAATGTCTGCTTGGGCTGTGTTATGGTTTGGATATGAGGTGTCCTCCAAAAGCTCCTGTGCTAATGCAGGAATATTCAGAGGTGAAATGATTAGATTATGAGAGATGTAACCCAATCACTCTATCCTAGTTTGAATGAACTAACTGGGTGGTAACTGTGGGCAGGAGGGGCATGGCTAGAGGAGGTGGATCATGGGAGGAACATCCTGGAAGTGTGCATTTCCCTGTGGCCCCTTCCTCTTTCTCTCTCTGCTTCCTGGCCACCATGAATGGACTATCACTCCTCCACCATGTCCTTCCACCATGACATTCTGCTTCATCTTGGGCCCAGAGCAATGAAATTGGTTCACCATAAACTGAGTCTCTGAAACCATAAGCCAAATAAACTTTTCCTCCTCTAAGTTGTCCTTGTCAAGTATTTTTGTCAAAGTGATGAAAAATTGATTAACATAGGTGCCCACAAAATGCCATAGACTGGGAGGTTTAAACCACAGGCATTTGTTTTCTCACAGTTCTGGAGGCTGGGAAGTCCAAGATCAGGGTGTCAGCTGGTGGGATTCAGAGGGATCCACTTCCTGACTTGCAGACAACTACTTTATCACTGTGTGCTCACACAGTGTCTCTTCTTATAAGGGCACTAATCCTATCACAAGGACCACACCCTCATGACCTTGTCTAACCCTAACTTACTCCAAAGGCTCCATTTCTAAATGCCATCACGTTGAGACTTAGGGATTTGGGGAGGAGGCATAAACATTCAGTCCATGACACTAAGCATGCACAAACATGGGATAATTTCAGTTCAGTATTCATTATATCATATGATGCTAATTGCATCTGCAAAATCACCCACACTTTTCCGTTACCTTTTGGTTGCCTTTTGTATTGGTACTATCTTGGGTGACTGGTTTACTTCCCCACCCATGCTTCCTTTTGTATGCACAAAACAGAATTCCCTAATGTTTCAGACATGCACAGTTTTGCTTTGTGCTGACTTAGAATCATTCTGCCTGTGGTATGCAGTGGACCCAGGTGACTCTATGACCAGCATTGCCTACCTGTTCACAACCTCCAGAACAACACAGTATTGATGGAGCCTGGGCATCCTCTATGGAGGGTTTTTCAGTTACTCACGGTGCTGAAGTACCTCTGCTGAAAACCTCCCACCCAGGACGAAAGTAATTCTGTGGATCTCTTGGGTGGCTCTGCTGAGGCCCATGGGATGAGAGTAGAAGCCAAGTTTGAGGAAGTATTCCCATCTTTATTTCCCAGTTTTGTTTGGCTTTGTATGTGTGGGAAAATCATGCTGGTTACAATTTTGAGTTATTATTTGGAGATTTGGGGCTGGGGGAGAATTTCCTTTCTCAGTTGGTCCAAGCCCTGCTGGAGAGTTAATGAGCCTGGGACTAAAAAACTGAACTGAAATTATAGCAAAGAGTTTATTTTTGGCAAAAATTTATTTTCTTCTTCCTTGAGAAAAGAGTACTAAAATGACTTATAAGAGGCTCAAAAAAAAAAAAAAAAAAAGATCTTTGTGGATGTTAAAAATTCTTGGGAAATGTTTTTAATGATTTGAGTGTAAATTAATAAGAAACAAATGCATAGTATTTTCTTTTCTAGACCATGAAAATAAAAAGAAATAATAAAAAGGCAAGAAGGGTCCGTGGAGACCAGATCAGATGTGTGAGTTGCTAAGAACCTATTGTGGCTGAGAAGCCCTGAGGGTGTCCCGCCCACCCAGAATGGACCCTGTTGGGTCGTGGCTGGACCCCTCTTCTTTTCTCAGCCCTCTTACAGATGATTGTGGAGTGAGTGTTCAAACTGCCTTCTCAGCTGGATACGAGGTCGGCTCCTTCCTAGTCACATATGCATTCAGCCAGCATTTGCTGTGTGTCTATAACCAGGCAGTGTCAGATATGACCCTGTGGGCGTGGAGATGGACCAGCCACGTTGGCGTCCTCAGGGAACTCACAAGGGAGTCCCTTTCCAAGGAGATATGCTATTTTAAAGGGCCCCAAGCTGGGCAACTGTACTTCAGCAGCTGGCAAGGTGTTTCCCAGGCAGAATGACTGTAGTCAGTGCTTTCATTGCTGTGCTCAAAATGCCTGACAAGAACAATTTAGAGGAGGAAAAGTTTATTGGGGAATCATGGTTTCAGGGGTCCATAGATGGCCAACTCCATTGCTCTGAGCCCAAGGTGAGGCAGCACATTATAGGGGAAGGGCCCAGCAGAAGAGAGCTGCTCAGATTATGGTAGGGTCAGGAAGCAGAGAGAAAGAGGGTATAGGGATCACAAGGAAGATGCATCCTTCCAAGGCATAGCCCCCAGTGACACACCTCCTTTAGACATGCCTCACCTGCCTGGAGTTACCACCCAGCCAGTCCATTCAAATTAGGATAGA
This sequence comes from Glaucomys volans, assembly GCA_020662805.1. Lineage (NCBI taxonomy): Eukaryota > Metazoa > Chordata > Mammalia > Rodentia > Sciuridae > Glaucomys > Glaucomys volans. Next base: position 175,619 of record JAJEJO010004694.1, on the reverse strand, counting down.
CTAATTAGGTTACAGCTCTCATGATCTATTAATTTCACCTGTGATTATTCCTGGAGTAACAGGAGATTTGAGGGAATACCTCATATCCAGACCACAACACTGTCCTGCCTGTGAGTTGGTGTTTTCCTCTATGTCTAGTAGTGGTGCATAATGTTCACCTGTCTTTCCTCAGGGTGGGAGCTTGGTGTGATTGCTTCCTCCTTTATATTTAACCTGGTCTTTCCTGTACCTGATACCCCTTGAGTTCCCTGATACAAGTGGATGCAGTTTGCCTTGGAAAGGAGACCTATAGAGCCTTCCCACTATAACTATAGAGCCTCCCCACACAGACTCAATCCAGCAATTAGCAAAGGGATCTGTTCAAGAGTCCGTTTTGACTGTGTTGGGATTCTACCAGGCTAAATCTGCAGGTTCTGGAGAACTTACATTCTGACAGAGGCAGCTTGGCCTCGTAGAAACAACAGGTGAAGCCGGGCGTGGTGGCGCAGGCCCGTAATCCAAGCAACTTCGGAGGCTGAGTCAGGAGGATCGAGAGTTCAAAGCCAGCCTCAGCAACTTAGCGAGGCCCTTAGCAACTCAGTGAGACCCTGTCTCTAAATAAAATACAAAATAGGGCTGGGGATGTGGCTCAGTGGCTGAGTGTCCCTGAGTTCAATCCCTGTTTCCAAAAAAAAAAAAAAAAAAAGAAACAACAGGTGACCTGTCACTGCTGGCTGGTGACCTTGGGCAGGTTATCTATCTTGTCTGAGTCATCATACAATCTGCCTTGCAGGTTTGGTGAAAAAATAAATGGGATAATGTATAATGACACACTAAAGGAGTGACTTGAAGTATGTTAGTGCCATGATTACTATCTGAGAAGAAATGCATGTGGTTAGAATAGACTGCCTCTGGCTTCTTGATTGGAGCAACTAACTGTTCATAAACCTTTTCCAGGTGGATAAATTACCTTTCAGTGCAGACCGAGTATCCCTAACCCAGAAAAGCTAGAATTCAAAATTCTCCAAAATCCGAAAGTTTTTAAAAATCAACATGACACCGCAAACAGAAAATTCCACACCATGGAACTTTGGTTATTATTATTATTGAAAATATTGTATAAAATTGCCATTAGGCTATGTGTATGAAGTATAGATGAAATATAAAGGAATTTCACGTTTAGACATGTGTGCCATCCCTAAGATATCTCATTACATATAAGCAATTATTCCAAAATCTGAAAAAATCTCAATCACTTCTCTTCCCAGGCATTTTGGATAAAAGACACTTAATCTACACCTTGACCTTAAACTAGAGGTTATAGCACAGAAGGGAATTTATGAGGTAACTGCATGTTCTGCACTTGGGAGGCAATGTAGGACTGTAGCTAGGAGTATGAGTCTGGGGCTAGTTGCCCACATCTAAATCCTCCTGAGCAATGCAGAAAAATGATTACCTCTCCCACCATATGCATTTTCAAAATATTCTTCTTCTTCTTCTTCTTTTTTTTTTTTTTTTCAGTGCTGGGGATCAAACCCAGGTCTCCAGACTGCTTAGGCAAGTGCTCTACCACTGAGTTGAACCTCCAGCCCCTTACATGTTATTGACAACTAGAATTTTAGTTCCACTTTTTTATATCCCCAAATCAGTATTATACTGATTTACATAATCCATGTATTATTTATACAATCAATGCTTGAATAGATTTTCAAACTTCTTTACCATTCTCTTTGTTTACCATTGCTTCTTTGTGTCCATTAAATCCTCTGGCTTCAGTTTTCTTCTCTAAGTTCTTTCTTTAGTACTCTTTTGGTGAGGCTCTACAAGTGGAGGACTCTTTCAGTTCATTGTAAACTGATGGGTATTTTCTCTTAGCACTCTGAAAATGCTATTCAGTTGTCTCTATTTTTCTATTATGGAGATTGCTCTTCCTCCAATTCTTATTTTGTAGGTAATCTGCCTTTTCTTCCTGGTTACTTTTAAGATCACAGCTTTATATTTCGATTCTGTAATAGTATTATGTGTCTGGAGTGAGTTTATTTCTATTTATCCTTTTTTGGGAATCTGATTCATGAATATGTGGGCTAATATCATATTGGAATATTCTCGGCTATTATTTCTTCAAATACTTCTTTTATCCCATTCTCTCTGCTTTCTCTCACTGAAGTTTCTACAATTTGTTGATTTTTCTCACTCAATTCATATGCCTCTTAACTGTTTTTGCAGTCCTAGTTTCTCTTTATTTCTTCTTGCGTTTCCTGGCTTAATTTCTTCAGATTTAACTCCAGCTGTTTTTAATTTATTGTTTAAGCCACGCACTGGTTGAGTTTTTAATTTTAGTGCCTTTGCTTTTTATTCAGTGAGATCCTGTTTGTATATTCTTTCAGATTGATCCATTCATTTAAAAATAGCTTTTATTTTGTTTTGAATTCATTTGTCTCTAATAATTTGAAATATACTTACCTTATAATCAAATTGTCCTACAGTCTGGGCTAATACTTCTATTTGCTATTTGCTGACTTTCATTCATGCTGGAGGATTCAATTGTGTATTTTGTAATTTTTCATTGTGAATTTATCTTTGCAGTGGCTTTGAGAATCTCTTATGGACTTAACTGAGGTCATTCCCTCTAGATTTAGTTTTTGCCTTTGCCAGGTGCCCCAGGGATACTACTAGCTTGTCACTTAATTTTTATGTTAATTTTCTAGACTGGTTGTGGAGGGTAATATGATTTTTCAAATCTGAAATGAGTCTCAGGTTCATGTGGATAATTCTCTGGGGATTTTTTTTTTTTTTTAAATCTGTACCTAGTAGCCTGTGCCTGTGAATGAACTTTTCCCCTAGGCTCCCTTTTTCTGGGTCTGTAGCCATTTATGGAACTGACCTACACACCTTGCTCCCTCTCGGTGTGGGCTTTCTGTTCCCACCTACATGTTCACTCTTTGTTCTCTTCTAGGCTTTCCCATGGGATAACTTTATTTCCACATTCCTAATTTAACACAATCAATTCTGTAATTGTGTATTAAATACCTACTATGTCCCAGAAACTTGAAGTTACAGATCTGTCCTGCTGGCTCCTTCCAACATATAACTGGGAGTCTTGGGAGCATTGGGACCCCAGCTCTTGTCTCCATTTACCTTCAAAGAAATCCCTGAGTTCATTCTTTTTTCATACCTACACAGGTGGAGCAAGAGAAAAGATTATGGCTAGACCATGCATCTCCTCCTACTTCAGCCATGCAACTTCCTCTGGTTGTATTTTTTGTTCTTAGATTTGGAAGGGACCTCACAAATTTGACTTAGCTCCTTTCCAGGTCTGTTGATGTGAGTCCACTATACCTTTCAGGGCACAATTCCACTGTTGGTTTAAGGACAGCTCAGAGCCATAGCGATGTGCTAATTAAAGAGAAATCCCCTTGAGTAAAAAGCGAAGGCCATCAACATACTAATGAGACCAGTTGGAAGGGAGGATTGGATCAAGAAAATTATTCTCTTCTTTGCCCTTGGCAATGCAGAAGAATTTGGGAGACTAAAATGCAATGTTTAGTTTAGTTGAGTTTTAGTTTTTGCTCTCCCTGTGACTACCAGAGCTCTTCTACCTGTGATGGCAGAACTGGAATGATGACTAGCTATCAGATGATGATCAGAAAGAAATCAGCTGATGCCAAGGCCAGACTGTTAGGGCACTGTGAGGAGGTAGGCCTTGGCACCAAGGACCAGCATCAGGTGTGGAGGCAGGAGATCCCATCCTAAGAGTGCTACTTAGCTGTGTGATCTTGGACATATTCATTAACATCTCTGAGCCTTGATGCTTTCCTCTGTCAGAGATGTTTCTTCATATCTTCAGGGTTGTTGCAAGAGTCACATAAGGTCATGTACAAGAAATGAGTTTTTTAGGACTAGTTTAGAGTATTAAACATGTGAAAGACTAATAGTAACCTGATTTGAGAAGTTTTTGAACAATAATGCCTTCAATCTAGGAGATAACAAATTATCTTTGCTATAGGGCAGGCTTTCCTGAAAATTTTTTAAGGGCTTATTCCCTCTCCTGTGGGGAAGCTATTAAGCTGGTTAATTTCAGTTGCAGATGGGCCTAAGTCATATTGCATATGTTTAAATTAAGTCAAACAAATAAAAACTCATTTCCTCCCCTTTCTGGAAGTCAGGCATGATTGGCAGTAATATGGAAGCTCAATGGTTAACAAGCACCTGGGTGACCTCTGGAGTATCCCCGCCTGGGGGTCCCCTGCACTGAGGTCTTATTCGTGGTTTGCATGGGCTTTTGGAGAAGGTGGCATGTAAATGAAAATGTGGGACATTGGCTCGTACTTTAAATGCTTAGAAGAGTACTTTTTCATAAAGAGTTTTCAAGTCAAAGGTTTTTTTTTTATACTGCTAACCATTACCTCCTTACAGGTTTTGGTTGGACAGTGCATATGTTCATTTTATGAATATTCTAAAATTGGGTCCTTTTGCACATTGGAGCTGTCAAACTAAGAGGTCCTGCTGAGTGGAAGGTGATCAGGGCATTTGCAGGAACCCTGTTAGCAGGTGGGTCTGGACTTCCTTCTCTGCTTGTTTCTCCCAGGGTCAAGGCCACTGGATAGGCCTTGGGGTCTCCTCAAAGGTCCATTTCCTAGCTTTGCCTCTCTTCGGCCTGGGGAGTAGGGCAAGTGACCTGCACTCTCTGGCCTCAGAATTCTCACCTTGAAAACCATGGGATTAAAATACCAGACAGAGTGGATGCCTTGGTGCCTGATGAATGCTATTGAATGAAAGAATGTGGAATTGTAATTCCAGGAAGTTATTACTGCCTGCAAATACCTGACTCCAGCTTGTTTCCGGGTGTGGCTGGATGCTCAAGACTGTGAGCAATGAGCCAGCTTATGGGAAGAAAGGAAAGAAGGATCACCAGGGTACAGAGCACCAAGGGTCTGCCAGGAGATGGACTGAGTTGTCTCCTGTGCAAGCGCCACCACTCCCTCCAGCAGGTAGGATCACATTGCTCCTAAGAGCTAGCTCTGAGACTCTGTGCATCCCTGCATCCTCTCTCCTCCCATTTCCTGGGACTGGCTGCTACTTCTGAGTGGCTTGCACATCTGGTTAAGTTCTAGCCTATTTCACTCTTGGGTAGGAAACACGGCCAAGCAGTCTTAGGATTGCATGTTAACCACTCGATACTCACAGGTGTTTTGCTGGGACCAGGTTATTCCTTCACTGAAAAAATAGTCAAAAAGAGGGGAGCCTGGGAAGGCTGACATCTGTGAAGTCACCCTTGTCAGCCAGCCAGCACTGGAGAGCTAAGGACACTCTGAGCCCACCTGCCCTAGTACAAGTGTTTGGAGGCTTTGACACACCTGAGCAAGGGCTTTGAACAGAACACTATCCCCTTGTGTTCCTTTGTGCCCAGGGACAGGAAGTTCAGTGTGATTAATAAATTTCAGGGGATGAACCATTGGAGATTCAGACTGATCTATGTGTGTTTCAGTCAGTTTTTTGCAGACTGATCTGTTTGTGTATCAGTCAGCTTTTCGTTACTGTGACCAAAACACCTAACAACAACAACTTAGAGGAGGAAGGATTTTGGTTCATAGTTTCAGAGGTTTTCAGTCTGTGGTTGGCTGGCTCCATTGCTCTGGGGCTGAGGTGAGGCAGAACATAATGGCAGAGGAAAGCGGCTCAGCTCATGGCAGTCAGGAAGGGAGAGTAGAAAGAGATAGAGAGAGGATGGGAGGAAGGGTCCAGGGGAAAGATAAGACCTTCCAGGCTGTGCCCCCAGTGATCTACTTCCTCTAACCAAGTCCCACCTCCCAGTAATTCATTCCGCTATCAATGGGTTAATCCACTGGATGAGGTCAGAGCCCTCATGATCAATTATTGCCTAAAAATCCACCTCCAAACATTGCTGCATTGGGGACCAGACCTTCAACACATGAGCCTTTGGGGGGACATTGCAGATTCAAACTGTGTGAGCAGGGAGACCCAGGAGGCAGTGACAAGGCACCACTGTGGTCTTGATCTGTTGCTTCCCAGTGGTCAGTGATGCTGGATATCTTTTTGTGAGCTTATTTGGCACTTGGATATCTTCTGTGAAATGCTTCTTCATGCTCTTTGCCTGTTTTCTAAGTGGATTATTTGTTATTTTTACTGTTGAGTTTTAGAAATATATATATATATATATATATATATATATATATATATACTCATGAAGTTTGATAAATTATTTATAAATACATAAATTTATAAACTTTCATGTTTTATAGATTATACACAAAGAATTTTCCTTATATATTCTAGAAACAAGCCATTTATGAGATATGTGGTTTGAACATATTTTCTCCCAGTCTAGTTTTTCTTTTTATCCTCTTACCAGGGTTGCTCACAGAATAAAAATTTAAATTTTGATGTAGTCAAATGTGTTAGCTTTCTGTTACTATAACATGTACCTGAGATATGTCAGCTTACAAGGTGGTAAAATTTATTTTGGCTAACAGTTTTGGAGCTTTGGGTCCACAATCTGTTGGCCTGTTGCTTTGGGGCCTGTGATGAGGCAGAACATCATGATGGAGCAGGTGGTGGAGGAGGCTGCTCACCTCATAGCATTTGGGATGCAAAAGAGAAAGGGGCTGGGGGTCCCAATAGCCCCTTCAAGGGCAGACCTCCAGTAACCTAATTTCCCCCTGTAGGCCTTGCCTCTTAAAGGTTCTACCACTTTCCAACAGCACCATAGTCTGGGAACCAAGCCTTTGGGGGACACTTATCTAAACCATAGCATCCATTTTATCAATATTTCTCCTTTATGGACCTTTGGTGTTATGCCTAGGAAGGGTTCACCAAGCCTGAGTATCTGAAGATTTTCTTCTATGTTTTTTTCTAAAAGTTTTATAGTTTCATGTTTTGCAGTTAAATCCATTTTGAGTTAATTTTTGTGTATATATGTATATTTTATATATATATATATAATTTTGTCTGTGGATATATAATTGCCACTGCACCACTTTTTGCATTTCTTCTCCTTTTATTGGAGGGGTGGGTACTGGGAATTGAACTCAGGGACACTCGAATACCGGCCACATCCCTAGCCTTACTTATTGCATTTTATTTAGAGACAGGGTCTCACTGAGTTGCTTAGCACCTCGCTTTTGTTGAGGCTGACTTTGAACTCATGATCCTCCTGCCTCAGCCTCCCGAGACACTGGGATTACAGGCATGTGCCTCAGCACCCCGCATGTTGCACCATATGTTGAAAAGGCTATCTTTCCTCTGTTGTATTTGTACCTTTGTCAAAAATAAGTTGCCCATACTTGTGGGGTCTATTTCTGGTTTCTCCGTTTTGTTCCATTGATTTATATGTCTGTCCCTCTGCCTATAAAACAAAGTCTTGATTACTGTAGCTAAGACTTAAAATTGCATACAGTGATTCTTCCCACTTCATTCTTCTTTTCAAAATTATTTCTGTTACTGCAGATCTCCTGACTTTTCACATACATTTTGGAATATGTTTGTCTATATCTTCAAAAATTCCTGTTGGGATTTGGATAAGAGTTGCATTGAAACTATAGACCATTTGGGGATAAAATTGGTATTTTTGCTAAATGATTCAGTTTAGTAAAGACTCATTTCAATCCATGAACACTGTATGTCTCTCCACTTATTTAGATTTTGATGACTTTGATCAGTGCTTTGTAATCTTCAGCTAAGTGTATGTTGTATTATGTTTACATGGATTTTAGGGCTGGGGCTGTAACTCAGTTTTAGAGTGCTTGCCTGGCATGCAAGGTCCTAGGTTCAATTCCCAGTACTGAAAAAAAAAAAATTGCAGAGCTGTAAATAGTATTGTACTTTTAGTTTCAATTTCCATGGGTTCATTGCTAGTATACGGAAATATAGTTGATCTTTACATGTTGATTTTTTTAATTCTGAAATTAGTTGCTGAAATTAGTTCTAGGATTTGTTTTATAGAATCCACGAGCCTTTCTAAATTGATAACTTACTAAGTATGTTATCTGTCAGTAACTTTGTTTCTTCCTTTTTGACCTGCATGCCTCCCCTCCCCGTGCCTCTCCACTTAAGTTGCATTGGCTATAACTTCCTGAGTTACAGTGAACAGCAGTGTTGAGCAACCTCCTTGCCTTGTTCCAATTTTAAGGGGAAACATTGTCTTTCATTACTAAATCTAATATTAGTTGCAGGCTTTTTGTATAAGTTCTTCTTAAAGTTGAGGAAGTCCCCTCTATTTTTTTTCTAGAGTTCTTCCATGATATTGGATTATGACAAGAGCTTTTTCTGCATCAGTTGATATATAGATCATATGATGTTTTTCTTCTTTAGTCTGTTAATACAGTGGATTACATTGATTGATTCTTGAATGTTATACCAGCCCGGCATACCTGGAATAAACCCCTTTTGACCATGATGTATAATTCTTTTTAAATTTATTGCTGAATTCTATTAGCTAATGTTATGTTAAGGATTTTTACTTCTCTATAATATGAGGGATATTTGATTTTAACTTTCTTTCTCAGTGGAGTGGAGATTGTTTCCAGTTCCCTTCTCAGATACCCAAATCATCATATGTTCAAGTCTCTTGTGAGAAACAACATATTATTGCCTACAAACTATGCATGTACTTCCTTATACTTTAAGTTATCTCTTGATTATTCATAGTACCTGACACAATATAAATGTTATGGAAATAGTCGTTATACTGTATTGTTTAGGGAATAATGAAGAGAAAAAGTTTGCACATGTTCAGCACAGACTCATTTTTTTTCCCAAATATTTTAAAACTGGGTTTGGGTGAACTCACAGACATGGAACTGTGGATATGCAAGGCTGACTCCTCTCTCTGTCTTATGGTGTCTGGTTTTATAAAGTAAGATCAGAAACGTTCTCTAGTTTTCTGTATCCTGGAAAAGATTGTGAGAATAGGCATTAATTCTTTAAGTATTCTGTGGAATTATCCAGTAAAACCATCTGGCCCTATAGATTTCCTTTTGGGGAGCTTATAAATTACAAATTCAATTTCTTTAAGAGTTATAGGGTTATTCAAGTTATTTATTTCATACTGTGGTAGTTTGCACTTTTTGAGGAAGTGTTCTGTTTCATTTGTGTATTTCTGCATGTAAAATTGTTCATGGTACTGTTCCTTTACTGTCCTGTCAATGCCTGCAGGTTGCAGGCCCTGCAGGGACAGCCCCTGTTACAGTCCTGATGGGTAATTTCTATCTTTCCCTTTTTCTTTGTCAGTCTTGGCAGACATTTGTTAATTTTATTGATTTTTTTCAAGGAACTCAATTTTTCATTTCATTGATTTTCTCTATTGTGTTCTGTTTTCAATTTCATTGATTTTTGCTCTTGCCTTCAGTAGTTTCTTCCTTCTGCTTGCTTGGGGTTCATTCTGCTCTTTTTTTTTTTTCTAGTTTCTTAAGGCGGGATCTTAATTTATTGTTTTAAGTTTGCAGTGGTTTGGATAAGTATCCCCCAAAAGCTCATGGGTTAAGGCTCGTTCCTCTGCCTGGAGGGCTGTTGGGAGGAGGTGGAACCTCAGGAGGTGGGTGCTAGTGGGAGGTCTCTAGGTCACTGGGGAGGTGACTTGGAAGGGGACTGTGGAACCCTGGCCCCTTTCTCATTCTTTCTTTTTGCTTCCTGATGAGGAGGTCTGTGGTTTGGCTCTCCCTGCATTCCCTCCATAACGTGCTGCCTCATCAATGGGGCCAATCGATCATGGACTGTAACCTTCCCCAATCTGTGAGCCAAATGAAAGCTTTTCTTCTTATAAGTTGATTATCTCAGGTATTTGGTTACAATAATGGAAAATGACTAAAATATAATCTTTTCCTCTTTTCTGATTGTAAGCATTTATTGCTATAAATTTCTAAGTCTACTGGTGTTGGCATTTTACTAGCTTGAGTAAAGTATAGAAATTTTTCTTCCCTTTATTTCCCTTTACTTTCCCCCCTTTAGAATGTAATTGCCCTAAGGGTTTTCTCTACATACCTTGAGAACCATGTTAGACAATGAAATAATTTCTGCTTCAACCATTAGGAAACTCAAGAGGAGTTTTTCTGTTTACCTATATTTTTACTTTTTCTGTTTTTTTTTTCTTTCTGATTTTTCAAGATGCCTTCTTTAATCATTTTTTTTTTCTTTTTCAAGAAATTTCTTGCTCTTTTCTTTCAGCACTTAAAACATATCAAGTACCTCTGGTCGTTCCTTTGATTTCTAAGGTGAGATATTCTTTCATTTAGGATGTATCTTCTTTAAAGTCAGGTGTCTTTTCTCTTTTGATGCTATTAAGATTTTTAAATTTGTCTTTAGTATTCAGAAGTCTGATTATGATATTTATGGCATAATTTCTTTGTGTTTATCCTGCTTGAATATCTTGTTTATCTTGAATGTGGAGGTTTATGTCTTGTGCCAAACTTGTGAATATTTTGGTCTTTACTTCTTGAATGTGTTCAGTCCCATTCTTTCTCCTCTCCCTCTGGGACTCAAATGACATAATCTGAGCTGTTTTTTTATTGTCCCACAGATCGGTGAGTGTTCTGCTCTTTTTTTTTTCTTTCCCAGTCTATGTTATTTCTACTGTTTAGATTGGGTGATTTCTTTCTGTCTTCGGGTTCACTGAGTCTTCAGTCCTCTATATTCCACTTTTCCGATCCATTGAGATTTTTACTATAGTTACTGTATTTTTCAGGTCTAAAATTTCCATTTGGTTCTTTTCCAGATATTCTATTTCTTTGTAAGATTTTCTGTTTTCTCATTTGAAATGTGATCATGAATGCATTATTGTAGCATCTTTGTAGCATTTTTATCATGACTGCTTTAAAATTCTTACTAGATAATTCCAACATTTGTGCCATATCAGGGTTGCCATTTGTTATGGTTTGGCTATGAGGTGTCCTTCTAAAGCTCACGTGTGAGACAATGCAAGAAGGTTCAGAGGAGAAATGATTGGGTTGTGGGAGCCTTAACCCAATCAGTGAATCAATCCCCTGAGTGGTAACTGAAGTGGTAGGGTGTGGCTGGGGGAGGTGGGAATTGGGGCATGGCTTTGGGGTATATACTTGTATCTGGACAGTGTAGTCTCTCTCTCTCTGCTTTCTGATCATGATGTGAGCCGCTTCTCTCTGCCACTCTTCTGCCGCAATGTTCAGCTTCACCTGCTTCAGCCAGCCTTCTATGGACTGAGACCTCTGAAACTGTGAGCTCTAAAATAAACTTTTCCTCCTCTATGGTTGTTCTAGTGGAGTCCTTTAGTCACAGCAGTGAAAAAGTTGACTAAAACACCATCTGTTAATTGTCTTTCTCATTCAAGTTCAGATTTTCTTGATTCCTGGTATGAGTGATTTTCACTGGACTCCTTGGCCTTTTTGGTGTTATAAGATGGCAGATCTTATTTAAATCTCTCTTTTATCAGGACTTCTTGGACTCTGCTCCTGCAGAGAAGGAGGACATTTCTGCTGTCAGGTGGGTATGGACTCTGGTTCCCCTTTGGCCTTCAGGGACACCTTTGTCAGGAAGGAATGCCGTGACATTGCTGAAATCGGTGGCCTGGGTGCTTTTTCACCATCCCATCTGGTCTCCCCTAATCCTGCAGAGTGGGGGGGTGACCTCCTCACTGTTGGGTGGTGGAAGGACACTCCAGCCCACTAGGTCTCCTGCGACACCACGTCAGCAAGGAGGAAGAGGTGTCTGATTACACCAAGTGGAGGCACAAATCCAGGATCCCTTCTTGGACTCCAGTGACACTGTGAGCAGCGGTGGGGAGCATTCCCTTCTGGTGGGGATGAGTCTCCAGCCTTCACTGGTGGGAGTAGGGTCATAGATTTTCTTCCTTGGCTGGAGTAAAGCAATTATTGTCTGAAAGTTTCGAGTCTTGCTATGATGCCTTATCTGGTCCTTTGGAGAGCTGACTTTTCATAGGGCTTTCTTTTATGGAGCCTGCTGACACTTCCAGATTATCAGCATCCAAACTGAGATGTATATGGCAAAGAACACCCAAACAACCTAATTAAAAAACCCCTGGGGCCTTACTGCTCTTGTCTCTTGAGGCACCCTTCTTCTCTCCTCTTTCCAGCTTCTTTTTATGTTTGGATTATATACAATGGTCAGGGTTTTTAGCTGTGCTTTGCGAAAGGAATGGTGACAAATGCATTTACTCTGTCTTGTCCAGAATGGGAACGCAGATGGGTTTTGAACCACTGCATGAGGAACTTCCATGTTGTTTCCAGCTATCCTTTGGGGGTGGGTGGGAGAACTCAATCAGAAAGCTGCTCTTTTGATCCAAACCCCTCTCGTCCTCAGGCGGGGGGGTGCCTGGAGGTGGGGATGCCTTGTGTAGCAGCCCACAACGCTGAAGACCTCATTGGCTGAGGGGAGGAGGGGGCTCTTCTCTGCTCACAGAGCTGTAGATCCTTCACCCCTGGTCCATCGTTCTTCACTCCCATGGAGGTTTGCTTTCTCTGATGGCCCGCGGCTGCACAGCCACTGCCTCTCCTATCCTGTCTGTCCTGTGCTTATGCTGTTGTGTCTTCCTACTGTTCACTTACCTGTGTTTCCACTACATGGGGAGGAACCCTGATGTCCTTGTCACAGTGACTGACATTTTATTTATTTTTATTTCTCCAAGGTTAGTCCAGGGGATGCTACTCAGGAGCCATGAATTGACCTTGAGAAGGCCCTGGAGTTCTGGCTGGGTCTTTAAGGGAGCCATGTTGCCGGGAACTGAGCTTTGGAAGCTTGAGACTGGGAGGGGTGCACGCCAGATCATTAGCTTTCCTGAGCCTGACCTGTGGGATCCCCTAAACTCTCAAATAATAAAGATCTAAAGATTTTCCTTGGGGGTCCAGGCAGTTAAAACTTCTACCTTACCTCATACCCAAGTCTCAAATTCCAAGGGACTCTCAATGACAAAGGACAAAATTTGTGATTAAAGTAAATAAATGATTATCATGTTTAAACTAGGTGGGTGATTTGCATAGTAAGCCCTCCCAGTGGAGTTGCAAGTATTATAAGGAGAAAGAAATGAAGATGATATAAATTTGTGATGTCCTTAAGATGAGTGTCGCTAAACAGTTATGCTCATCAATCAGGGCAGGAGCTGGAAAAGGCGGAGGAGGAAGAGGAGGGCGATATGCTTCCTTTCATCAGACAATGCTGGGGTGGGAGGCAGGAGGCTTGGGTGTGAGGTCAGGGATAGAGAGAGGATGGTTAATAGGTACAAAATTACAGTTTGGAGGAATAAGTTCTAGTAGGGTGACTACAGTTAATAACTAACTGTAAATTTCAAAATAGCTAGAAGAGAGGATTTTGAATGTTTGTAAAACAAAGAAAGGATAAATGAGATGATGGAAGTGCTAATTGTGCTGATTTGATTATCACATATTACATACATGTATTGAAAATCATGCTGTATGTAACAAATATGTATAATTATTATGGGTCAATTAAAAAAAAGAAACTGTCTTGCTCTGTTTTCCAGATGTTGCCTTAGGAAATGTGGACTTATTTAAAGTGAATGACCCTAATGATATGTTTCTCTGTTACCAAAATATTTGAATGTACTATTATATTTTCTGGCTTCTTAAAGGTGGTTAGAATTAGCATCACCAGCTGTCCTGGCTTGCCTGGGGCTCTCCTGGTTTGTGCATTGCAAGACTATGTCCCCCTCATGCCCAGGCAAACCCTGACAATTGGTGGCCCTCCAGCATGAGCTCCCTGGGGAAGCCTCCTTTCTCCTACCCTAGAAGTTCACTGTGTGCAGCCACAAGGTGAGCTGGAAAATGTACGTGAAGGAGACGGTGTCATAGCCCAACCCTCCCCTTGCCAGTGGTTCCCACTGTGGCTGCACTCGGGACTCTGGGAGGATTCTAGCAAACCTTGCTCTCCCTAGTTCCCCTTAGGGCGAGACAGGAGCTGCCTTCTAGGGCACAATGATTCTGGATGTTGGTATGGCCAAGTCTGGCCAGAACCCTGTCACTTTTAGCAAGTAATCTTGGGCAACTAAATTATTCAACGAGCCTCAGATTCCTAATATACAAAATAGGCATGAAAATCTAAATCATGTTGGTGGATATTTTCAGTGTGATTCTATGAATAAAACCATTGAATGAAGAAGTCATAGCAAGAATTTCTACTTGTTAAATAAACATGAGTGAAGACCATTGTTGGATTGGGCTTCTGCAGCGGCCCCAACAGACCAAACTAAGCATCAGAGTGGAGTTGGTCCTGCTAAAGTTCCGCATCACCAAACCTAAAGGAAGTTGTTATCTGACTTCAGGAGAAATCAGGAGAGAAAAGTAACAGGCCTTTGTTTCCCAAACAGGCCAGTTTCAAACAGCATAATGAAGTTCCCTCTGCTTTACTTCTTACAAATAAAAAAAGTAACCTGATGTTAACCAGCCAACCCCTACCCTATTATTCTGCCTCCCTGTCCCTGCCCTACAAGAGAAGTAACTAGCTTGGAATGACCAGCTTTGGAATGACCAGCTGCTTTTTGTTTCTGCTGACTTCTGCCTTTTCTGTCTATAAAGTCAAATTTCTCTGCTCAGTTGGTTGGATCACTCGTTCTATTTTGTGGAATGAAGAGCTGCTCAATTCTAGAATTTCAAATAAAGCCAATTGAGATCTTTAAATGTGCTAGAAATGTGTTTGACATATCCTAGGGAGAGCACAATAGGTAAAGCATTCAGACCTCACCCGATCTGTTCATATCCCCAATAATGCACTTGGAGCAGAATGGGAGGGCTCCCAAAGCCCTGCAGATGGAACCCTTATGGCCATCTTCAGGGTTGGTGCTAATATGACTCCCATTCAACAGACCAAAATGACAGGCTCAATGAAGATTTTCCCAGGATTACAGTTCATATAGGACTTACATAGGACCAGCTTGTGCCCCAGAGACACATTTGTGATTCTGACTGGGTAAATCCATAGGCTCAGGGTGCTGGCTAAGCCTATTGATGTTACGTGCTTTTGCATGTGGTTTGGATTCAGACCGTTGGTTCTGATTTCCTTTGAACCAGCCTTCTCTGTGATTGTGGGATCATCTGATGAGGGAGCTCAAGATTTGATTGATCCTTTGATCCAGATCAATGGAAACAGCTAGCAAAACCTGCACCTCGCCTCCCCACAACGCCCCCATGACTAGGCTATGTGGCCCAAGACTTCCTCAGACTTGGGAGAAATCAAAGGACCCAGGACCATAATACAGGCAGTGGTTCATTCATTCACTCCTTCATTCCTATGTGTGTGGATTCATGGCAGGCCTGCATTTACCATCTTGCAATCTCTGAGTTCATAATCTAGGGGAGGAAGAGCCCTACAGGGAATATACTGGTGCTGGGGAAGAGGGTGCACCCAAGACTGTCTGCCTGGGGTAGTCAGAGAAGGCTTTCCGGAGGAGGAGGCATTTGAGCTACACCTGGAAAGACAGGATATGCTAGCTTGGTAGGCAAGACACAGGACGCATTCCAGCAGCTTCTCTGGCACAGACAAAGGTGTGAGCAGATATATGCGTGTATGGGAGGTTGCGGGCAGTTTGATACTGCTGTGGCTTTGCAAAGGAGCTGTGGCCATTCTGGAAACCTGGAGAGTTCATAGAAGGAAGAGGCAGCCAACTTTGTGGGCTAAGAAAGTGTAGCATGGATTATTCAGAGTCTGAGCTAATCATGCCAGGGATACTGACTGCTGCAAGCAGAACAGGGAAAGCTCCCCAACCCTGCACCTTCCCTTGATCCATCTGCTGCCCTGGTGGCCCTGGATACCTGAGGATCAAGTCTGGGCCAGTGTGGTCCTTAAGATCTTGGGGTCACTGTTGATGGGGATCTTCAAGACCCAGAAGCCCCATTGGGGGTATAAGGGAAGAAGGGGTCTGACTGAGGCTCAGGGTCTATGGGGGGCAGGTGGAGGGGTGAAGGGACACAGGGAGGAGGAAGAATGGTACTTTTTGGTTGAAGGGAGTGATAAGGAATTGACTCGAATTTGGAAAGAAAGACATCACCCCCTGTCTCCCCCAGAAGGAACAAGTTCCTCCCAGCTGCCTTGACGGCTCTTCATCCTGCTGTTTTGTACAATATACGATTTCTTTGCATAACAGACAGAATAATCTCATTTTCTCACTGGCTACACAGCTTAGCTTTCAATCAATTATCCCCAAATACATTTTAAAAAAAGTCTCCATGTCACATCTCTGCCAGCTCTGGTGCTTGGTTTTCCCTGTCAAGGAATTTGCAAATCAATTGCTTTAACAATACTTTCCACAAATTACCTTCGAATGCCTGTGATGTCACCCACAGTTAATGCGCTCCTAATAAATAATGCATCAGGAAGTGGCCAGGCCTTTCCCCTGCTCCCTGGTACACAGCAGAGGAGAGAGCCCGTTCTTGTGATGAGCAGCTTGGATTCAGGCTCTGGGGCTCAGCCAGGTGCACAGGCGGATGCCTGCTGGAGACAAGATGGAGGGGAGCTCACTGAGTCCTCCCCATTGTGTGATCTGTCCATGTGTAAATCCTGCACCTCCCCCATCCCTAGCTCTGTGCTGAGGTCTGGGGAGAGTTGCAGGTGCCTTACATTCTCAGCAAGGATCCTGATAACTCCAGGAATAAGCTGGGTTTTGGGACCTGTGGGGGTGGCACCTCTTCTCACTGTGGTGCTGTGTCCTGATGGGGAGGGAGCACCTTTTAGGAGTGTCTGGGAAATAGGCGGCTTTATGGAGCTGGCCAAGCTCCCAGCCCAGGGAACCTCAGTCCTTTCACTATACCACATATAGGGTAACTTCGAAGCAGATCTATACCCTAAGTGGGGCTGGGGAGCCTGAATGCAGAGCCCAGAAACACCCAAAGGGAGTGGCCTTGGCTGAGGGCATGTCCTCTGTGGTTGGGGCTTAGACAGTTTCTTCACCATCTATTGTGTGCAGTGTGTGCACACGTATGCATGTGTATGTGGAAGCATGGAAATATGTGAAGTCAGTGTGTGAGTGAGACTGGGTGGACAGAGTATTTAGGGCTGAGGTTTTCCACGGCTGGGTTGCAGGGCCCTGGGAAGGCCTCTTCTGAAGCTGTGGGTTTACCCTGGCTGGGAGCTTTGTTGTGGACTGCAGGGGCTGTGTAGGGGAAAGGAATGCAGTTAAGGGCGGGCACTGATTTCCCTTTCCAATCACAGAAACTGGACATGGGGAATGTTTGGGTGCTGTTCTGGTGACTGAATCCCTTGGAATTCTATCTGAGAGTTTTGTTTCATTGTGGACAAAGGAAGTTGGGGCTGCCTAATTTGCTTGCAAGTTACTTTTTTTTTTTTTTTTTGCATGATTATGACTAGTACCAGTGTCTTAATAACTTTATTTTGATAAAGA
This sequence comes from Glaucomys volans, assembly GCA_020662805.1. NCBI lineage: Eukaryota > Metazoa > Chordata > Mammalia > Rodentia > Sciuridae > Glaucomys > Glaucomys volans. The sequence goes on along the minus strand of JAJEJO010004694.1, from coordinate 158,284 downwards.
GAGCTAAAATTTCAGGGTTTTTAAAAACCAAAATGAATGGCAGCATGTTTACAACAGTTACCACAGCAAAGGTTTGGAAGTGGCCTAAGCTCTCGGATGCATGGGGAAAGGACTTGACATCAGGGCTGTCTGTGTCACCCTCCATGCATGAGATGTGGCCTCCTAACACCATGTTTAATCAGGAGGCTTTTATGACCTGCATGTTGTCTCCTGATCATTCCACTGTACCGCGTCTAATTCACATCAAAGGGACAAACGTCAGGTTTGGAAAAGCCTGTCAGTCTGCAGGGCAACAGAAGCAGGGGAAAGAGAAGGATTTCAAGAAGAGATTTATTGACTTTATATTTCTGGAGACAAGGGAGTTTAAGACTGAGTGACTATATGTGGCAAGGACCTCACACTGTCATGACATGGTTAAAGGCATCACATGGTGGGGGTGCATGTGAGAACAGTGTGCGGGCTCATGCAGAGAGAGGAGGGAGAGTGTGGGCTAGGTGCTTCATGACAACTTACTTTCTCCATGATTGACTCCACTCACAGGAATACAGAAATCCCTCAGGAGTCCAGGGTCCCCAGGACCTAATCACCCCTTGTGTAAGTCAACTTTGCATCACTGCGACCCAAAGACCTGACAAGAACAACTTAGAGGAGGAAAAGTTTATTTAGGGCTCATGATTTCGCAAGGTTCAGTCCACAATTGGTCAGCTCCATAGTTCAGGGCAACAGATGAGGGAGAGCATCATCATGGTGAAAGGGTGTGATAGAGGGAAGTTGCCGAGTTTGTGATAGTCAGGAAGCAGAGAGAGAGACAGCTTGCTCACCAGGGACAAATACAAACCTCAAAGACATCCCCCCAGTGTCCTACTTCCTTTAGCCACATCCTACCTGCCCATGGTTACCACCCAGTTAATCCATTCAAGTGAATTAATCCACTGATTGATAAGTCACAACTCTCATTTCATTTCACCTTTGATAATTCTTGCATTGTCTCACACATGAGCATTTGGAAGACACCTCACATCCAAACCATAACACCCCTTAAAGGCCCTATGTCTCTCAACACTTACATTGGCAACCAAATTTCAACATGAGTACTGATGAGGATTCACAACATCCAAACCACAGTGAGTCACTCACCCACTCCCCTGGTATTAGAAGTGGGTGAGTGACCTGTGGCAATGACTGGGATACCTATGCAGCATTGGAGGGGACATCTGGGCATAGATAAGCCTTCCTGTACAATGTGAGCAAGGGGTGGAGCGCCAAAGTCAAGAATGGGAATGAGATGCATGATACAGTATCACTGATATAAATTAAAACACATACCTCAAAAGATGGGTTCAGGGCAGCCACTGCATTCCAGGGAGTCTACTCAGCCTGAGGGAGTAGATGCCTCAGATGGGAAGGAAGATAGAGGGTGGGAGTAGAGGTTAAGGGAAGAAAAACAGTGAAGACCAGAGCACTGTCTTAGCACTGTCTAGACAACATCACTGATGCAATGATTAAATATGAACACTTTGGGGCTTGGGGGTATATCTCAGTTGGTAGAGTGCTTGCCTTGCAAGCACAAGGCCCTGGGTTCAAATCCCAGCACTGAAAGAAAAAAAAAATAAAGAAAGAACACTTTGTTTGGAAGGATGGGTGGGAAGGAGAAATGGAAGCTGTGAGGAGATAGAGCCAGTCCCAAGGCAGGTGTACTGCTTTGTCCATCTGGGATGCTTTTGAACCTGTGGTTAGAGAAGTCTCATTTTGGATGAGTTGTGGGGAGTGAGGGAGGAAGGATGAGGGAGTTTGTCTGTTGTCCTACCATCCACTGGGCAGATGGGAACCCTTTGCCTGAATCTTTCTGGTAGCTTCTCATCCTGAGTCTGGATGTGGCAGGAGGAGCCAAAGGCTCTGGGGGCATGGCTGGTTGGCTGCCCTCAGCAGAACTGCACACAGTGGGTGCATGTGTGTGCCGATGGTCAAATGTGTTAGTTGGCCTTTTGCTGCTGTGACCACACTACCTGACAAGAACAATTTAGAGGAGGAAAGGTACATTTTGACTCACAGTTTCAGAGGTCCCTGGATGACTTTCTCCAAGGCAGAAATATCATGAAGGAAGGGCATGGCAGGGGAAAGCTTCTCAGCTCAAGGCAATCTCCAAGCAGAGCAGGGGGTATGGAGGGGGTTGGGTGGCAGGGACAGATATAGTCCCTAAGGCCACACCCCCAGCAACATACTTCCTCAACTGTGCCCCACCTGCTTACCGTTACCACCCAGTTGTCCATTCAAGCGAATCCATTAAATAGTAATCCAGTGATGATGTTACAGCCCCCATGATCTAATCATTTCCTAAAAACTCTGAACCTTGTTGCTCTGGGGGCTATGCTTTCAATACACAAGCTTTTGGGGACATTCCAGATCCAAATCAAAACACCAAGGAAGCATGAGGTTGAAGGCCAAGAGAGCCAGAGAAAATGCCTCTTGGGGTCTACATTGCCTGGCATGATGAACTGAGGGAGAGAAGCCCTCCCCTGGCTAGAGAGTAAGCACAAGGCCTGAGAGGATAGCTTAGATTAGACAGACATGAACTTGAGTCTTTGAGCAAATCTTGGAACTGCTCAGGCTTACTTTTCGCATCAACAGAATGGGGATTACTAGAGTGTTTGCCTCATGAGAGATTTGTGATATAATGTGCCTGGTACGCGGTTGAGACTCAGCACACACAGGCCTGCCCTGGAACACCAGTTACTCAGCTTCACGCTGAACCCAGGTTCACTGCAGTTTCCAGCTTACCTTCTGATGATCTTCATAGCATTGCAACATAGTCTTGGAATTGGTGCCCCTCTTCCAGGGAGAACCCATCAAGAATTATTACTCCTTTCTAACCAGGCACACCATTTATTTTTTCTCCTTAGGTTTCTGTGTTTTGACATTTGATTATATCCAGCTTCACACTCAGAGTTCTCTGTATACTAAACACTAATTATTTCATGTGTCCTGAAACAGAGACAATAAAACGCCACTTACTGTGTTAATTGGGAATTAATTGTGTTTTTTTTTTTTTTTTACCCTCAGCCAACTTCTTCTGCAGGTGAGTGTAATTCTATCTTTGTTCATTACTTCAGCCATCTCCTTATCAGGCATTACCAGGGGCTTGCTGTGGGCCAGGTGCAGTGTGTGAAGTGGGTTCCAGAAGACACTGTCCCTGCCCCCAGGCCTTCCAGGTCAGGAGGGAGTCTGTTAGTCAGCTTTTCATTATTGTAGCAAAAACCAAAGCTATTCAACTTATAAAGAGGAAACTTTAATTTGTCTTGCAGTTTTGGAGGTTTCAGTCCATGCTCTGTTGGCTCTGTTGTTCTGGGCTGGTGGTGAGGGAGCACATCATGATGGGGAACCTGTGCAGAGCAAGACCACTAACCTCACAGCTGGAAAGTGAAAGAGAGGAAGGAGCTAGCTGGGTCCCACAGTCCTGTCAAGGGCATGCCTCTAATGACCTGAGACCTCCCACTAGGCCCACCTCTAAAGTTTCTGCCACTTTCAGTAGCACCACAGGCTGGGGATCAAGCCTTTAACAAATGGTCTTTGGGGGACACTCAGATCTAAACTGTAGCAGGGACAGATAAATGGCACACAATGGGATGGCACTGGAAGAGGGGCTGAGAAAAAGAGAGAGAGATGAAATGCTAAGGGGCCTTGGAGGCTGCTGTCCGTGGAAGGCTGTCTGGGTGAATTATGAAGAATGACTGGGATTAAGCGCAGGGACCCATTTGGTAGTACATCCTGATGAGGTGCTGTATGTAGAGCAAAGGGTCCCGGGGAAGGGAGGAGTGGTGGAAAATGAAGGTGGGGTGTTCACTAGGGCCAGAGAAGATTGGTGTTGAATGCCAGGTCCAGGTTTGTTCTGTAGGATTTTAAGCAGGGGTCAAGCTTGATTTTAGAAAGACCACTCTTCGCAGCAGTGGGGGCAGGGGTAGAATAGGAATAGCAGGGGGACTACTGGGAGGCAGCCATCACAGACTGGCATCTCCAAGGGGGCTGACCAAATTGTGTGCTCTGGGGTATGCACGTGGATATTTCCCAAGTTGCCAGAGATAGGACACCCACGTGTCTGACACATCTGAGGGCTGCCTGTCTTCTCATCTCCTAATTATCTAGATCCAGAATTCTGCCTTCTGGGCAGTTTGCTCATATGGACACCCGCCTCCTTGGTGTCCTCCTGCTGCTGTGTTCAGGAAAGTAAGGTTGCTTCATTTTAGGGAATGTACTTGTTCTCCAGATTTTATGTGGTCTGCCCAGTCTAGGGCATGACAGTTTTACACGGTAGCTACTTGAACTACTGTGTAGCATCTCCTCAAAAGTTCCATGACCCTTGCAAAGAGGTGTCTACTTTGGCTTGTACCCAAAACAACAAATGACCTTCTGGGGTGAAAGGTAAAGCTAAGTGTGGCAGAGCAGTTGAGAGAGGTCTTGAGTATCCCTACAAGGTGGGCAGAGGATTTAGGTGGACAACCCTCAAGGGTCCAGGGCTTCCTGAGGCCCTTGTAGGAGTCTGAGTGAAGCAGATAAGCTTAGTGAAGTGGTGCAGCTAAGGGTGGCTTGTGGGGTCAGTGAGAAAAGCCCGAGGGTTCTGTTCCATCATTTAATTCCGGGGCTGGGGAGATAGCACAAGGCCTTGGGTTCAATCTCCAGCACCAACAGAAATCCCCCAAAATCCATCATTTAATTCTCCACTGCTGTCTGGGTCAAAAGAGTGGTGGGCCTGCCCTAAGCTGTGCTTACAGTTGTTCCATCGTGATGATGGGGAGTGGCTTCTGTCCCTTCCGTCCCTTCTGTGCACAGGTGGTGGAGATAAAACTTCCCTGAAACACTGCCGTAATGGCCACTGGAGATGGTGGCAGATTATGCATCTTAAAATGTGATTGCAAAATCAATAAGCCAGTTACAGTGGTTAAATCTCCTTTCAGAGCTGCTTGCAAAGCTGAGTTGCTTGTCGCGTCACCAGCTGGCAGTGCAACTCAGACTCCAGGGCTGCATTAGGGGGTCATGAAGGCCACGTGTGAGGTTTCCGCTGTGTCCTTTGGGAACCCTGCTCCCACTTCCTGGCCACCTCCCCCCATCCTTCAATAGAAAAGCAATTGCTTAAAATTCTTGTGTTCAGGTGTAGGAAGTTTAGGAACATTTTGAACATCAGCAGTTCATTCATATATTATTATTACATTTAACAACCCTGTGAACTAAGTATTAGTATTGCCATTTCCTGTAGAAGGCATATCAGTTTTCCCCTGATGCATAAAAATGTCCCAAAACACAGTGACTGAAAAAACAACTATCATCTGTTCAGCATCTGCTGGGTGGCTCTTCATGTCAGAGATAGGCTAGTCTGATTTCAACTGGACCTGCTCATGTGTCTGTGGTCAGTTGGAGGGTCATCTGGGAGTGTGTGTATCCCCACAGGCCTCATTCGCAAGTCTGGAAGTGTGCTGGCTTTGGATGGGGTGATGGGGTCTGGGCTGTGCATCTGCTCCCCACTCCCCAGTGGACTTGCCTAGCCTTGTTCCCATGTCTTAGAAGCCCTTCTAAGAGCAGTAAAAATGGAAACTGAAGGTCTCTCTGAGGTCTAGATTCAGTACTGGCACAGTGCTACCTGGACAGAGCATATCACCAGGCCAGTTCAGATCATTCAGAGTTGCTGCAAAGGATGGTGGCCACTTTTGTCATCTGCACATGAGATTCTGAGACTTGCATCACTTGCCAAGGCCACCCAACTGGTCTTGAAAGCTAGCCTGTGCTTTCCAGAGACTATATGTTGCTTGAAATTCAAGCAGGAGAGCCTTCACTTATACAGTGGAGAAAGCAATGAAGAATTCATAATGTGGAATTTGGGGCAGCAATGGCTGTTGATGTTGGGAGTTGGCAGATAGAGATGTTAAATTGCCTCCTATCAAGAATGTTCATTTCTGTGTGGCTGTTGGGTTCTCCTTGGTTGTTGGACTGGTCCATATGACTCTGTGAGCACTGGAGTAAAGGGTTGTTGTATGTGGTTAGGACATACCTCTCCCCTGCCACTCATCTCTCTGTCTGCTTCCTCTATTGTTCTGTTCTTTTTCTTCAATCCTCATATTTTGTTTTGTCAAGGGTGTGTGTGTGTGTGTGTGTGTGTACTATTAAGACCATGTTTCACCCCTTTGGAAATAATAAGGTTTAAAAGAAAATATTTGTGTCAAATGGATTTCTACTGGCAATACTCATAGCTAGTATTTACTCCCATATTTCTAAATATTATGCTGATGCAGCTATTTCTTGATTAATCAATTTTAAACGTTGTCTATTGACCACAATGGGAGCTTATGATTTAGCTCTCTATGGACTTCCCTGCCTTAGTCCCACCCTCATCTTCAGAACACTTTTATCACAACTTTTGGTTAAATCAATAGTCAGTGTTTATGTTATGATGACAGTAAATTGTGCTTACTGTTAAGTGAAGTAGAAGATGATGATGCTTCCTGGACTTTGTATGTGCACATTTCCCCTTTACTTGGATTTCTATGTGCCCGTGTCTATTTTTTTCTAAATGCTTCACTAGATCAGTTAAATGTGAATCAATATTGCTTTCCAAATAGTTAAATTGCCATTATACCAATTTCCTCTTTCCCCGGACCTTCTCACATAGGCTTCCTGGCTCTGGACTGCTCTCTACCCTCTCTACCCCTCACCCTTGGGCCTGTGGTCTCAGGAATTCCTTTTGCAGAAGACTTGGGATGAATTCTGGCCTCTTGATATCCTTTCCTGCTTCACACCATCATTCTTCTGTAGCATGTCCTTTAATAGCTTTCTAAGAACAGTTACATGGGGAGTAATATTTTAGGATTCTTGCACATTTGTAAATATTCCTCCCAAACAGATTCTGAGACAAGAGTTTGTGTGAAAGTCACTCATTAAGAAAATACTTTCAGGGAGTGGGGATAGGAGGAGTGGAAAGGGAGGAAGCCAAGGGATTGCACTTCAGGTGAAGTGCCAGTCTCTGTCTGGTGGGCGAGCAATGCAGGGGCATTGAGCCAAGAGTGTGCTGGAGGATTGTGGTTCCACTGTTTTGAATGCAGACTTTCACCCCATGCCCTGTTGCTCTTTTGTACCTTATGCCCATACTGCACTAAGATGGGCCTCCCTCCCTACTCCCTTGTGGTATGAAGGTCCCCTAGGGTCTAGTGCCACCATCACTACTTTTTGTCAGTCCTAGTAATTCCCACACCCAAGCCAGCCTGGTCTGTTTGTTGTCCTGGTATAATCAATAGCTTCCCTCTCTTTGTCCCAGCTGGGATAATGCATTTTGTGTTCTCATCCCCCATGCTTCCTCCAATCCTTCATGCGTGTGCTGGACTTCCTAGGGGTGGTTTGGAGTCAGCAATCACTTTCTCTGGCATTGCCTCTGCTCCTCACCAGGGATTGCAGCCTGGGTTCTCTAAGTTAGCTCCTCTCCACCCTCCTTTTTCTAGATTCCATAGTGGGTTGCGATCTTGCAGCTGCTGCTATCCCTGCTCCCATTCTCTTGATACAAACACACACACACACACTTAAAAATCCACTGGTGTCATTTAAGTGGTGCTTTGTGAAAGAGGGTTGATGACAGCTGTGGCCCATCTTTATTGTTTATCTAGAAGTCTGGAGGGAAATGTGTGATCATCAGGAAGAAACATGGTGGCCCCCACTTCCTAGGTGAGCTCCTCATATTCCCAGCAATGGCAGCTCAGAGTTTCACTGTTTACATGTTTCAACTGTGCTGTCATGTAGGGTTTGATGGAACCCTAGGCATTTACAGTCCACAGGATGCTTATGGTTGTCTACATTGGGTGGGTGATGGAAGATGGGGTGCTGAGCAAGAAGATAAGCCTCTGCCCATGGGGAGCTTATGTTCTGCTGGGAATGGCAGGTGTCAAGTAGTGGCTACCAAGACAGTTATATACTGGATTGAGATAAGACCGCTGACACCTTCTGGCCACAGGTGCCAGTCACCACTAGGGTATGAGGCTTAATGGGGTGGTTGCAAAAGCAGGACTTTCGAACTTGGCAAAAAAGAAAGAAAGGGGTCTGATTTCCATCAAAGCTTCCTTCCTTCTCTAACTTCCTGCTATCCAGTTTTCCGGAGACACTCCAGTTTCTTAGGAAAATCTGTGGCAGCATGTGATGAGCTGGGAAGGGCCAATTCTAGTTCACATGCTCTTTGAGCATAGCGAGAATAATCTTTTACTCAGTCAAATTTGCATTAAATTATGACAAGAACACATTGGTGCATCTGATGGCACCTCTTCCCAGTCTAATAAAAAATAATTCATTTTAAGGCAGATCCTTTTTTGGACCCATCAGAGCAAATCCAATATAGCTGAATTCACTTCAGATGAACTCCTCAAGTGTTTTTTGAACATCCCTGATTCAAAAATCCGAAATCTGAGATGCTCCAAAATCTGAAACTTTGAGCACTGATATGATGCTCCAAGGGGAAAATTCCACACCTTACCTCAAGTGATGGGGTGCAGGCACAATAAAAATACTGTGTAAAATTACCCTCAGGCTATGTAAGAAATATCAAGACATGTTATGTTTACGCTTGAGTCATTATATATATGCATATATTCCAAAATCTGAAAAAATCTGAAAAATCTGAAAAAATTCAAAATCTGAAAAAAATCTAAAATCTGAAAAAAATCCCCAAACCAAAACACTTCTTGTCCCAAGCATTTTGAATAAGGAATCTTCAATCTGTGTTAATTTTCCATGCTTTGTAACAAATCACCATCAATCTAACAAAACGACACCTATTGATCAGTTTCTAGTTCTACAGATCAGAAGCCAAGCACAGTGTGGCTGAGGTTTCTCTCAGGGAATCACAAGGGTGGAATCTTCTGGAGGCCTGTGGAACCACTCATCCTCACGCATTACTTTTAAAAAAAGATATTTATAGTTGTACATGGACATAATTTATTTATATGTGGTGCTGAGAATTGAACCCAGTGCCTTACACGTGCTTGGCAAGCGTTCTACCACTGAGCCACAACCCCAGCTCACACTCATTACTTTTGTGGGCAAAACTCAGTTCCTTGTGGTTGCAGGACTATAAGGTGCCATTTTCATGCTGGGGTTGCTCTCAGCTCCTAAAGCCTGCCTGAATTCTGGGCTGTGTGTTCCTGTTAGTCCTCAAGCCAGTAAATGTGTGAGTTCTTCTCTGGCTTTGAAGTTCTGACTTGCTTTTCTGCTATGATGGAGGAAACTCATGTGATAAGAGTACCTGTGATTATTGAGCCCACCCAACAATCTCCCAATCTTGAAGTTAGTTGTGTTGCATGACATAATTGAATCCTGGAGATAAAATCTCCCATATTCCTAGTTCTAGGGAGGTCTCATACCTGAGCAGTGGAAATCTCAGGGGCTATGAGAGAATTCGGCCTACCATATGCCCAAACTAAGTCCCTGTGAGGAAAGGTATGGGCCTACGCCCTTCACAATTGCACTCTACCCAGGGGCAAGAGGCTGACATGGATGAACTCGGTCTGCTGTATAGAAAGAGTGTCAGAGACCTTGCTCTGTGCTCAGCACTGTAATGAATTAGCTCAGAGAACTTAAGTGAATATTTCTCCCAGGGGCTCAGTATGTAAGTGGTTAAATTGGTGTTGGCAAATTGACCAACTACGATTGCTTGGTAGTGTCTGCTTGTGGTGCTCTGTTGAAGCCTGTAAGGTTAGCCTGCCCTGGCAGGGAAGACCATGGAGATTGATTAGCTATGTCTGTTACAGATACCCATATGGAAGGCTGGTGTTTCTCTTGTCATCTACTTACTGAGCCTGGAATCCAAGGGTAAGCCCTTGCTGTTCTTTTGTTCAACACACATTTATGGCTGCCTCCTGGGTGCCAGGTGTTATTCATAACAGAAGCGGGGGTATGTGAACCAGCATCCCTCTCCCTGCTCTCCGTGGAGTTTCAGGAGGTTGCCATGTACATGCTGAGTTGTCAGAAGGCCTTTGAGGGTGGGGTGGGGTGTAGCTTTAAGCTTGACTGTGAGGGGCAGAGTAATAAGGACTCAAGTCTGGGGTATGTGGGATAGGAGGAAGGGAAAACAGACATTATTGATGCCTGCTACCAAAGGCCACTCGTGCTACCCCAGCATATCTCAGTGTTAATACTACTGGCTGGTGCCAATTCCCTACTTAATAAATAAGAAACAGGAGGCTCAGAGGATTTACTCATTTACCTGGGCCCACATAGCTGGGGAGAAACATAAAAGAGGCCACTGCTCCTTGAGAATATTAAGCATTGGGGTGATGGGTTGTGGGCATGCCAGAAAAGCAAGAGACCCCTCCCCCGCCCCCACACCTCCATAACTTCCCAACCTGACAGCCATTTACCCACTAACTGATAATCCCATTTCAGGCAGGAAGATGAGGCCTGGTGTGTATTTGCTGCCTCTCAGTGATAAAACACCCCTTTTGCATGAAGGAAGTTGATAGCAGAAGGGTCAGGGGCTGGTTGCTCCTGGGTTTGATTCCTAATCACTTTCTAAATCCCTGGTGCCTTGTGAAATAAACATGATTAACTCTGGGAGCTGGTTTATGAAGCCTCATGGAGAGGAGAGGCCCGGAGCGGCCTGTGGACAGCTAATTTGATCAGAGGTTGTGATTTCCGTCTCTCGCCTCTGTGTCCAGGGCAGATAAAATGGAGGGAGGGCTGTGATGCTTAATTAACCCTGTAATTCTTGCATGGGCTAATTAGCATATAGATGAGGGTGGCTCTCCAAGCTTGCATCTGGCGCTGCCTCCAGTCTTGTGAGGTGTGCTGGGTACTTCTGGGGTACAGCTCAGCCTTGGCCAGCCCCTTGATTCTTATTTTTCTTTTTCATTTTCATTTTTATTTACTTATTTCTAAATTTTATTGTGGTAAGAACATTTAACATGAGACCTACCCTGTTAATGACTTTTTAAGTGTACAGCGCATTCCTGTTGACTTCAGGTGCAATGATGTACAGCAGATCTGTAGAATTTACTCAACTTACTTGACTAAAACCAAGTTCATTGATTAGTTACTCCCCATCTCTTCCTCTTTCTGACCCATGGCTACCACCTTTCTACTCTTTGATTCTCTGAATTGGATTTTAGAATATCAGATACTTAATTTAAGTGGGATCATGCAGGATTTGTTTTTCTGAGACTCACTCTATCTTGGTACCAGTTCTTACAAAATTTACCCTCAAGGAGGCCAGAGCTCTGGAGTGATGGGAGTGGGTGGGGGTCTTCCTGCCCAGGATAGGGGCCTTGTGCATTTTGACACAAACCCCAGGCCAGTGCTTGAGGGCAATATTGCCAGCGGCTGCTTGGGCTTCTGAGTATTTTGCCCTGGTTCTGTGATATTTAGGACTTTTTCAGGTGGGCTTCCCTCCAGGCCTTGGAGACTCTACCTGTCCATCTTCCTTGTTCTGAGCACAGAGACTGGCCAAGGCAGTGACTCAGGAGGAAGATTCTTTAGAAGTTCATGGGTGCAACTGTGCAAATGTGATTTTTTTCTGCTGTAGATTTTCTGCAGATATTCCTTTGTTGAGGTGCTGTGTTCAATGCCTGGGGAATCTCGGAAGTTTCCCTCTTGGAATTTCTTCATGGTGTCTTCTGTTCCCACTCCCACCCACCAACTAGTTCTTTGGCACGGAAAGCCCTCCTGCTTTCTTTGGTGATGGATCCCCTTCGTCCCAGTAGAATGCTCCATGGTGCCGTAGTGTGCTGGTCTGGGGGGATCTGCCCCTGTCAGGGCAGAAGTGGGACCATCTTGTGAGCCACACTGACCCTACATACCCCTCCCCCCATTCCAGCCCAGACCCTCTGCAGCTCTCATCCCTCCTCTTCCCCTAACAGCTCTGGGAATTGCACTGACTATAGAAGGTTGGACAGGGCTTTGACAAATGATTTTTTTTTGAGATGGGGGTCTCACTATGTTGCTCACACTGGTCTTAAACTCCTGAGCTCAAGTGATCCTCCCACCTTAACCTCCCAAGTAGCTGGGACTGTAGGTGTACACCACTGTGCCTAGCTGATAAGGGGTTTGCAAATGAAAGCAGAAATTGTTTAACAGATTCCAGACTTGAAACTAAACCCAGAATGAATATGTGCACTCACATGTGTGAGTGCGCCTTAATACACAGAAGGGGCACAAGGAGGTCATCAAGGACCAGCTTGGCACCTATTACATTCTCTCAGACACAGGGGAGGAGAAAGAGCACACTCCAAAGAACAGAACTGCAGGGCCAGGGATGCTGACCACCTTTCCACCCTGGTCCCTGATGGGCTGTGCTTTTGAGCTTATCTTTTTCATGAATGTGCTATGATGTTTTATCAGTAATGACAATAATAATAATTTGTCCCAAATTGCTAATCCCTGAAATGTGGGATGCCTACTTTATAGGCACATTTTCAGGTCCTTATAAGAGGAAGCCTGCAGGGTACAACCATTGCCCCATTTTACAGATAAGGCTGTTGGGGCTGAGTGACCACTCAGGAGCAAAACACAGATCTGCAGGGCTCTGAGATTCCAATTCTCTTAGCAGGAAGAGAGGGCAGAGGGCTGCTGTGTAGGACCTGTCAATGTGTGTGAGCATGTGTGTGTGCATGTGTGTGTGTGCATTCTGTGTGTACATAAACATGCGTGCTGTATGGGGTGGTGTGCACTTACGTGGTTCATTACCCTGCAGTCCCTTGTAGCTGCTCTATGGAAGGCATGAAGCACCATCAAAGGAAAAGCCTGTTCATCCTGTCACTTGTCATGGTGGGAGTTCAGGTTGTCAGAGATCCCCAGAAATATTTTCAATTAGATTTTGCTATTGGGATAATTATGTATTCACATAAAGTTTCAAAAAGGCATACTAACTCCTTATAACCATTACCTGGTCTCCATCCTGACCCAACCACAGTAACATTTTGCAAAGCTCTAGCATCATATTGCAAATTGCATCTTTTTTTTTTTTTGGTACTGGGGATTGAGCCCATGGGTGCTCTACTATGGAGCCCTTTATATATACCCAGCCCTTTATATTTTTGATTTTGAGAGAGAGTCTCACTAAGTTGTCAAGACTGGACTTGAACTTGTGATCCTCCTGCCTCAGCTTTCTGAATTGGAATTACAGATGTGCCCCAGCACTCCTGTGTATGCACTGCATCTTTCGACATTGATATAACCCACTGATCTTGTTCAGATTCCCCAGTTTTCCTTGCATTCTTTGTGTGTGTGTGTGTGTGCGTGTGTGTATGTGTGTGTGTGTTCATGCATGCTTGAGGGGTTCAAGAGATTTGGGGTGGATCAAGCTTTACTTGGAGTACTGTGATGGGGTTGCTTATAGAGGAAGGCTCTCTTGGAAGATGTTTGCCTGGAGGCACAGGATGGGGTCACTACTCTGGATTCCAGGAAGAGGGCAAAGACCTCCTGAGAGACATGGTGCTGGAGGGGGCTTGTACGTCTAGGTGATGTTTAGTGGCATGAGGAAGAGTCTCTGATCCAAGAGCTCTGAAGGAAGAGCAGCGGTAGCTTGGGGCTTTATCTTATCAGTAGGTAACAGATGTTGGGTGAGGTTTCATAGAAGTATGCAGAACAGGAAGTCTTTAAATGGTTAAAATTTTGCCATTTGTGTGGTCTGTTTTTCAAATAATAAGGATGTGTAAAATTTTAGTTTGGCACTAGCAGGCTTTGGAGCTAATGGGTCTCCACCTGCAGTGAAGTAAACAACACTGGGTCCAATACACACTGGCCATCTTTGGAGCATTTATATGACTGTGGTTGCTATGAATATTTTGTGTATATGTTTTTCTGTGTGAACACAAGTTTTCATTTCTCTAGGATTAAATCCCACGGTCATATGGTAATGGCATGCTTAACTTTTAAAAAAGAAACTGCCAAACTGTTTTCCAGAGTGACTATACCATATAGGGTCCCCAAGAGTGTGTGTTCTGGTTTCTCCATATCCTCCCAAGTTTTGGTGTTCTTACTATCTTTTAATTTTAGTCATTCAGATCGTTGTATAATGATAATCGCATTTTACTATAATTTGCATTTCTGTAATGGCTAATGGTTTGACTCTCTTTTCAGGTATTTAACCATCTGTATATTCTGTTTAGTGAAATATTTTATGTCTTTTGCTCATTTTCTGACTGGAGTTTTTAAAATGCTAAGTTTTGATCATTTTTATATACTCTAGATTCTAGTCCTTTGTCAAATACATGGTTTGCAAAGATTTCTCCTAGCCTGTAGCCCGTCTTCATGTTTTTTAAATGTGTGCTTTCATAAAATGAAACATTCGAGTTTGATGAGGTCTAATGTATCAACTTTCCTTTTATGGATGATGCTTTTGGTGACAAGTCTAAGGATTCATTGCCTAGTCCTGATATTTTATTTTTCTGAAAGTTGTATTGTGTTATGGTTTTCATTCAAGTCTATAATCCATTCTTTGAGTTTTCTTATTTTTATTTTTAAGGAAAAGGCTGTCCTTTCATGAATTGTCTTTGCACTTTTGTCAGAAGCCATTTGGACATATTTGTGTGGGTCTGTTTCTGGGTTCTCTAATCTGTTCCATTGATTCATATTTTTTATCCCTCTACTGATGCCACAATGTCTTTATTACTGTAGACTTAATATCAGTTACCCCTGCTTTATATTTTCTCATCTTGATATTGTCTACTATTCTAGTTACTTTGTCTTTCTGTATGGTTTTTGGAATGCTCATCTATGTCTACATAAAACCTTATTGTGATTTTTGATAGGAATTGCTTTAAATCAGTTAATTAATTTGAGTGAGAATTGCTATATCCCAACCCATGAATGTGAATTGTCTATTTATTGAAGTCTTTTAAAAATTTTTTATTTGTTCTAATCAGTTATACATGACAGTAGAATGCATTTATGCATTTTGATAAATTATACATAAATGGGGTTTAACTTCTCATTTTTTGTACACATTGTACGATCACAATGGTCATGCAGTCACACATGTACATAAGGTAATAAAGTCTGTTTCACTCTACAATCCTTCCTACCCCCATAGCCCTTCTTAAAATCAGCATACTACAGTGATGAAGTCACATCAATGTTTATAGCAGCTCAATTCACAATAGCTAAACTATGGAACCAACCTAGGCACCCTTCAA